>OY813000.1:59435271-59875271 GCA_963681545.1 Germaria angustata
TTCTTGTATTTTGCTATAGAATCTATACAGTGTCCATACATTGTATTTTGTTATTGTACTTCTTTTCTACACAATTACTGATTGTTTGTTTTTTCTCTCTAAAATTGTGCGCGCGCATTTATTTTGTATTTTTTTATTTCTCTTACGTTTTCTCTCTTAGTATCTGTTGGGTTTTGTACAATGTAGGTACATATATATAAGTATGTCCATATGTATTAAATGGAGTAAATAAAAATATCAAGGATGTGGAGAAGTACAAAGTAGGGAAATAAAATAACAGTTGATTGATGGTCAATCGTGTTTACATGTGGACGAAATGTCATGCAATATGACAATTGATGTGACATAAAGATTAGGGGATGATTCTGCATACATAAATACATCCAAACATACTTATGTACATATGTACGTACGAACATATCCGTGTGGATTAGTACAAGCAGGTAAAATACAAATTAGAAGGGTAATTAGTTGAATATAAATTTAAAGAAAAGCAGGTAAAATACAAATTAGAAGGGTAATTAGTTGAATATAAATATAAAGAAACATTTGATTACATTCTTGAAGGTTGTGTTTTCGACAAACCAATGGATATGTATGTAGGTACATACTTGTCTAATTAGTTTGAACTCTTACGAACTAAGGCTGCAATAAATTTTGGTGCTACCTACAAAGTCTACCAATATTGGTATCTTATTTCTAAATAAGGTGTAATAAATACAGTTTTTAAATATCATGGACATCCAAACGTTATTACCTTAGAATTTTTCTTAGCTAATTTTTGATTTTATTCTCAGAATTTTAAAATTTTATTTACATATGTATTTATTTAATGAAATATGCTTTATAAATTCATTTATAAAATACGTTGAAAGAAGAGCGCAGGGTGTCTAGACCATATTGTGTGTATTTTTAAAAAGTACGTTAAGTAATTTAATTTTATATTCATAAAATAAAAAGAAAGCATAAAAGGTATAAAGCTTGGTTATTCTTTTGGGTCTGCTGAAAAAGCAGCACCGTTGTTGTAGTCTATGCAAGGAGAGGGATGGCAAACGGGGCATTATAAAATCTCGGAAGCCCCAGATTATGAGCCAAGTGAACTTTTAATCGATTGTTCAATGTGTTTGACAGTGTCAACTGACGCAAGATATTCATAATCAGTTGGTATATTGAAGTTTTTTCATAGTGTGATATAGTCCTAAAGTTACATATGTACATATGTATGCTTTTAATATGCCGGTGTATTTGTTCAATTGTCTGTAAGCAGGTGAAAATTTTCGCAATAGGCTACAAATTGGGACATCCTTTTGAACCAAACTCTAGTACTTTATAAAAATTGTTATATCGCTACTTTTTATGAACTTCGCCATACATCGGGAAAAAAAGTAAAATATTTAGGAGTTTTTCTTTACAGCAAATTAAATTATAACTGCCATATACCTTACGTTGTGGACAAAATCAATAAATAAGATTGTTGTGTCGTATTATTAATACAATTGTCGTTTTTCGCAAAATGTCACTTGAACAAGCTTCTAGTAGCCCAAAATAAACCTTTAAAGATGGTATATAATCTATCGTGACATTATTCTACTCGCCGTCTACACGATCTTTCGAGATTTGAAATGGCACGTGTTGAATTGTGCAGATTAAGCAGAAAAGGAGCACAGCTCCTGAACTCTTTACCATCTAATTCAAATATAATTAGAACCAATGTTATCAAAATAAATCAAATAAATTCAATTATAAAATATCGTTACTTTAATGCAACAAGATGTATCTAAACAAACCTAAATTTTGTGAGTTATTGATGAAAAAGTATTCCTAATGTCTTTATATATAAGAAAAAATCATATCTAAAGTTAAACCGGAGTCATATCAAAAACTAAAACTTTTCAAATTAGCTTAAAGAAGTGTTTCTTAATATCCTCTTTATATTTTTGTATAAAAAAACAGAATTATATCTGAAGCTTATACATACCTAAAAGATTCGATGTTGAAACTGAAACTGTAAAAACTTTAGTCTATATGTATTTTATTGGTGCTAAGCAAATCATCAGTACACTTCAGCCAAATTATTTTAAAAGCATTAAAAACTCATAATGAATAAGTACTATATGTATGTGGCAAAAGATCGGCAATGTTCAATTTCCTCGGGACTGTGCAAGTTTGTTTCAATACATAAAAATAAGCAACATTGAAATAGATTATATTTATTTCTAATTTTTCGACATGTTTATGCAACATACATACATGTTAATACATATATCAATTTATAAATATGACTTATTTTCAATTAGTTTGATGACTTTGTCAAATAATGGTCAATACGACTAAGAGCGATATAGGCGATATGTTTGCTAATAATTTTCTCTAAAGCTAATTTGCTGTGTTCACGACACATTCCTTAAAGTCAATTAGTATCCTCTCGATAAACAACCAATTTGCGAAAAGTTTTAATAAAAATATTTAAAAGTCAAAGTCACACGTGTATAGTTGTACAAATAGTTAGTTTTGTTAAATAACACACCAGCGTATAGGTAAAACAAGTACACACGTATTTACGTACATACATATGTATGTATTTACATACATGTTTATGTACAAAAAATAGGCCAGCCAATAGAAACCATATGACTGGATCGTAAATATCTTTCTTGTTAAGTTTTTTGTTTTTAACATTATTTGGCCTTAAGCCAACTGAAATATTTAAACATACATACATACATTGGATATGAAGGGATGAAGGAACAAGAAAACAAGAAAAAAAAACAAGAAAACAGTCTTTATGAGCAATCGAAAATAAATGTGACATACGAAACTCTCGAAGATAAAAACAGCTGATATACTCGTGTGTATCAATAAAAGAAATAACGGCTTGTCTGTTTCCCCTTGTTCATTTATAAGTGAAACTCTTAATGTAAATTAAATAATTCCGCAAGACTACATTCTGACTATAAGCCCAAAGCTGCAATATTATATTGTGTCGAAGAGCCGTCTAAGCACTTGACATTCGTCAAATGTGACATATACCTTCCGTACACTTTAATTCACGGCGCGAACATTAAAAGCAACGAAGTAAGCCAGCAACATGGATTTTTCTAAAAAGTTTCACTAAAGGTGAATTCACCCATTAGTTCTGAACGTTCCGAACGATTTTTTTTATATGTAGTTTGACGTCTCTATTTTGAGAAAGAGAGTAAATTTAATGCGGAACAACAACAAAATTTTCGTTCAGAACGAATGGGTGAATTCACCTTAATTATTAAATTTCAAATTAGTTTTTCATACCCAATTAAATATGACATTTGCTAAACAATGTTTACATTTTGTCTGAATGAATAAGAAAGATACACATACTCATATGTAATTACAAAATTTCAATAAGTTTGTGAAACTGTTGTGCAATTTAATTTATTTAATAATTTTTTGCGTACAAAATTCCTTTTTGAGGACACATTTGTTATCGAATTATATACAAAACAGTCACAACTCAGGATTATTTAAATTTTTTTCCACAAATCAGTTCACAACATCAGAATTGTTATTCAAAGTAACACACTTAATTGAGATTTATTATTTATATTGCTTTATTATATTAAAGTAAATTATATTTTTTTACTGACCTTCGTAGACTAGTAGGTAGTGTACTAGACTCGTAGTGCGGAGGTCCCCAGGTTCGAATCCTGCCGTAGAACTCTGGCAGTTTGTGTCTGATAATTAAAAGGGAGCGCACAACAAAACAAGCCTTCACTGGCTTAATTAAGTGTATGTCGTATGACATGGGGCTACCACACCCCTCCAATCAACCTAACCTAACCTAACCTAAATTATATTTTTAAATTTGCAAAAATTACTTTTATGGCTCAAAGGAAAAAAACATTTCCCAAATAAGTCCATAAAATCTAGTAACTTGTTTAAACGTTTTGATATGAATATATAATCAAGTTGCCTTATGATCGCGAAAGTACTAATAAAGTTGTTTAAAAAATTAATTTAAAAAAGAATAAATAAATATTTTACAAAAATAGTAAATAATTACATTTGATTCGACGAATATGTGCCAAGCCTGACTATACCTTTTAATTCTTCCATTAATGCAATAAACAAGGCTACATTTCTCTCAGAGTATCTCTAAACGCTGCAAGAAACACAGACGGAATTTGTTGCCATTGCTTATTTTGGGGGCCATTTGTTAACCATCCCCTCGATTCCATTCGAGATACCTACAAATCTTATATACATACATACATACATACAATCTTCTTATCACTTATTTTTCTTTTTCTTATCAATTTATTATACATTATTAAATTACGTTGTGATTTTTTATGATACAAACTTTTTTATTATATAGACATTCATGATGAACTTGTGTTTGAACATTGTGTAGGCACAAATCAACGTACGCATAAAATTTTTTAGAAAAAAAAAACAATTAACCATAGGCTGGACAGAAATGAACGAGTGAACGCAAAAGATCTAACCTCCTAAGTCTTAAAATTAATTTTGTTCTATTCGTTGTTTTATTGATTAAAACAACTTAAAATAATAAATGGAGATGGTTGCTGTTGTCATGTCCATACAATCCCTCCTAAATGTCCAGTGAAAAGTAAAGTCATTCATAAGGAACGACATTTTCATTGCTTCCAAAGTATCACTTTGTAAGTTTTTTCGACTTCGTAGGAAGTTAAGTTGAAAAAGCTGGATTGCAAATTAAAATCATTTCTGCAAATGCTTTGCAGAGCGTAAAAAATTTATGACCCCAAAACCATAAACAGAGTAAATAAACCAACTCCCATTATTTATAAGATCTATGAAAGGCGAATATGTAAAAATGGCCGGATGAAATAAAATGTTGTACAGCTTCATATAGGCTGTTGCATAGACCCTATTAAAAGCCCTTGCTTTAAGCAAAATCATAAATCTCGTGAAAAATTTTTATAATGGCAATTGAAGTATATCAGAGGATTTTTACTTTAAAAAAATTAAAAGCTCAGCCTTTTCGAGATCGTGGCTGAAAGGGATAAATATTTATATCGATTGCTTTGTGTTCACAAGAAAATTAATATAAAAAAATGCTGAAACTGCTAGAGATTTATAGGAAACGCAATATCATCCGTCTCGGGACATCTCTTGGTCTACTTTGTGATAACTGCCACAAAGTAAACTCCTCTGCCCAGCGACTACGACTATATTTTTTTAGGCAATAGCTGTTTCAGTAGCCTTCAATTTTCTTAAGTCAATCCCCCACACGAACCTTAATTATCACTCCCTGGCCCTATATACCATATTTCATTCTTTTGGACTTAACAGTCTTCTCCGCAGCAGCACACTTCTATACCTGTCTACCATCCCTTTTCTTCCTCCGGTATCACAAAACGATCATATAGAATTGGGCCCAAGTTTGCCGGACACTATGTTATCTTAACAGCAGCCCGTTAGCCTAATCTAACCTTAATAAATAAATATGTACATACATATGTATGTATGTATGTATATACACATACAAAAATATTATAATAAATTTTATAAAAACAAAATTTTTTACTTTTGTTGAATGGTCCGATTCGAAATCATTTTATTTACATACATGTGCACAAGTGTATGTATGTAAGCCTCTTTAATTAGATATGTACATACATATATGTATGTAAATAATGTTAACCTTAATTTACTTACTTTTTGAATTTAACGGCTAAGAATTTTTTGTAAACACATACTCGCACATACATATGTTTGTATCTATGTATGTACAGATTGTTATGTAACTATTTTCTTTTAAGCTGAATCAGCTGAAATGTAATGAAAACTGAGAATATAAATCATATGTGTATGTACATATGTACGTATTCTCTTAAATACATGTATGTATGTCTATAATTTTATTTAGATATAAATACTACACAAACATACATGTTTGGATATGTGAGCTTATATACCGCATGCACTTCGTGTCCGCATAACGTGACCACATAATTTATATCAAGTCTCAGAAATACTCTGGCCTTTTGTATTAATTCTTGATTTTAGGCGAAAATTCATCGTATTTTTCATAATGAATGATGTTTCCTATAAAGTCGAGTCGCTGTTGGCAGCCTGTGGCGCTCCTGCTGTTTTGGCGGCATGTGTCGAATCTGGCATTCCTTAGTTCATTACTCTAGTCAAATCAGTACGATAATATTTTATTTTGTGGGTTTCTAAAGGATTCTCTTAAAACAAGACAATTCGGGCAGGCCACTATTTAAATTCAGCTAGAGTCAATGAAAGATTAACATCTCTTATTCGTCCCGGTACCATGGCCTTATAAGAAAACTATTTAATTAACAAACAAATAGCAATCACTTTTGGAAGGATCACTCTTCAAGTAAAATTTTTGACATGCGAACCCGCAAATTGGTTCTGCTGGTCCTAACAATACATGCAAACTTTTTGGCTGTGTGTCATATATTGATAATCTATCTATCTATATATAAATAGGATGTGTGTATGTATGTATGTATGTATGTATGTATGTAACGTAATGGCTCCAAAACGGCTGGGCCGATTTTGATGAAATTTTCAGGGAACCTTCAGAATACTCGGGCGGGTGACACTGTGAAGTCCGATTTTTATTTTCCGTCTGTGGGCGGAGGGGCGTGGCAAAATCCAATAATTCATAAAATGAGAACGGCTTGGCCGATTTCTGTAAAACTTTTTGTCAGTTGTTCGTATTTTCGAGGAGAAGGTTTTTATGAAAGGTAATTTTGGAAAACCCTCCGGAAAAGTCGGAAAATTGGAAAAATCGAAAATCGAGTTTTTGTATGAAATTTTGTGTGAAATTATTCCTTAATGGCTTTTTAAATGAAAAAATAGAAAGTTTGTCTGAAAATTGGGGCGAGGCGAAGTTCGCCTGGTCCGCTAGTCTATCTATATATATATAAAATAGGATGTGTGTATGTATGTATGTATGTATGTACTTATGTATGTAACGTAATGGCTCCAAAACGGCTGGGCCGATTTTGACGAAATTTTCAGGGAACCTTCAGAATACTCAGACGGGTGACACTGTGAAGTCTGATTTTCGGTCTGTGGGCGGAGGGGCGTGGCAAAATCCAATTTTCATATTGCACCACCAATGACATATATGTACATATATTTATTTTTTGTGCTTTTTTATTTTATTTTACTTTTTTTTGAAAGCCGTTGTCATGTTCTTCAAAACGAGATATCAAACTCTTAAATCGGTACGTAGTTCCGAAGATATTTACAAAAAATCTATGTTCATAATGATTCAATATCAAAATTTTAAAACTTTCGAAATGTTGCATTAAAAAATCCGAGTTTTCGGTTTATTTACAAAATATTTACATCATTCGATAACACAAGATATTCCGCGCTTACTAAGGTGCAACAATGTACAATAAGTTAAAGATCTATACATATAAAACAGGATATTATGTAACGTATGGACTCCAAAACTTTATGATAGGTATTCAATGGATTTTTATTTAAAGGTCGTAAATTTCGTTAAAAGCTCAATTTAAATCGTGTGGTAATATACCACTAATGTTTGCTTAGGGGCAGCAACGCGGACCGGGTCAGCTAGTAACGTATAAAGATTTAGGGGATTGTCAATCGTGTCTGACATATAGTAATAGATTATGGATTTACATTATCCCTAAAGCAAATAATTAAATACTGTTAAATCGTACGTACTTTGAACAGTACTGAATTGTTTCTTATCAATTTTAAACTGATTTACTTGGACTTAATGCTCTGAAAATACTGTAAGAAGGGAACGCTTGGTTACGTCAAGCTTGTGTAGATGCATTCCTTATATAAATAAATATTAGGATGGCTATTATTTTGCAAATAATCGAATAAATGTCAAAGATCAAAAATATATTAAATACTAATGCATTATTTCAATAAAATTTCGTTTATGCCACATAAAACGCTGTATCATATTATATAAGTATGTCTATGTGAATCAATTAATAATTTGTCTTGAATATGGTGCTTCGTTTAATAATTATTAGTTGCGGTAGGTAAATTAGTGTCTCTAATTGATTTTGTAAGCAAACAAAAACTATTTTTTCAGAATTAAATGCCAAAATTCTAATATTGCACATGCATATATATGCAATAATAATTCGAACAAAATATAAACAAAGAGCCAATCGAACAGATCAAAAAACAGGCACAATTTTAGGTGAATTTAAAACCCGATATCATCCATTTCTAGTTCCCAGAGATGATTGAAATATCTTCTTAAAATTTTTTTGATCATCGGTCCATATGTAATCAATATTTCGGAAGGCCACCTTATCTGTTCGATTTCCTTTGAAATTTTTATAGGAACAGATTTCACAAAAATTATTTTCAAAATTGGTCCATTAATGGAGGGCGGGCAAAATGTCTATCCGATTTTGGAAAAATATGGAACCAAACTTCGAGCACAAATGATAGAGCTACATATGTATGCATGTACAAACATAGCAATATCATTTGTGGCATCAATTCGCCACCTCCTCCTTTTTAGAAGTCGTTCAAAAAATTTTCAAACGAAGTCATGAAAATGTAAAATTAGACGTCTGCAAGTAAAGCGAATTCGGGTCATTTATAATGACTTCAATTTGGACTTGTTGTCTTTCAATGCTTATTCACTTAATCGAAAGCTATCTTCAATATGTAGAAAAAAATAGATTATTATTATTAATATGGAAACTTATCGGGAACTATACCCATAAAATATGTGCTTGAGCTATTTACGTGTATATGTCGACATTTCTGAACTTTAAGCAGTTTTAAAACATTTAAACCTAACATATTTATGCCAAAACAATCATATACAATATGAGAATTCTCTATCGTATATAAATATTACAAAATACATATGAACAGCTAAAAAGCCACAACAAACAAATTTGAAAAGTTTAAATAAATTATGTTAAATTGATTAACGTGTAAAAAATTTCGGCTTTATTCAGAGTAATATTTTACTGCAGCTTTAAAGTTCAAATTAGTTCACAAACACCATAAGACCGACAAAAGTTTGTTAAGAAATTGTATTTAAAACAATTATGATGTACAAAAACGATTACAATTTCATTCGAGTAAAGAAACATGTTGAAAATTATTTTGAAGTAAAGTAAATTATAAAGAAAATATATGATAGTAAAGTATAAAAATCTATGAAATCGAAGCAACAAAAGTTTTATAAATACAGAGGAATTCACAAGATATTTTTTATTCGAATACACAACACTGAAAAAATTTATATTTATATTTTATCTAAATATTTCCTATGAATTTTATTGTGCATTTCGATTCAATTATGAAATTTATTGTTATATTATTAATTCCATTTGTTCCTATAAGGAGCATAGGGGCTCATAAAATTTAATTAGGTTAGGTTAGGTTCGGTTGATTGGAGGGGTGTGATAGTCCATGCCATACGACATACACTTAAGCCAGTGAAGGCTTGTTGGGCGCTCCCTTTAATTATCAAACACAAACTGCCAGAGTTCTGCGGCAGGATTCGAACCTGCGACCTTCGCACTACGAGTCTAGTACACTACCTATTAGTCTACGAAGGCCAGTTAAAAAAATTTAATTAAAGATGCCACACAAAAAGAGACATAGAAAAAAAAAAGATTTTTTTGAATACATAAACTTACAATAGTCTTAATATAATAATTGTTTTTAAATGCGGTTTTAAATTTTCTTTTGAATACGACCGTTTATATTTTATTGAATGTAAAAAGTCTCAGTTGTAAATTTAAGAAAATAATGTGATTTTATAAACTTAAAGATTTATTTTTTTAAACTCTAGTAACAAGAACATAATTTCAGAAATGCTTTACATGTTTAGTCATGATGTCAAATTTATTTCACTAATGCAGAAGCAATGAAAATGCCATTCTTTAATTCCATTTTTTTCACTAGGCGTGTCTAATATATACGATTACATTGCCTATTATTTTATAAAAAAAAAGTTAAAAAATAACTGCCGCCATCAATAAAATTTATCACTCACAATATGGCTCCTCCTAATACACATATTTATGTATGTATGTGTGCATAAATGCATGTACGAGTACCTATACATTTGTATATATGTACATACATACATACTACGTGTATAGGATATATTAATTATTTGCTTTTCTTCTTTGTTTGATATGTCACAAAAAATATCCGTGTGAAAAAACGTGACAATATCTTTTCATTAAACAGTATAAAATGTGTAATTGTTTATTTAATAATGATTATAGTTGTTAAATGACTCTAATGTGGTTGTCAAAAGATAATCAGTGTTGTCAAAATAACCATGTATATCAGCGTGTTATCTTTAACTGGCAACTAAATACAGCAATTAAATGTTGGAATGGTCCATAATATAATATAAAAAAATGCATAATATAATATAATATTAAATTTACCTAAGACTGGATGAAAAACAGACGATAAATAAGTGAGATTATGGTCGTTAAACCAAATATCAAAGGAGATACGAGAATTTTTAAATTGAAAAAAATTCACCCGGTAGAGATTTTGTGTAACTTATGAGAATTTTATTCATCGAAACAATATTGATAATTTCTTTTTAATAATATTGAATATGTTTAACAATAGTAAAATGCAACTTCCCTGTTTCTCATTATACGCTCTACAGGATTAAAAAAAAAATTTGGTTTCTCAAAACTTTATAAAAAAATAAATAAAAGCTCTGTTCTTTTTCAAATAATATGTAGTTAACATAATTAATATATAGTTAACATAATTGATATATAGTTAACATAATTCATATATAGTTAACATAATTAACATATAGTTAACATAACGATTCATGTATTATTAAAATCGATTCACAATTTTTGATTTTATTCACAATTAAGTGACGGGAATTTATTTTAACGACAAACTAAATTGCGGTATTCATATAAAAGTAGCATTTAATTAATGGATTTTGTTAAAACAACAATTACTAAACCAATTCTTTGATACCTTTTACTTTTTCAAACCTCTTCCTTAAGACTACGTAAAAACTGCCACTTTTGGTGGATAACAAAACAACAGAGCGCATGGGATGGGCATTAAAGCAAAGTTTTAACTGTGTTTTTTGATTAATTTGAAAAAAGCACTTTACTTCGTGTAAAGGAAAATCCGCTTAAACGAAATAGAGTTTAAGCGAAAGACCCATTTTATTTGTAGAAGGTCAAAATCAAATGAAACGAACATTAGGGAAAAAATTATTAAAAAATTATTCATTTGGAGTTGGCGAAACGTCATGCTCATTTAAATCGCAGCACGAACAATCCATGAAATATTAGTTTATAAATTAAATCTGAATTCCAAATAGCTATAATTTATGTTATTTTGAGTATGTATCACATATACTATTTTCGGTTCAGGAAATAGTTTTTAAAGTGCCTGAGTTTGATCAAGCGAAACATATTTCTCTTACCCGAAGTCGTCCACTTAAACAAAAAAAATTTTAGTTGGGCTGCATTTAAATGAATAATTTTAAAATTTATTTATAATTATATGCTGTTGATTCACAATAGAAAATAAAAGTTTGAAATTTTTTTTTTTTTTAAATTGTTGAGAAAAATACAAAATTTTGTTAATTAGACAAGAAGGTGTTTAACAGCTGGTGCAATTTATAACTTAAAAATTTTTGCTGATATTTTTTGCTGCTTTTCATTCTCTATAACAGAATTTATTTTAAAATCGAAAATACAATAACCAAAATAATCACTATCATTTGTTGGTTTAGCATAAAATTAGCTTTGTTCTTTTTTTTCCTCTCGAATTGTATGATGGCATTTGGCCAAAAGGACTTTTTGTTTGATTTTAAATTTTTCAGGCATGATTCTTGTAGCAGCACGTATGTATGTATGCATGTACGATAAACTTAGAGATAGTGCCAATGGCTATATTGTATATATTTCACTAAACAATTCAGAAGATTTGTCTTTATGTTTGTTTTAAGTTTTAGGGATTAAAAATTTGTAGAACTAGTTCCCATGTGTGATGTTGAATGTTGAAAAAACTTAATCAGACAGAAACTTTTACTTTTTGGTTTAAAGCACATTTTTCATTTTATTTTACATCAGATCTTTTGGAAGAGATTTGTATATTAGATTTTTCGTTATGTTGGTAATATAATTAATATTATTTTATTTTTCCATTAACTTTAAAGGCATTTTTTCTAAACCTATACGGTGAAAAAAAATTTGAGTAATTGTCAAGGAACAACATTTTCATTGCTGCCAAAAATGCAATAGTTCATTTTTTTAACTTCATAGGAAGTGAAGTTGAAAAATTTTTAATGCAAATATGAATAAAAATCTTTAAAATTTGATTTGAAAATATTTTATAGAAAAAAAAACAAATATATATTTCTTTACGTCTATATAAAAATTTTTTTCCTAATCAATAAGTGATAAAATTTCACAATTTCACATAAAAAGTAGAAAACGTGACTAATAGCGAATTTGCATGCCTGCCAGATGTGAAGTT
Organism: Germaria angustata; assembly: GCA_963681545.1. Classification (NCBI taxonomy): domain Eukaryota; kingdom Metazoa; phylum Arthropoda; class Insecta; order Diptera; family Tachinidae; genus Germaria; species Germaria angustata. The sequence goes on from OY813000.1 coordinate 59,447,779, forward strand.
TATTTATACCAGGTGTTAAATATCTAAACCTAATTTTTTATAAAATTATTTTCTTTGCAAAAATAATATACAACAGTTTACTTTTCTCAACATATTGGCAAAAAACCGACTTCAATACAAAGAATCGACTTCAAAAGCAGAACCGCAGCAACTATGGGTTGGTTTAAAGTCCGTTATAATCCATTTCTAGTTTATATATTATTCCCAGGAAAGCTTTGAAATAATTTTTTAAATAAATTTTTTTAAATGTTATAATCATTATTTCGGACGGCCACTTTGTCGATCCCATCTCCATTTAAATTTCTATGCGGCTAAACTGCAACCATACACTTCCAAATTGAAAAAGTATTTTAAAATCGGCTTACAAGTGGAGGAGTTATGCGATAATGAATATTAGGTTAGGTTAGGTTAGGTTAGGTTGATTGGAGGGGTGTGATAGCCCATGTCATACGACATACACTTAAGGCAGTGAAGGCTTGTTGTGCGCTCCCTTTAATTATTAAACACAAACTGCCAGAGTTCTACGGCAGGATTCGAACCTGGGACCTTCGCACTACGAGTCTAGTACACTACCTACTAGTCTACGAAGGCCAGTTTAATGAATATTAAGAACGGGCAAACTTCGTCCGATTTTCAAAAAAATAAGGGGACCAAACTATAATTATATCTTTTCAAACGGAAAAATAAATTTTGAACATCAGTTTATAAATGGAGAAGTTATGCGATAGTGAATTTTTCAGGCGGGCAAATTTAAAGTCAACTCAAAAATTTTAAATTTATGCGTCCACAAACATTAAAAAAGGTAAAAAATTATAAATACTAAATTAAAAACCTTCTCCTTTTTTGAATGTCCTGCAATGTCAACCCTATGATAAAATCATTGCACGTCTTCCGGATCATAATTTCAGAATTTTCATGACTTATTTGTGAGCTCTTTTTTACTGGATATTTTTTTGGGTTATGCTGCGAATGAGCCATGTGTTATTTGTGAAGAATTGAAAAAAAATTATATTCATGTTCTTGTTCAGATTTATTTACAATTAATATGAACATAATTTAAAAATTAATAAAAAAAACATTAAATAAATAAAAATATAGCTCTAAACACATAGACGACAGCAAGCAGCAACATGTCAAAAATAAAATCCATGCATTTAAATGAAAAGGATTATTTTAACGGCAGCACAGCAGCACGACTGCACAGCAGCATTTGCTGCTGCTGCCAACTTAGGCTATTTTCTATTTTGGCGGGCAGCATTGAACAAATATAGTGTTGCCATTATATATATAAAATGGAAAAATAAAAACAAAGACTTTTTTTAATATTAAACATAAAAGAACGTTACAAAAATACAATAAAGAAATAAATTTATGTGTTTTTATAGTTTTTCGTGATATTAAATTTTTTTATCAATAACTTTAATTTTATTCATTATAAAATATATATCCGGCATCCCTGAAATTTGTATTGCTAAGATACACATCAGCTGATTATTATGTTGTTGCTGTCTTCAAAATAATTATGAAGCTGACTTCAGAGTAGCATTTGAAGTTGGCAGCATTTGAACCCGTGAAGTCTGCTGTCGTCTATGTGTTTAGAGCTTAACTTAAAAACAATAAACAGAAAATGTGTACTATATACTCGTACTGCCCATTCGAGTTTTGGCATCGGCTTTTATTAATATTGAATTTAGATTTAATGCCGACACTTCGATATTTGTGCCGTTATTCCTTTCAGTTGACAATCTTGGTTTCAAGTTTTGCATGCAAACAAGTTTATTTTATTTATTTTTGTTTATTTTTCCGATTAATTTTTATAGAAAAATGTGCTAAAAAATTGTTTATTTTGATTTTTAAATTTGAACATTTTTTTAAATGGGAGAATGCTTAATGTAATTTAATGCTTGAGTTCTTAGTTATAATTCAACTATGAACGAAATGTGGCACAAATATGCACACACACTTACAGGGTATTTCAGCACAGGATGTTATTTCTTTACATATTAATAGTAAAATATTAATTGTACAAAATAGGAGGTTTTTGATTTAAAGTCTTGGAGAACTTAATAACACTTCGATAAAAAAATGGCAATGATAATGCTCCAACCATACTATAATTTTTTTTACTCAAATTAGATCCATGAAATTGCAACAGAGAAAAGAGTCGACTTTCACTTCCAAAATGTCAATTTTTGTATTTTTTATTTACATACATACATGAAAAATAATTTTACTTAAATTTTTAATTGAAAACGGAAACTAATTGTGGCGACTTTTGCAAAGTTTGTTACTTTCCTATAATATAACATACTCAAGGGTATATATAGGCCCCGCATTCTCAGGGATGATAAGAGCCCTATGGAAGCCTTTTTGATACGCCCATAAATATATACTTAATGGAATCTCGGCATGTGAAGAGCTAAAGCCACAACAAACAATGCATTCTGCAAAAGCTCTAATGTTTTAACGATTAGTTGGGGAGAATATGCCGAATAATAAACTTAAATATTAAGTATAATGTATTAATTTCTTATTTAACATTTTCTAAATATACGTTTTTAAGGAATTAAATTATTTTACAAAACTTCTCGAACTACGAGTATATTAGAACTGTACTATTCCGATCTGCTAGTATAATTGCTTTCTCCTTTAAAGAAATTATTTATATGAATTTATAAATTCAGGACAAGAACTCCAGCTGTACTAATTAAAATTTCCATTTTTATGTCATCTGTGTAATTTTGGTGCAATAGTTTATATTCAGAAGACCCGCTTAAATTAAAAAAAACTCGTACGCTTTTGAAATCTTCGGAAATTAGTATTAGGAATCTTGTGGAAATATCTAAAATTTTTTTAAATTTATAACTATGTACATATGTATATACGTTACTTAAATTTATTATAATCAATATATTTCTTTCAGTGTTGAAATCGGTGAATCTGTACGTGGCGAAGATGTATACATTGTGCAATCTGGTTCCGGTGAGATAAACGATAATTTAATGGAGTTGCTGATTATGATCAATGCATGCAAGATTGCTTCAGCATCTCGTGTAACAGCTGTGATTCCTTGCTTCCCATATGCCCGCCAAGATAAAAAAGATAAGGTGAGTGTATATGTAAAGCAGATAAAACAATTTACATTTGTTTTAATTGTGTAAATACATGATTAAATATGAATTGTTGAAAGTGAAGCAACAGCACTAACTGTGAATTCTCTTGATTAAAACGTTATTAAGAAATTTCTTTAGTTCTTTATTTTATTAATTATTTTTTAAGCTGAAAAACTATTTTTTTTTAACATGTTGAACAAACTATATTTAGTTTTCCTTTATTGGTTTCAATAACAAAATTAATGTATTTTTATTTAATTACAAATCCAGAAAAACTGTATTAGTTCTAGAAAGCATAAATGAAATGCGTGCGTGCACTAGTTACAATTTCGTATCAATAGTTCTACGTAATCCTTGTGGATCTAGAACAAACTCTTTTAACTAGAATTTTTTGCTGTTGAAGAGTATGCATTCCCATCCCTGGGATGCTTGGAATTTTCATAATTTTCAATTCTAATTATATGCTTTCTAGAATTGGTGATTTAAGCCGAATTTGTTAAAATTTTTCTGCAAATTGTTTGTGTATTTGTTAAAGATGCTTTAGTTTTTTATGCATTTTGATTTTCTTTATATTCTTGAAAGAAGCAATTAGATCGACATCTGTGTTAAATGCAGGTAACAATTACAAAGCAAATGTGGATGAGAGATAATATGTGAATATGCAGTAGTAGTACTGCGATATAATATCCAGTAACAATTCTTTTTTGCAAATATCTTCCTTAATGACTTTTTTCTTATTAATTAACTTTAATTTGATTTCCTTTAGCTGGCTGGCTCAGATGATGGCGGTGAAAAACGTTATAAAAACTACGATTGGAAATTTAGGGTATTATTTGTTTGAATTTTTTTATTTTCCCTTTTTTATAATAATTATGTATTCGGGAAATAATTTAACAAATAACGATTATACAAAATATCCTCTCTCACATTCAAGCATATTTTGTACAAAATTTTACTTTTGTTTATACATTAACAAAGTTAACATTTAATTATTATGTGACATTAGTCATTCATTCAATCAAAAAGGTGATTATTATTATGAATTATTAAAATTTGGTTTCCTAGCGTCTACAAATGGATCAATGAATTTATGTTATAATGAATGTACTTTGAAAACAAATATAGAATTAGTGTTTGTCTTTTTTACATTAGGCTTGTCATTCATAATGACATAAATTTACCAGCCATGCACTAGAGTTGTCAATTAGTCGTTATTTTCCAAAAACCGGAATTTGATTAGTTTGATAAAAATAGGATTGTTCGAAACCGGTTTTTATTCAAAAACAGTTTCGAATAACAATTTTTTTAAGTTTTTTTCCATTAATAAAAAAACACCTTTTTTATTTTTTACCTTTTATTATTATATCAACCAAAGAAACGAACTTAAATTAGCACACATATCAGTCTCATTGTCAAACTGAATTAAATTCAAAACTCAAACCATTATTAAATTTTTAATAATTCATATATACATATACATACATAAGTAAAGCCATATATTAGAAAAATAGTTATTGAAAAAACAAGATATAAATACTTTAATTACTTTTGTTAAAATAGTATTTTCATTGTGATGTGATGACATATAAAAAAATGCTGCAAACGCAATCTAAGTTTGGCAGCGAGAAGACGTTTAAATGTGTTATAACTTAAAAGGAAAAATATTCGAAAATGGCGAATATTTCGACAATGAAAACCGGTTTTTCGAATAACCGAAAACCGGTTTGAAAAATCGGAAACATAACATAGACCCGGTTTTCAAATAATTTGCAAATCGGTTTTGACAACCCTAGCTATAGACGCCAGATTAATGAAAATATTTACACATTTTCAAAAAGGTTTTTTTAACCTAAAAGAAATTTTTATTATTCACTCAACTTGTTGATATTTTCTTGATTCGGCTTTTTTATTTTTTTTCCAACATATGTATGTATGCAAAGGAGTACATACATATGTAATTTCTAAATAAGCTGAGTGTATGTCGCCTTTTTTTTGTCAAAAGTGAAATAAAATATAAATATTAAAAAAATCGCAGTACCGAAAATCTTCTGAAATAAAATAAGCCGTTGTCGTAAAAATTTAAAAATATATATTTTTTCTTAATTGATTTTTGGGCCTAAAAAATTTGGCAATTTTTCTTCATTTAAATTATGCTGTTCATTTTTCAAAATTTCGTGGCACTTTTCACGATTTCATTATTCAGAATTTCAGCAATTTTTGGGTATTTCAAAAATTATGGAGTTTTTTTGGTCAAATTCTAAGTATTTGTTTAAAAAAATATGTACGTACATATATGTATAAATTATTTTTAATTAAAAAAATCTTTATATGAAAATGTGTGGTGAAATTTTTTATTTTTTAAAGCTTTTATAACTTTTTTTAAAATTATTTTCTCAAAATTATTTTATTTGGTGCATGCCCTTATAATTTAATAAGACGTTTGTTTGTTAGTTATAGAAATTATGTTATTTTTTAAAGTCTTAGTTGTTAATATTTCAGAATATTCTTGCAATGAAATGCAAATTAAAAAAATCAAATAAATATTCGACAAAACAAAAAATATTTTGTACAAAATTTGCTTAATTTGTTTGGGAAATTAAGTTAAAAAAATTATTGCATAATTAAAATTTACACAAAAATATTTATCTCGTTTCCAAATTTGTTTTTATCCACATTTGATTTGTTGTTCTTTATTTTGTTTTTTTTTATTGTAGCAAAAAAAAAAAGAAAATTAAGAACAAACAACTGCTTCATTGCAACAACGAAATTGATCATCCAATCAAAATTTGGTTTAGTTTGTGATGTCTTATTTAATATAAGTATTTAATTTGTATGTCCAATATTCGATCAAGGGGTTTGTGTTGCAATTTATAAAAATAATATTTTTTATAAAATTATTATCAATGAATATTATTTTGTGCTTTTGTTTTGTGTGAACATAAATGTCTTGTTTCTTCTGTGTTCGTTATTTTACTGTTGTTGTTGTGGAAAATTATTAAAACTAAATACATAAGTATGTATGTATGCATGTATATATGTATATATATTTCTTTAAATTTTAAACAAGTTACTGCAATTGTTTCTTTTCACAAAAACTCCACTTGTTTCTTTTTTTGCAAATCTTAAAAACTAAATACATATAAGATGCATATACTTGTACTTATATGTTTGTATGTATGTACCTTTTGACAGTTTGTAGGTTTTATTTTAGTTAAAAATAATAACGAATAAAACTTCATAAAAATAAAGTAATAGAAATTAAGTTTTCCCTTAAAGCATTAATTTGTGTAATGATTTTATTTAAACAAATTAATTTATTAATAAAACACAATGGACAAAAAATAAATAAAAAATTAATACTCGTAGAATGTAAAAGAGGAAAGTCAGTGAAGTTCCCTTATCAAAAAACTTTTTCATATTCAGACAATTTTCATATATACGAATACATTTTCGAGGTTCTCTTCTAATTTGCCATTAGAAAGAACTCTTTGATAAACCATTGTGTGAACGAACATTCGTTACAGTTGACAGAAAAAGATCATCACTAATAGTAAATGCTAAAAAGTCCACTGATTTTCCTTTCCCAATTGCTTATCAGAAAATGACATGGAGTCACTCATTAATCAATCGTTGTAAACCATGTAACGAATATGAATGCGAATGTGTTAAAGTTGAAATCACACTTGTATGCAACGTTTTCAGTTCACTTATGAATATGTCATGAAATGGCCGTACCTTACCTGTATAGAGATGGATCAAGGATCCTTCCTTGTCGTTCTTTGCTGCGTATCCTCCAAAAATATAACTTTATGAAATTGTTTTCATATCTGAATTTTAATTTCTTTTAACACAATCCAATTTCATTTGACGATAATCTGAAACGAAAAGAGTTTAGCTATTTTTATTTATTAATAATATGAGGAAAAATTTGTGATGATCTAAATGCTAAAGGGGAAGTGAAACGATTCCGTAATCAGCATTATGCAATTGCATTATGTAATCAATTACTGAAAAATTACTCCACTACATTTAATCTGTGACTGTAACAATTATACATTTTATATAGAAATCAATTATCATAATTATTGTAATTTTTAATTTTAATGTTATTATTTTTATTGTTATTATTATTCATATTATTTTCATGGAATATGAAAAAAAACTTAAAATTATTAATATTATTATTATTTTATTATTGTTATTATTACCATTTTTTTGACGGGTGAGGTAGGGTTGAAAATGCCTTCGCACTTCCAGTGACCGTCGACAACTGCGTTGTGTGGTGTATCCACTAAAACCCTCCCTCCTCCGTTTCTGGTGGGATGCCTTCCCGGGACTGTTTTCTATATTACTTCGGGAAGGCCCAGAAACTCCGTCCTACTAAGAAGGACTTTTCTTGAAACATCCATGTCTGGGTCCGTCAGTGTTATGCTTCTTACTAGTCTACGTTGATGGAGACTCATTTGCCGTGCATCGAGGTCTCTCGATGTAGTTACCCACAGCACTCCTTTTGTTTTCGCATTCGAGCATTCTGTCAACTATGGTGGCAGGGGTAAAATCGCCAATCTGCCCTCTTAATGCGCTTCTCTCGGTATCCCATCTGATGCAGTTGAAAAAAGTGTGCTCTGCATCGTCGTTTGTTGCATCGCAGTAGATGCGACTGGAATTACCTGTTTTGCCCATACGGTGTAGATATTTTCGGAAGTAACCATGACCTGAAAGGAACTGGGTCAGGAAGTAGTTAATCTCCCCAAATTTTCTTTGGGTCCACTTTTTCCATCTACCGGACGTTTCTGCGTTCCATCTGTTTTGCCATCGCTTTATCAACCGGAATCTCTCCACTTAACACGAAAACCGCCGCGCCTGATACTGTGCAGTAGGCTGAAGCGACCCTGAGTGCCGCTGTGCTTTGGACTTCTTCTAGAGCCTTACGCTTAGACTTTGCTCTCAGTGCATCTCCCCAAAATTCGCTGCCATATAGCAGTATCGAATTATCGAATAATAATAATAATTATTATTGTCATTATCATATTATTATTACTATTTTATTATTATTAAGTATCATTTTTATTTAATTAAAATATTCAAGTTTGAAGTCTTATTTAGTGGTCAAACAATTTTATTTGAAATTATTGACATTTCGATTCTCATTGAGTATCATCTTCAGGAAAATTCGGTTTTTTATTATTAATATTTTTATCAAATTGTTATAAAAAGGTAAAAAAATATAGCTATTTTTTATTTTTAATCTAATTATATTATTATTAATATTATTATTCTTATTCTTTTATTATTACTATTTTAGCATTATTATTTTATTCAATAGTTATTTTCTCGGAGAAGAAATATGTGGTTACTGTTTCTTGATTTTTATTTTTAAATAATTTTTTTTTGGTACAAATAATTCCTATCTTTCTATTTTTATGTTTTTTCCTCAAAACATTTATTTTGGCTAGGACTTCTAAACTTTTAGCCAACTTAAATAAAGCAGAAGGTTATATATATTTGTCAATATGATTTTTTTTTTGTTGTACACGAGTATGTAAAGCAATTTTTTTCGTCATTTGGTGACCAATTTTGAAAGTTCTGTTTGCTTCAGAAGTGGGCCCATTTAAAAAAAATATTCTATTGTTTGTTGTTGGCTTAGCTAGGTATATGCCTGCATTTCATTGGCGCTAACCAAATCATCAGTACCTTTTTAGCCAAATCATGATTGAAAGCATTCAAAGCTCGTATACTTATGCCACAGACTACAAACACTATATGAGAATTCAAACAGAACTCGAATCATATTTTTCTATTTGTAATCAACAAAAACACAAAAGTATAAATAGCTTTAGAAAGCTTTTGTACAATCACAACACAACAAACAATTATAGTTGACTTGCGTCTTTTTGTTTTTTCTTTTTACGCCTTTATACAATTAATCGCCCTTTGGGTAATAATGAAAGTATTTATAAGGCAATGATTGTACAAATTTTTAATTTCTTGTATGTGACGAAGAATTAAAAAAAGCAACAATTACTTTTAAAGTGCCTTCGTAGACTGGTAGCTAGTGTACTAGACTAGTAGTCCGAAGGTCGCAGGTTCGACTCCTGCCGCAGACTCCAGGTGTCTCTGCAGATAAGCCAAGTAGCTTCGCAGTTTGTGTTTGTTAATTAATTAAAAAAAAGTAAAGGGAGGACTTTTTCAAAACAAAGTTACATATGTATGCTGATTGGAACTGTAGCAGTTACAAATACAAGTAATTGGCGTCCTACCGCCATTAAATACGAAACATATTTTTGCTTGATTCATTGTATTTGTACATGGGTTTTGTTTCCAAGTGGTTCTCTTTGATTTTTTTCATTTTGTTTTATTGTGCATATAGAACTCGTAAGAAAAAAATGGAATGAGGATCAACAAATTTTAGTTCAAATGTTATAATATAAATGATATACGAGATCGTTTTGTTTTTCTATTGTTTGCAATTATTTTCTGATCTTTAGGGTCACATTTAATTAAGATAAGGAGGTTTGTTTTTATTTAATAAATTAAAATTTTTAATTTATTTATTTTAACAGAAAAAAAATGCAAACAAGAAAGAAGGAATTTATTGTTATATTAAAATTCTTGGGAGTGAATTAGTACGGGTAATAAAGCAAAAAAGGTTTCTTGTACGTTCGAAAATAAATAGAAAATTTTTCAGGAAAGTTTTTTTATTAACTGCTTTTGCATTAGGGCTACTGTAAAATTGATTTTGCTCCAAATTTGTGAGGCCAGTTTTAATTTCATTTTAGTGATCTTGAATTACCGATTGCGATGGAAATATATATCGATTTCGTTATTTTAATGATATATACGTTTAAAAAAGGCAAAAATAAATATTATGGAGCAAGATATTTCCAATCAAATTAAAAAAAAATAGTATCAATTATTAGTTTCAAAAATTTATTGTTTGTTGTGGGTTTGTTTAGCTGTTCATATATCGATATTTGACTGGTACCAACCAAAAAAAAAAAATGTTTTTTAATTGACTTTCATTTAGCTTTGTAACTGCGGCTAATAAAAATTAGCCTATTATAACCGCAGCAGTGGCGGATTTTTGTTTTCAATTAAGCATTGTTTTTCATTCAAATTAGGGAAACAAGAGCGGCAAATTTTTTAGCATAACCATACAATAATCCTTAATATATGTATATGAAATGACAAGAGAAAAATTAAAATATTTAACCCATTCGCGACCACGGGGATAACTCTAGTATGTGGTCGCCAAGTTACATTTTTTTTCGAAATTAATTTATTTTATTTCAATCTTGCAATAAATATTAGTTTCATATATTTTATAAAATTTGTGATGTTGGAAATGGTAAAACGAATTATTTGGGGTCTTCTTCCTCATTGGAACAAATTAAGCTAGAATTTTTTCCTTGTTATGGAAATTCTAATAAGGGTAGTTAACTTCCGAAAAAAAATTCCTAGATTGTAAACTTCCCAAGAAATTTAAACAAATTTGGCAGAAAATAACAATTTGATACATACTATTGTACTAAACCAAAAAAAAAAAAAATTAATTAAAGACAAAAAATTAACAAATTTATAAAACTAAAAACATACTCGTATGATTTTTCGATTTCTGAGGAAAACTGCCAGATTCATATGTGCGTCCTTTGGCCATGAAATGATTCAGATTAATTAATTTGAATAGGATAATGTTCGAAAATTTTTATAATAAAAAAAAAGAATTAAGCATGAGCTACTAATCCAAAAAAAAATTTTTTTTGCCTTAATTCTTTTACCTACACGACAGAAAATAAAGCTTCCTTCATATTCTTGTCATCAGTGTTCATGTATATTTCGTGTATTTCAGCGCTTTTCAGTAGGCGATATTCGAAAGCTACTTATACAAATCATATAGAGTAAAAGTAAACGAGAATTTGTGTGATTTCAAAATACTTACATATAAAATTTTCTAAATAAATAATTTGTTACTTAAAGCAAATATCTTCACAGAAATATGGCAGTCTACCGGAAACAAAGACTTTAGAACGTGAACATTTTGTCATTTATTTTTGGAAAATTTCTCTGAGACTGCATTTGACTAGCATCAGTGAATTGAAAATTTTGTAGAATCCTTTAAGGAGGAACTTGATAATCATCATTAATTTTAAGTAAAAATAAATGCTGTTTAGGAATCGCTTATTTTTTTTTATAAAATTGTTATTTTTCGATGCAGATGTACATTTAATTTTTTTAAAGAGATGTATAGTAGTTGAGACATAAGCAATAAGAAATCAATTTTCATTTTTGTTATTTTGCTTCTTATTTGAGAACTGTTCATCAATGTTTTCAATTAGCGCGGGTTGATATTGTAATGGAAAAAAACAAGGCTCTATGTGGGTACTAACAATATCATTCCTTTATTTGAGAGACCCAAGTGTGTCTTTATGTTTGGAATATAACATCGTTTAAATATCCGCCGCAATTTCTCACGTTGGCAGCGATCCCAGCACTCCAATTTTCAATGACTCTATTGCATAGATATGGCTGTATTTGAGCGTCAGTATCGATTATGTTGATTTTAAGAGCAATAACCGATTGCAGCTTATTAATATAGCAAGACCTGCGACTTGTTGAAATCCCACAAGAATAAGTTTAGCTGAGTAAAATCGCATTAATCGCCAATTCATTACAGTTCTATGTCGTTTATCCAAGATGTGAATCCTAGCTTGCAATGTGTGGCACGCAGCACCATCCAGCTGGAACTACCTATCGCTTACGTTCATATCGTTTAATTTGAGCCAAAATAAACCGATAATCAATGCTGTGTATCGTTCGTCGTCGACGAGGTTTTAAAAAAATTAACGCACCAATGACGCAGTAATTTTTTGTGGTGAAACTCTTGTTGGAGTCATCTCATATAAGGGAATATTGTCGGTTAACATAAATCCAAAAATGCGCTTCGTAGCTAAAAACGGCATTTTTAATAAAATTGGCATCTTTTTTCAAACGATTTTATTTTGGTAATAAAGTTTTATCATGTACACGTGCTTCTCATCGCTGACTGAATATTAAACAACACGTTAGGTAGATGCCACCAAAACAACATATTCGCCACAGGCTACCATCATCATCATCATCATCTACCCGTGCTAATTCAGCAACGCATTATGATCTTATTCTTCGGCTTTTCTCTTTATTAACTTATTGAATTATTTATTCAGCTCGAGGTCTTTAAAAAGATACATATATTTTTTAATGTTTTTTTTTACAATATTCAACATTTCTACACCCTGTGTGTGTCTTCTTCAGGAAATTGAAATTGTTGTGCATAATGTTTTTAAAAATTTTATTTTCAGAATTCGTTACCAGTTGCATATCTAGTTAGAAGTAATTCAGATTACCATTTCACGTTTAGCCTCTTTCACAAATATTGTAGCACTAAAGATTAACTCAGTTTTTGTTCGTTCCTTTAAGGCATTTCCAGTCAAAAATCCTTCCTTTTCCCTGGCGTTTTCGCACTTTTCTTTATTATTTTTTATTAATCTTAAAATTTATTTCTGAACATTTTGTTTCACCTCTTTCTTTTTTTTACTTTTCTTTCAAAATATCTTTTTAGGAATTTTCAGCTAAACAATATACTGTGAGTAGCTAAGAAACTTTTTAGAGGTCTCACCCCCAAAAGCCACTCTAATGTTTCTTTTCTTATGATGGATTTACGCTTTTTTAATAAAACAAAAATCTAAAACTTTCATAGGTCGAACATGGATAGTAATTAAACGTCAGCTGGATTGGCCAGGCTGAAATTTAGCAACTGCCAGCTTCAATCTCTAATATCCTTTTCAGCTACTGGCGATCCAATTCAAGCTTTATTTGCTATTCATAGTTGATCTGTATAACTTTTTAATGTTAATGTTTTTTTTCTTCTTCTAATATTTAGTTTCAATTATTTGTGATATTAATAAATTTGTTTGCCCTTTAAATAAACAACAATATGATTTTTGGCGTATGAATTTTCTATTTTGCATGTTAAAAAATTTAAAATTTTTACTATAAATTATTTCTTACTTCAACCCATTCACTACTACAACAGCAAAGATATTTTTAATATTAGATTTTAATAGACTACGTATTTATTGTTGTTCCCAATCCTAACCACACAATATGAAAGCACTTTTGCAGCATCTTTTGTTTTCGAATTTTTCGAAAACATTTTCATCTTTCCTATAACATACATACATACATACATACATACATACATACATACATACATATATACCTTATTTTATATTTTATGTTTAAAATTAATTTATAAATTTCAATTGTAGGCAAAATGTTGCCGAATACTGGCAGTTTTTATTGAAATTGATTTTTTTTATTTATTTTATACTTAAAATTTATTTATGTGATCGGTCTTTTTTTTAATTATTTAATTTTTGTTTAATTTTACAACTATTTTATTTATAAAATCGTTCAAAAAGGAACATTTAAAAAAAGTTCATCATGGTTTTCATTGGTCAGTCATCACTGTCAGCGTCTTTTGTCATCAATAGTGTTACAAAAAAAAAAAAAAAAAAAAAAAAAAAAAAAAATTGAAATGAAAACGATATTTCTTCTACTTACAAATCAGTCGATCGATATCAAATACATTACTTCCATTACAGATATTTCATGTCTACATCTAATTTTTTATACAAAATTTCGTTTAATTAATTTTATTTCTTTATTTTTTTCCTCTCTTTCATTTTATTACTTATAGAGCCGTGCCCCCATTTCGGCGAAATTGGTTGCAAATATGCTATCAGTGGCCGGTGCAGATCATATTATTACTATGGATTTGCATGCTTCACAAATACAGGTAAGTCGTTTAATGAGATCCAACAACACCTGATTAGAAGCTAAAATTATATTTAGAGAGCAGCCCCAGATAGTGTTTCATTTCAATACGATACCCCGAACTTGTTTAGATTTTTGTATGCTCTGGACATAATGCATCAAGGATGCATTTATATACAGATTTATTAATTCATAGTTTGCTTATAAAAGGAGACTTGAAGAAGTCTTTGTTTTATTTTTTTTCATGGATCTCCTCAGTTTTTGAAACAGGAAAAAGTCTAGGAGGCCAAATTTAGTAAATGTAGTAACATAATCACGGGTGTAATGTTGGTTTTGGCGAAAAAAAAATCACCCAAATTCATAAGCGGAAAATCGACGAGCACGCCAAAACCATTCTAACATCTATGCATGTACATATAGTTGAAACTGTGATACGCACGTACCATATTTTAGGGACGACTGTACTAGTCATAAGAAAAAAATACGAAAATACATAAACAATATTTAAAAAATCCCGCAAATAACACCTGCTTAAGTTCACTATTAAAAGCAAAATGGGTCCCTAGATTTTATTTCAACTTTATTTTTAACTAAACAAAATAAATAAACATTCGATATCCTTGTGAAAGTTACACCCAAAAACTTTAAAATCGAGCAATTTGCACAACAGCAATAAGTCACTAGCGTATTTTCAAAACTACAAATGACATTGATTTCACAACAGTCCTGTATTGTGGCGATTTTCTAATTTGAGTGATCTGAATCGCTTGGAAAATTTTTATAACAATTTTCTAACTGGCAGTACAAAAACAGCGATATTAGAAATGAGGACTTATGCTGGAGTTAATGTCGACGTCGTTGACGGCGTCTTAACGCCGAAATTGTGATGTTCGACGCAAAATTTCATTTTGCTGTTAATGTAAACGTCGTCGACGACGTTAACACATCTGTGTACTACTGCATTGAATATACAGAGAACACTATTTTGGCTTTCTCTCCCGCATATACTTATCTCTCTCTTTCACCTCTCAACGCCGAAAAAGTTCTAACAGATTGAACTTTTTCTTACGTCGTTGAGATTAACTGCTCTCAGACAATTACATACGATTCAACTTTTTTTGACATTTGACGCCGTCGACGACGTCGACATTAACTCCAGCATTAACATAACAATTTAGTAATTCTGGCAAAAAAAAAAACGGACTTCAAATCAAACAGATTACAAACTGGACGCAATTATGAAGATTGGTCTATAAATGGCAGATTTGTGAGATAATCAATATTAGGGATGGTCACTTGACCGTCCGATATGCACATACATACCACAAGTTCTTATGGGACCAAACTGCAAACATACGCTTTCAAATAAAAGAAAGTATTTTCGAATTCGATCCATAAGTGGAGTAATTATGCGATTTAAAAAAAAAAATATGGCATCTGCTTTCAAACAAAATAAGAATTTTGAAACATAAAAAATGCACACTCATTGATTACTAGCCCTTCTTTTTTGAAATCGGTTAAAGTTGACATCAGAAAGTGGACCAGATGTGCAGATTTTTACGTTAAAAAAATCGGACTTTCTTTCGATGTCGTAAAAGAAAGAAAGAGATATATCAATTTAAATGCTTTTTACATCTACCCATGGCTTTAAAAATTTAACGTACTTGAATCCTGATAAATTCAAGTTCAAAAAGCCCATCCATTGCAATTATAAAACTCCACCTCCCCCTCCCCACCCCATTCCCTTATCACTGAAATATTAATTTGAAAAATGTTTAATTTTATTTATTACACGAAATTTTTGTTTCAGAAAATGTTGTTTGCACTTTTAATCAACATCATTGGTTGTATTTAGTTACGACTTGAACTAAATGCAGGGGTTGTAGTATCTTACCATCTGATTCCTGAGACTCGTTTAAGCTCGTTTTGTATCGTAACTACATGTAGGGAGGAACTGCTTCTGTGTCCTATAGAAGAGATAAAAGGGAAACTTCAGTTTAGGTTTAAAAGCAATTTGTATTTTTCTTCTTTTAACATTAAATTATTAGAAAATTATATATAGTATATATGTATACATATGCATGTATGAAGGTTAAATTAAGTAAATATGTATGTATTAAGTTTGCTGAGCAATATTTGCAACACTATCATTATTATCAGTAGCTGAATTATCTTTTAAAGAGTTTTGTTCCAAACGCAAACTTGTATTGGAGGGCGTATGTTCTAAATTATGTTGTGACAATAAACTTCTCACCGATAATTTTGCCATTTGGGTGCATAATTCCTCAATTCTTTCGTCTTTCAACTTTAAAACATTATCCAAATGTGTGATCTTCTGCTGGGCTGTTGCTATATATTTGTCTTTGGCCTGTGATTGCTTTAGCACTTGTTCGTATATCGAAAACAGTATCATTTTCTGAGGCACTTGTACAATTGCATCACCTATTATCTTGTTGACTTTAACCGTCATGACGTCATCATTTTCTGCCCACAACTGCTCCTGATCATCTAGTTTATCGCTCTTGTCCCTTTGCGTTCTTATCATTACCATTATCTCATACAATAAAGACTCTATGGCACCATTCACCCCTCTCGATAATTTATCGAGCATAGTTTTATGCTGCTGCAAACCCAATTTCGATAGAACTTTATTATTTAAAGTCTCCCAATTGTTTAGCTTCTGCTGGGTGCTGTTGCGCGGTGGGTAGTTGTGTAAATCAACGAGTTTAGGAAAGAAAGTTTTAAGTAAATTTGCCACTGGCAAGCCATCGGAAAAATCTCGATTTAGGTTTTTATACATCACATTCATATCGTGGAGCCAGTCCTTTAACTCTTTAAATTCATTTGCAGTTAAATGTCTTGGCATTTTCGGGTAACGTATCTATTTATATATCTTGAGATGTTGAAATTAATTTGGAAAATTATTCAAAGAATTAGTTTTTGTGTACAATATTGTTGTATAAAAATAAACAAATGAATTTTTGTAAAATTTACTATATTTTGAAATTATCAGAAGTTTAATTAATATGTTTCTAGGATTTTAAATTTATTTATCAAAACGAATTTTTCAAATAACTCTCCTTGTTGTACACTCTACCAAAGTGATGTTATAAGTCCAGTGGTCCAGTGACTAGTTTTTGAACTTTTTATTCCAGTTATTTTAGGTTTACAAGTTGAGCCCAATAGGGCAACAATTACAACAGCAAAAACCAAGGCCTATTAATTTTTGTCTCTTCAAGTCATCACCTGATCGCATGTACGCTATCGTGACAATGTCAAACTCCATATGAAAAAACATAAACCAAATTTTTATGCATAAAGTTATGAGCCACATTAGAAAAGTTCTTAAAGGATCTCGTATGTATTTCTGAAGTAATTGAAGAAAAACGTCGCTTAATACAAATTGGGACTGTTAATTTTTATTTATTTACTTTTAATACAACATACATATGTACATATATGTATGTAAATAATTTTTGTAGCATAATCCCAGCCAGCATTTGGATGATTGAATTTTCAGCAGTCATCTAACTGGCTCATTTTTGACTACTTTCGGTGATTGAAAACTAAGTTTTCATGTATTTAAACAAAAGGAACAGTCAAATATGACTATTCTTTATGATTGAAAACTGAAGATATTTTTTTAATCATTTTCTGAGTCATTATTGATTACACTAGATGACCAAAAAATGATAATAACAAAAATGTATTCTTGGTTAAAAAAAATAAATAAATATAAATCATTTTTTACTCATTATATGTTTAAAATATGATCTACGTGCAGGTGCTATCATTTTTTGGTAATTATATGATTGAAAACTGATGTTTGTGTTTTATTAAAACAGTTATACCGGGACTTTTATATCAAGTTGAAAATTTTAGAAGTTGAAATAAAATTTATATTCATTTAGTTTTGTGATTCATAGTGAGAAGTTGTGGTCTAAAATTTGAGACATTTCTAAAAAAGGTATTAATAAAAAAATATTCAATAGTGAATTGGAGAAAGACAAAGAATTCTTGGATGATTTTGTAAGTATATTGAAACGATGTATTCCTTCCCATATTTTTATGTTACTTTTTCTTTTGATTGTTTTTTGTCATAGAAAAATTTTATTGGAAACATTGGTGGCGATGGACAGACGCAGTTCCTTAGAAGTTCCATAAGGAAAGTATTTTCTGATGAATTGGCTTCTCAATTCAGTTGGAAGGGAACCAACGAAAAACCAAGCGCTGAGAAGTTGTTTATTACAACCATAGTCATAAGTAAGATTTATATGAATTTAAATAACAATATGATTTTGTATTTAATATGTTTTGTTACAGATATTTGCCACCAGAAGTATAAAGCTGAAGCGAAAGAAATTAATGGAATTCTCCAACAACACTTTGTGCATGCTAAAGAGCGCCTGCAAAAACGTAAACGCCAATGTAAAAATTAGTTATACTTTGTATACATTAAGTTTTTATTTTCTGTTTTGCTTTTTTAACTTAAATTCTATTTAACTTTTTTTTACTTAAATTTAATTAACTTTAATAAATGTAATTAAAATGGAATAGAAATAAATTAATATTACAAAAAAAAATTGATTTTAAAATTATTTCACATTCAATCATAAAATGAATTATAATTATAGTAATATCTGACTATAAAATTGGGGCGAAAATGATTTTAAATATAATCAAAAAATGACTGTATATGACTTCAAATATGATCATAAAATGATTTCAAATATGATCATAAAATGATTTCAAATATTACCACAAAACGATTGCCAAATTAAGTAAAAAGTTATATCAAATACTCGTAAAAACTGATTTAAAGCATAAATCATAAACTATTCTGTAGGAATAGTCATTGCAGGGTACCGTTTCCTCACGACTGGAGAGTAACTTCCGACTAAATAATGAGCGCATATTCGATTGTTTTAATCATCTAGAAGAGTCAAATGTTACTCATTTTTGTTTAAAATTTTCACGAAATGCTGGCTGGGATATTTATGTATATATTTATGTATTTTCTTTCAGGGTTTCTTTGACATCCCGGTCGATAATCTTTATGCGGAACCAGCCGTTTTAAAATGGATTAAAGAAAACATTCCAGAATGGAAGAATTCTATAATTGTCTCGCCAGATGCTGGTGGTGCTAAACGGTAAGATTTCGAATAAACGTACCAAACAAAAATATATTTTTTAAAATTAATTTAAATGTTATGAACACAATTACAAATTATAACTTGGACTTAACCAACATAGTAATAAAGATCTCAGGTGGGAATCGAACCCACGAACTTCACACTGAGGCACCCCAAAAAAATTTACGTTGAAATTGTCATACGTGTGTACATTTCGAAGTGCTTTAGTTCGTTTAAAAAATCCGTTTCATCAAAACACTTTTTTGATTATAAAAGCACAAATTTTACTGACCGCTGCTTAATAGAAAAATAAGTTTTCTTAACATGATCGTAACCGTAAAAGTAGATGATTTTCCAATAGTGAAAAAAAGACACAATACAAATAATTTTTTTAAAAGAAGCAACTACAATTTTTTTTTTAAATTTATAATTCAATATACTCGTACATGATTATAAAATTAATCTTAATTAAAAGTCAGTAATCATGTGTTGTACTTCTAAAGTCATATTTTCCATATTCTTTGAAAAAAAAAACTATTTTGAAAGTGCTCTCAGTTTGTTTAACCGAAACGCGAAACGCTTTTAATTTAATTGATTTTTTTTAAATGAAAATCTTGTATAATCCAAAAAAATAATCCTACGATTTTCTCTTTTGCTTAAACGAATTCGACTGTATTGTCATTTTATCCCACAACTGTGTAAGTTGCCCTGTCTTGCGAAATCCACCCCGTGGGATGATGGTTTATACATTTTATTTTGATAGCTTGCTGCTGTGCCTTCTGGGGTATACTTGTATGGCTTATTCAGATTTCCGAATCGGGCGTGTATATTGGAATATAAAGGTAAAAGCAGGTTACGCTTGCTCGTCCGGGAATCAGGTACTACTAATAATTTAGGCTGCACGGGACCTAAAGGTGTAGGAATTGAGTTTACCAAATAATTTTTTTGGTGTTCTCAAATCATAGCTGCCCAGGGACCAGTAGCCCCTAGGCTTGTAATAGACTGGTTATGGCTGAGGCCCTTTCGGAGATCACGTGATGGCTGTCGTTGAAGCGCAAATTACTGTTAGAAGTTTGTTGGTTAAAGGCATGGAACTTAGGTCATCACCAGTGGCTGGCCTTTCGAGCTCTTCTGCTTTCAGCAGTTAGACCTCTAGATACTGTTGCTAAATAACAGAAAACGCTGCCTAAAACTGATATAGGTGCGGCATGTCTGCATGGTCTGTGGCTTCCATGTACAAAAATTGCTCCTTGTATCGGAGTGGCGACTGCATAAGAGGACGGCGATGAACGAAAGGCAGGTATCCACGTTAATGTTAGACACAGCTGCCCTACAAAATTAATAATCAAACCTTGAATTTGAGACCGTAGCAAGATATTAAATGATAATAAATAAATGAAATACTGAATTTCAATATATTGAGTATTTAAAATAAAGATTTTATTTTTAATTTTTGAGTCACTGAATACAATCATTAATGAACAACGGGCGTTTAATTGTATACATGTTGCAAGAAAAATAAAATAGAATCACGTTGAGTATAATTGTTTGTTGTGTTGTTTGTATAAAAGCATTCTAAGCCTACTATTTTTTTTTTATTTTTTAATTAACAAACACAAACTGCGAAGCTACTTGGCTTATCTGCAGAGACACCCGGAATCTGCGGCAGGAGTCGAACCTGCGACCTTCGGACTACCAGTCTAGTACACTAGCTACTAGTCTACGAAGACACTCGAACTATGATTATGTATTTGTTGTAATTCATATGCAATATTGAATTTTCATATTGTATTTGATTTGTATGACATAAACAGCCGAAGTTGAATGTTTTCAAACTGCTTAAAGTTCACTGACGTTTTGGTTTAGTGACCAAATTGTCAGTTCCAAAAAGAAAACTCCTATAAATTTGATGATTTGATTCAGTAATTTTTAGTGACTTGGAAAACTGCTTCGTATGCCGCATATTTGTCGAAATTTTTCGAAAATAGTGTTTTTTTCTAAATAATTTCATATATTCTGGCTGAATACACGTACGTTTTCTAAACTCGGTCGTTTTTTTTTTTTGGCTTTTTGGGAGTGTGTCGTATATTTTAAATTATCTAGTGATGTCGTTTAAGAAAAAAATTTGAAAACAGTGATTTTTTTACTTACTTCGAAAAACTCTTCTAGTGGAAGTTTCAGTTCCAGATCAATTTTATCTGTTTTTTTTTTAACCGAGACTTTTAAATCAATTTTCTGTAACGAATGGCATAACAATTCGGGTTATCTTGTGCTAGTTTATAGACGCATATGCATCAATGTCTGCAAATTATTCATGTGCCTGTGGAATTATTAACGTTTGTGGCAGAGACATGATAATACAGATCTATGGTTTCGGGGAAAAGTGGCATGTGCTGTAAAACACTTGATGTAATTAATTAAGTAAAAGAAAGATATGGCAAAAGATTAGTTTTAAGTTCCCGTTCACAATCTTTGAGAATAAATAAATTCTCATTTTCACAGCGGTCAACTAGAACCATTTGAGCGCCACCTGTGACAAAAGTAAACAACGACAATTTCAGAAAAATATTTTTCTCTGACAACAACTTAAAAGTCATTCATTTTAATTTTAACAAATTTTTTTTACATAGTGTTACATCTATTGCTGATCGTCTCAATGTTGAATTTGCTTTAATTCACAAAGAACGCAAGAAGGCCAATGAGGTAGCTTCTATGGTGCTTGTCGGTGATGTTAAGGATAAAATTGCCATATTGGTCGATGATATGGCTGATACTTGTGGTACAATTGTGCATGCTGCCGATCGTTTAGTGGAAGCCGGTGCCACTAAGGTAACTAAATATCAACATTTTTGACGTTAATATTTTATTCAATAATTTTTTTTGTATTGTGTTTTTAAAGGTCTATGCCATTTTGACACATGGGATCTTTTCGGGACCAGCGATTTCACGCATTAATAACGCTTGTTTCGAGGCTGTGGTTGTAACAAATACCATACCTCAAGATGGTCACATGAGAGATTGTCCCAAAATCCAGGTGAGTTTGTTTAATAAATAAATTAAAATTGTTTGTTTACATATATTTTAATTTAATAAATTTTAGTGCATTGATGTTTCTATGATGTTTGCCGAGGCTGTACGAAGAACACACAATGGCGAAAGTGTGTCTTATCTTTTCTCAAATGTTCCATATTAAGAACTATTTTAAAACAATATACTTTTTTTAATTTTTTTTAACATATACATATATACAATACGTATAACTTTAATTCAAATATTTTCTTTTTCTTATTTTAATTAATTATGATAAATTACGTTCGTTTTATAAAAATATAATTTTTGCCAATTGTTCATAAACGTTTTTGTTCAGAATTTTTTTCTTTATTCTTGTAATGTAATGAATACTTTGTCTATTTTTCTTATAAGTATATAGATATATACTATATATATATTTCTTTTTAAGTAAGATGTGTTAAAAATGTTTTGCCATAAGTTTCTTTTTAAATTATTTGGATGTATTTAAAATAAATTCATATTCAATTCATATGAAACACTAATGGCGTTTTCATCTCTGAAAAGAATTGTAACACTTGTAGCCCTTCAACAAGAGGAAGAGCACACATTTCCGTAAGAAAGCTAAATTTGTTAGATTAGAGCAATAAATAAATTTTTTTCAATAAATTGATCATGAAAATGTTGCGGTTTTTTTCAGCAACAAAAACGCCATAACTCAACCATGCAACACTTACGCCCAGACACATACATTTTAATAAATAAAATTGTACTTTTTACATTTTTGAAAAAAATCATTTAACAAATATGAGAACAATTTTACACTTTTACACAGTGTTTATGTCTTTTTTTTAAATCAGTCAGAGCACTTTTGATCAGAAATTTAAAAAATTATAACTTTAAATATTTTTATACAAAAAATTAGGAATGTTTGATTAAAAACATACAATATACAAAAAAAATATTGAGTCAAAAAATCAACTCTTAAAAATAATTTAAAATAAAATAATCATTGTTATAGTTAAGTCTTCATTATTAAAAACACATAGTGCAAGAAAGAAAACAAAAATAATAAACGTAATTTGAAAGTAAATTAAAAAAAGGAAACCAAATTATTATATAAATAATGCAAATTTACAGAAGAAAAAAATAAATAAATATAAGATAAAACGTCAGTGTTTTCTTTTATTATTTCTGCCATGACTTATTACACAATACAATTTTCCAAATTCATCATTAACAAACTGCAGTTACCAAGGCCCATTAATAAAGTCTATGTCCATCAGTAAGATCTATGTCATATTCTACATATAAAATTTTACACAAATTTTTTCATACACTTTTTTATAAGGAGTTACGTTCTCGTCTTTGTTGCAATAAGTTCGCTTTGCATAGACCTTATAAATGGGCCTTGTTAGTTACCGTAGCAAAAACGTTGGATTCGAAACTGAAAATCTACAAGTTTTCCTTATTATTATTTAGAAAAATATTTTCGATGAACTTTGATATCGCTTTTTGCACCTTTGTTCTTGTATTTACATAAGTATATTACATACATATTTATATATTTTGGAACTTTCTTATATTTTCTATTTGAAATATCTGACTTTAATTTTTAGACTATTTTCTCATTCCAAAGCAACTTTCAAAAAATGCTCTTAAATTGGTTTGGCAGATGCTGAGTATTTAGGAAGTTCCTTCAATTTCTATTTATGTATTTGTAGACTTTGTATGACTGAACTACAATCAGTCCTTTCATAGAATTCATTGAGATTTTCTTTTGTCAGTACTTTCAAGATTTAATGTTTTCATTATCAGAAAAATAAATGATATAAATTTTAAAATTAATAAACGTAACTTGATTAGATTTATGTAGTACATCGCAAAACATTAATCACAATATTCCTTTTTGTTTGTATAAAAATCATTTTTATTGAATTTAACTTTTACTTAATTAAATTTTCTTTAAGTTCAACTTAATTTACGAAATGTCGAGAAATTAGTTTTGGAATGGGGCACAAATTTTCAAATGAGTTGTTTTCTTATTGTTATTAAAAACAACCACAATTAAAACTTATGATGCCTTGTTGCAAAATTGAACACTCGAAAATGTAAATTTTGTGTAATAATCTTAATATTCGAATTCGCCCTCGTCACCTGTCTGCGAAACATCATCAGCGCTAATTTCTTCGAAATCTCTTTCGAGTGCAGCAAGATCTTCACGTGCCTCTGTAAATTCACCCTCTTCCATACCCTCACCGACGTACCAATGAACGAACGCACGCTTCTTGAACATCAAGTCAAATTTATAACACAAATTAGTAAATGCCACTCCTATGGCGGTGGTATTCGACAACATACATACTGCCCTGGAAGCTTTGGCTAAATCGCCGCCTGGTACAAATGCCGGTTTCTCATAGTTTATACCAATTTTGAAGCCCGTTGGACACCAGTCGACAAACTGAATGTGACTTTTCGACTTAATAGCCGAAACGGCAGCATTAACATCTTTGGGCACAACATCGCCGCGATACAACATGCAACAGGCCATATATTTTCCAGCTCGTGGGTTACATTTAACCATCATATTATCCGATTCGAAGCAGGA
Organism: Germaria angustata; assembly: GCA_963681545.1. Taxonomy (NCBI): domain Eukaryota; kingdom Metazoa; phylum Arthropoda; class Insecta; order Diptera; family Tachinidae; genus Germaria; species Germaria angustata. The sequence goes on from OY813000.1 coordinate 59,472,456, forward strand.
ATTTGTTAAAGAGGTGATTGAGAGATGTTCATGGGATGCTTGGGCGGCCGACACCAGCGGCGCATATGCCACTAAGGGAAAATGAATGCGTGGAAATGGCACTAAATTTGTTTGGAATTCATTCAAATCGACATTCATCGAACCACTGAAACGCAGCGAAGCTGTTGTGGAACTGACAATTTGTGCGATTAAACGATTTAAATTTCTGTAGTCTGGACGCCCCACATTCAAATTATTCTTACAAATTTCATAAATTGCTTCGTTGTCCACCATAAATACACAATCGGAGTGCTCCAGGGTAGAGTGGGTGGTGAGCAGAGCATTGTACGGTTCCACGACAGCTGTCGATATTTTTGGTGAGGGATAAACAGCAAAATCCAATTTACATTTCTTGCTATATTCCATTGATAGGCATTCCATTAGCAGCGAAGTAAATCCGGAACCAGTACCACCACCCAAACTATGAAATATAAGAAATCCCTGCAGACTATCGCACTGCTCTGCAATTTTCTGTATCCGTGTGGTTACATTATCGATGACCTCTTTGCCTATAGAATAGTGGCCACGGGCATAATTATTTGCAGCATCTTCCTTGCCAGATATTAGCTGTTCGGGATGGTAAAGACCACGTGTGGGACCATTGCGTACATCATCAATAACTGTTGGTTCCAAGTCTACGAAAATAGATCGAGGCACTTGCTTGCCAGATTCGGTTTCGGCAAAAAATGTTCCCGCATCATTTGCAATATTCGATGAACCATCACCATTCACTGAGTCAGCACTGCTATCGCTGGCCAACATTTCTTCTTTTGTTTTGGTCGTGCCATCAGGATTGATGCCATGTTCAAGCAGATATAATTCCCAGCAGGCGTTGCCGATTTGAATGCCAGCTTGACCAATCTGAATAGAAACTACTTCACGCTGAAATTAGCAATTTTAATTAATTTAATTAAAATTATATATATTTACATATGTATGTATTATGTACTTACACACACACACACACACACACACACACACATATATATATATATATATATATATATATATATATATATATATATATATATATATATATATATATATATATATTCGTTCGTCATTTGCGGACCGATTTTGAAAATTATTTTTTATATGGAATGGTATGATCCAGAGGTGGTCACATTTCAACCAATATGTCACGGAACTAATGGGAAGTAGGTTAGGTTAGGTTAGGTTAGGTTGATAGGAGGGGTGTGATAGCCCATGTCATACGACATACACTTAAGCCAGTGAAGGCTTGTTCTGCGGCAGGATTCGAACCTGGGACCTTCGCACTACGAGTCTAGTACACTACCTACTAGTCTACGAAGGTCAGTAATGGGAAGTAAAATTAATATAATAATGAAACTGTTCACAGTTATCGTGGGTTACTCTCTGTCTCAAGAAAAACTGACTAGATTAGATATCTCACATGTAAATTAATATTTAATTATCTTATATCTGGTTAAATCTAACAGTGGAAGTGTTCAAAGTTGGTATGATCCACAAGTGATAGTGTTTTGGTTAATATGTGGAAGCAGGGGAAGGGTACCTCCCATGTTAAGAGTGCAAAAATGGTATTTGAAAAGTGTAAAATAATAACGTTTTATCAACAAACTCAAACGACTTCAAATATAGCGTCTAAAGAGTTCGAAATAAATACATTGTCTACGTTGAAAGAAAGATTTATTTTTAAACTTGAATTTGAACGCCTGAAATTCTCAATAGAAAATTTCAATGAGATTAATTTCTACGTTCCCATGTTCGTATGCCTTCATTTAAAAAAGAAAGCTGTGTCGAAAAAAACTTTTTCAAAAAACTGCAGGTTTGCTCCGTTTGTCTGGGCATTTTTCAAATTACATTACTATTTCAGGTTTTGCAAAACATTTCCTAACATGCATAAGATTTATGCCAGTATTCATACAAAAGCTTTGCATGGAAATAAAAAGCTTAAAATGATGCCTTCAAGATGAAACAAAAAAAAACTATCAGAATCAAAACCATTACGATCGGAATGTGTGACATGCCTGTATAACTACATACATACATATAATGTAAAAATATTCCTATCCTGTCCTCTCGAGGTATTCATTAATGCTTAAGATGTCATCGAAATAATGTTAAATTTCAACCCTCAAAGCTTTTAAGCTTTGATGGTTACTGCATGTTTACATTTTGTCAGCTTTTGTTGAACCAATTCTCTGTTTGTATGCAAGATTGGCAAGGAGACGATAAACTAGTACACGAATGCACGTGCTGTCGTTACGTTTTGTTCTCTCATTCGCATATATTTACACACATCCATACCGATGATAAAATATTGCAAGCTTTAGTAGTAAATAAATGGAACTTCAAAGAACACAAAAAAATTGAGTCAACAAAGGCGAACTCGGACTAAAGCCATACGACGACTGTATACGAGTACATGTGTACATACATATGTATGTGATAGGCTGGCGCTAGTCCTTGTTGAAAACTGATGGATGCGTGCATTGCTAATGTAGCGTCACTTACTTATGTAAATGCGAATGTACACAGATTTTTGTTCAGAAATGTAGCCAAAATAAAACAAACATTTTGATTATTGTAAAGTTTCCATAAATCAGGCAAACACTCTGTTTAATGCACATCTATTCCAAAAATTAATTTATAACTGTGTGCATAAATAATATTTTATAAAGCAAATTAATTTCTTTTGCAGCATGCGATTCGCCATTTTATTATCGCTTAACATCAGACATGATCAAACAAGAAACTTTTATTCTCCAACTTTTGATGCACATTTATTCGGAAAACCAAAATTGTTTTATGGAGATAATTTTTGATAACGGGTGCTAATCTTTTTTTGCACCAGCCATTCGAAATTTTTTACCACTGATACCAAAAGCTTGTATTTACTCAAACAACAAACGGAAATGATATGTAAGCGATCAACTTGAAAGTACAAAAACAGAATTTTTGTTTTATTTTTAAAAACTATAATACACAACAATTCGAAGCTGTTTTACATAAGTATGTACATATTTATGTACATAGTTTTTAAGAACGAACATTATTTTTTAATGCAGTGAATCGCCATTTTCTTGGCGCTTAAAGAATAAGGTTATTTTTACACAAACAACAGGCATGAACACGATCATCTTAAAAGAGCAAAAATTAAAACATTAAACTTTGTTTATTTTGTGTTAAAAAATCTAATTTCCAACGCATGATGCATTGGAAATTGCCAATGACATGCGATTTTTAGCACATAAACTAAAAAAAAAACCTCGAATGTCCTTCAATGCATGTTGGTAAAAAAGAAGCCACTTACCATTCTTGTTTGTATATGTATGTGTATGGGAATGTAAAAATCCTTTAAGTTAATTAGAAAAAAATAATAATAAAAGCTAAAACATGTATGTATGTATATTAATTTTATTTTTTTTTTAATATTTCCCACTTTCTTGCAATTACAAAAGAAATGCCGACCAGCTACAAGGATGAGTAATGATCTCTTCAGTATTCAAACAAGATTAAAAATTGCAATGCATTTGTGTGTAATTGTTGTTGCTTTTAGTATAATATGTTCTATAAAGAAGTCCTGTTAAGTTTCGAAGTGTTGGTAAACGTTAATTTTGGCAAGGTTGCCGATTTGCTTTGAAATTGCAGAATTTTATTTAAGGAAAGAGTTATGTTATATGCACATCATTTATTAAAAATTTGGTTTGTTAATTTCAAATCCTCATAATAATAGGTCCTGTTTGTTCTAAATATATTTTAAGACGTCAAGCAATTCATGCAAGTTTAATTGTTATTTATTTTTTTAAAATAATATTTTAATTATCTAATACTTTAAAAACTTCGCATGTATTATACAACATATTAGGATTGGTGTTACAAAATCAATTCACTTATCAATAAAAATAACATATTCAGTCTCATTTTGGGGAATTATATTTTAAATAAACGGTACTGCCATATATATATATATATATATATATATATATATATATATATATATATATATATATATATATATATATATATCACGTATGTAACGTGCATTAACATATTTAATTATAAATTTGATCTTTGCATTATCATTAATACGATCGCTATCAATATACTTATGTATTATGAATATCTTCTCTCCATTATATGCATGTAATTATGATCACTCAATCACGTGAAACGGATAAAGTACAGCACGTGTGCACATCTACATAATTTTAATGATTGTTTTAAGCAAAATGTTTACGGGGCAAATTAAAATCTCATATATTATTATCTGCATGTATAAGGTGGAACAAAGCTAATGTTTTGTTATGCAAGGAAGTTTCAAAATATGTATGTACGTCTTATTAAAAATTAGTAAGAAATGAGCTTTTCTTAATACTGGCTATAGTTTATAACTGGCATCTATTAATATTACCTATTTCATTACATTACTAATTCTACGAAATTGCTAAGCATCAAATAATTCTATCAATTAAAATGATCGAAATTCATCACACCATTCCAAAACGACAATTTTGAAATATGTCCATTTCTAATAGAAATTTTCTCTCGCTTGCCTGAATGTCTTTGGGCTTTGAGTACAAAATACAAGTAAAAACGTACGAAGCTGAAAATAATTGCATGTACATATCGAGCCTTTGGTGCAATACCGTAGTAACACTCAATTTCTGCAAAACAACCTTTTTTGAATTATTGCGTTATTGCAGCAAAGGCTCGATATGTACATATGTATGTAGCTAAAACAATTAAAGGTGAGCTATTTATTAACTAACCCTTAGTTGCAAATCCTTTTAAGGGAGCATTTTCAAAAAAGTGTAGTTTAAACTCAATTAAATTTTATTTGTTATTTCGATTGTAGTAATATTTAAGTACTATTTTACTGCCTGTCCCACGATGTCATTCGACATCGATCGCTCGCATAAATACATTCAAACCAAAAACAACATTTTAAAATTTGTTGCTGTTTCAAACGTGGGACAGGCAGTTAATATTACATCAAAAGACTGGGGAAATGCATCGTTTTGAAATGATTTGATAAATTTTGAACGATTCCAGCAATCAATAATTTTAATGTATGTATGTTTAAATGAACTTGGTATGATCAATTAGAAACTAAAAAGAACGTTTAAAAATGAAAAGCACAATAATAAATTAACTCGGAAAATAATATATTTATTTTCTCAAAAAAGAAAAGAAATAAATAATATCTCTATATTTTTTACCTTTTTATAACAATATCCTGAAGATGATACTCAATGCGTATCAAAATATCGATATTAAGAAATAAAATTGTTAAACCATTAAATAAGACCTTGAGATTAAATAATATTTTAATTAAAAAATTAATAAATATGATTTATATAAAAACATATGAGTACTATTCATAAAAACATTACGAAAATTAAAAATTTGTACGAAAATATATTAAATAACTTGGAAAGCTATTAAAATAAAAATTTGGTCTTATATCTTATATGTGTACATACAATTAAATAAATGACTATGTAATCCACCTGTTCCATCAAAATTTAATCATCTTTACGGACTCCGGGAGGCAACGTCACATCAAAAACAATGGGAGGGTTATTTGGTAAATAATTAATATCGCACGTTGACGCATTCACATAAATGACACGACCGTCGGAAGTAATACCATAACCTTCATGGACATGACCAAACACATGGTATTTAGGTTTAACGCGTTTCTGTATGGTCGTTAAAAGTTCAACACAGCCAGCACGAACACCCGAACAACACAAATCACCATGACCTACGGGTGGTGTGTGCGTTACTAAAATATCAATGTCAGATGGTATTTTATTCCATTTCTCTAAACATGGCACACCGCGCGGTACATTAAAGGCCCATTTACAAAATTCAGGCTGCCAGGGGCTGCCATATATACGAATGCCCCAAATTTCTATTAGTTCATCTTCAATATAGGCACAGTTTGTTAAAACATCTCTAATGTTTGGCGTCTGAACAGCATCTACTATATTTTCTTTGGCATTACCCAATGTGGGAAGGTCATCAAGTATGGATAAACCGGTGTGTTTGCTTCTAAAAGAGATCAAACATATTTTTAAGGAATTCGATTTATTAAAAAATATCGAAACAGATCTTTTTTACAGAAACACCTTAAATTACAAAATAAGTGATAGAAATATAAATTCTAAGAATATATATATTCTAAGACCTACAAAGTTTTAATGATCTTGCAACATTTTCTTGATTAATTTTTGATTCAATGTAATAATGAAAACTTATCAAAGTTAGTAAATGATAAAAAATATTTTTCTCTTTTTTGTAGTTCTTCTAATTGAATTTATTTATTGCTTGACTTTTACTTCTCTTTTAAAATAAATAGATAGACAAAATGTAATATAAGAAAATAAATAAGTAAATCGACGATTCTTAAACTAAAATAAAGAAAATAAGCAAATTGCAATGACATAATATGGATATATGCATATACATTTGTACATACATACATATGTACGTGTTTGAAATAAAAAAATAATTAAAAATTTCTGCATAGCCGGCCTTTGGCCGACCCGAAAGAATTTTCTCCTCTGTGCTGTAACAAACACCGGTTTCGCTACCGACCACAAAGGTTTTTTTTCTCTATATATAAATTAGCTCACCGGCTCTTAATATGTAATGCTATTTTAAGAAATTTTAGATCTTCGAAGCTACTAAGAATATTTTAATGTTTCTCTTAATATTTTACATAGTTCCGATAAGGATAATGCAAATTTTTCCTTAAATTCCTTACCTTTCGCTATTTGTCCGATTTTGAAATGGATGAGTAAAAGTCGAATCAAAGCTCAGTTCATGATTTCCTGCAATAACTATTTTATGTTTATGAGGCAAAGAACTTATCCATTTATTGAATTCTACAACTTCTTCTAACTGGCCACATTTGGTGAAATCTCCTGCATGTATAAAAATATCGCCATCTGGTATGTCGAACTTAATGTATGGTGTCAAAGAGTGGGTGTCACTCATACACACAACGCGCGCTTTATTGAAAGCTACCCCAGACTGGGGAGGTTTCATTGTTACTTTAATGACACGCTGTGTCTTGGAAATTTCTTTCCAAGCTGCTGTTGGGTCATTTGTTAAGGGATGTATAGGTATATCCATTACAATTTAAATAAATATAAATTGATGCTGAAATATACATAAGATTTCGTGTTTTATGAAATTATAACAAAGAGACTCAGCACAACGAACCTTTTACTTACTAAGTGACTCCTCCAAAAAAATTTGTTTCCTAACAATCTAGAATAAATACTTTTAATTACAGCTATTCTTGTTTCCTAGTCATAGCTTTTTAAAACACGGCTAAACACATTTTCGTAGGAATTTTTTATAAACTAATTATTGTAAACGCCGTTGTTTTGCAAAATTATGACGTCCTCTTTGAGTTATCGATAATTGATTTTGCATAGGACTGCCAGGCTTTCTTGATTAATAATTTTTAATAGATCCTAAATTAGTGGTGAATTAACTTTGCAAGCTGGCAGCATCAGGGCTACAGCAATACAAATGTACGTCAAATTCAACAATACAATACAGCAAAATCAGATATTATTATTTGTGTAAAATAAATGGAACTATCAAAAAACAACAAAGAATGTAGCAGCAAGACTCACACGCATAACCAGAAAACTCGCATATACACCAGCCATATACTTGTATATGTATATTTCTTGAGGATATTCCATTTAGTGATTTATGAAAATAATTAAGAGTGGTATGGCAATATTATCCAGCCGTAGGAAAAATCATTTATAGAAAAATTGGTTATCCCGATATATTTTACTTTTTGTTTAAATTTAGTACCGATTCAACAATAAAAAAGTTCCCTGCTAACCCTGCACTCATCATCTGTTTATAGTTTCCTCGGCTCTCTGCCTACATTTTTTTGTTTACTTTTCGCTCTCATTTTGTATTTGTTGATGTTTGTGTATTAATAGCGCAAGATAAAAAAGCCCCAAATGCACAGCTGTTTGTTCATATGTTCCATTTGTTTTTGACATCTATTTTGCTTCATAGCCAATTGTCAAAATTTTGCAAATGAAAGAAATGGAAAACAAGAACTAAAGATGGCTTCGTTTTGGTTCAGTTTTTCTTGTTTAAGTGAAAAAATTGTCAAAGTAAAAGAGCAGAATTTCCACAATTAAATTAATGCTAATCAGCTAGTAATAAAAAGTTATAGAATATATAACAAAATACTATAAGATTCTAACAACAAAATTAGATAAAAGTAATAAATAGTGTGCAATATTTTAATGAAAAGAAGAAATTGTTAAAAAAATATGGACACTTTTGAAATATTTGCCGCTGGCGACGATGGTCAGACAGAAGAAAAATTAGGTGAGTTTTACAATAACAACATATAAAGCAAAGACTTAAAATAATTATAAAATATTTATTGCCATGTTGTAAAATGGGGGCGTTGTTCTTTGCACATATTTTTATTTTTATATGTACATATGTATATAGTACTCGTATGTTGAATTACTTGACCGCACTACTATCTAGTGTTTTTTCATTACAAACCATTGACCTCATTCTTCTTTGTTTCTATTCGTTCACAATATGTTTTTAAATTAATAAAATATAAAAGGTCCAAATTTTTCGACAGAACTCTTTCTTGCTTACAAATTATCAAGACCGCCATTGCGATCGTGTTATTATCAGTGCAAGAGAAGGCCATTGTGTGATTCATTCATTGCATTTTTGTATTCAAGACATAAATCCAATTCATCTAAGATTGATAAAGTAAGACTGAGGTGGGCAAGTCTTATTGCTTGTATAGCAGCAGATTGTAATTTTTTATAAAATTTTTCATATTCTTAATTAGAAATGCAAAAACTTTATGTTTAAATGTTTGCTAGTTACGGCTGAAAGAATTTGGACGAAATTTGACAAATTTACATATACAGTAGTAGTAACCTATCAGATCACAACTACATACATATGTATATAAAAATAGTTTGTAACAAACGTACTACCATAAGCAGTACCTTTAAAAAAAACTGTTGTGGATACTTTTGTGAAATGTATGGGAACAATTCCTAGTGGGTAAATGTTGGATATTTTCCAATGTTTTTAATATAGCTTGTCGTTACAAGATGTTTTCTAGCTTGGATCCTGTTCATTGGATCTGAAGTCGTGTTCAAGATGCTATGGAAAAGGATTTTGTTTTCAGAAATATTTGAAATGCTATTCGTACTGTAGGTATATTTTATCCTTATTACACATTTTCCTTCACGTAATTAATTAATTTATTTGATTATTTTTGTTGTTGATATTTTTGTCGACTGGATTTGAACTGAAATAATAACCGAACCGTTATCATCTCAGCGATACGGGCATATAAAACAGCAATGGTAACAAAGAAGGGCTGTGAGGAGCTTTACAATTTTCGAACAACAAATATTTTTGTAGAACATTACAGTCCACTATGTCGCTGTTTAAGGTAACTGCTAAACGCACCTTCTATTAAATATGTAAGGGTTAAAAGTATATCTGCTAGATTTGACAATTTTTCATCATTTTGACCATTTTACGCGAAGGACGTAAAAGGCTTTCTGAGAATGATATAAATCTAGAATCTAGAATCTTGGAGAAGGCTATCTTTTCTAGTCTAATACTTTCTAACTTAAAAAAAATTTATAAAATCAAAAGTATAATATAACATTTTTCATCAAATGTAGAAAGAGTATTTTGTTAATTTGATCGAAATAAAAGAAAACTTAGAAATTCCTTAGAAATTGTTTTTGGAAGCAAAAAGATTGCTTCAAACTAATCCATTGTGATAGTTCATTTAATTATAATGTTCAGTTGTAATATATACGACCATCTTTAAATTATGTATATTTTTATATACATATATGTATGTACCGTGTGGTCCAACTACAGGTATCTTTTTAATAATACTGACAAAAAACCGACTTTAATACAAAGAGACAATCGAACAGATTATAGAACATAAAGCAAATATGCATTAGTTTAAAACCCGATATAATCCATTTCTACTATATATGTATATTTTATTTGCAGCAAGATTGAGAATAATAATTAATAATTCTTTAATAACCTCCTCCTTTTTTTGAAGTCGTTTAAAAATGAAATAAAATGAACTAAACTTAACTTCTTTTTGTACATCATGGCTTTATTGGAAAAAAAATTGTTTGCCATTACTTATGAAATACGTTTTAATACATATGACTGCCGCGGCTGGCTTCGCAGTATCTTGTCCTGTGAGTTCAATTTTCTAAAACTTTGTTAACGGTTTCTGGTTCTATATCACGAACAGCTCGGGCGATATTAGCCTTAAGTTTGTGGATCGTTTCTGGACTTTTCGCGTAGCATTAGTCTCTCATGGCATACCACTAGAAAATACCGCTACGGGGCTCCCAATTGATATCGGTAAGACAGCTAATAATATAATTAACGAATTTAGTGCGCAAAAGATTGCTTGTTTAATGAGCTGTGAAATGGTTCAAATTTTATATTTCAGGCCATAAAATACCCGTAACCAGTCTCAAACTTGAGTACAGCACTATCTGCTGGTACTTCATTTCGGTCAAAACTTCTTTTTAACAAATGTGATAAGTTTGCAATATTTCCCAACGATTCATTTGGGTTCGTTAAGTTTGGTTGGTTAAAATAGTAAAAGATTTTTATTTGAGTTTGATGTTTCATCTAATCCTTTAACTATTCAAATTCTGTTGTAAGATACAAGTACAGTGAAATATTGTTGTATATTTTTTATATGTTTTTATGACGATTTTTAAAATTTTTTCCTTAAAAATTTATGATTTATCCCTAATTTATCTGGCAGGTACGCTAAGTTTTCCTATGCCGATTCATTGTAACAATTTGCAAAAGAACTTAAACTCCTAAAATGAAGGCCAGACGAAAAGTTCTAAAAAGTGGACACACGTATAAGTTTTTTAGTCCCCTCTACTATGATCAGTCGTTAGAACCATGATGTTATTTTGAAAAATCGTGTTCTTGTTAAACAGTGTAATCGAAAAGTTTACTTGGAAATACCAATTAAATTAACTAAGACATAAAAGTAAACGTACTGTTACCGCTGATGTTGTATTCAGTAAATGATTAAAATCTAGTGGTGCGAAATTGACTATTATGGCATTACTCTCGTGCCACCTTGTATTATGATTCCTTATAGTATTAAAAAAATACAAAAACAACTATATTCCCGTTATGCATTCATCCTTTAGTGAAAAAATAAAATTAAATTAAGGAAATTCATGGACTAGAAATTCTGATCTAACTGTTCTGTATTGTGAATTTAATAAGTCCACGTATTGCTCATAATCCACTCTTGCTGTTATAATGGAAATTCATTTGATAGAATTTAGGAAAGAGTTATTAGATTTGAGTTCATGGTGTATTGTAAATTAAAAAAAATTTCGAAAAATTTGTAAAATTAATTTTTGAAAAATTGAGAACGTTTACAAAAAAAAAAAAAAAAAAAATTAAAATTAAGGTATGTGTGTGTACTTGATAGAGTAAGGAAATTTGCAAGAGGTGTGAATTTTATTTTTATTGTTATAGTTCATAAGGCCACGATGATAGGGGGGATTCAAACCCAATGAGATTCCGTGTTACAGTTGACCGGCGTCCAACTAATCGTGGTGCAACGTCAAAGTGAATCACATAAATTTCCTTACTCTATCAAGTACACACACACCTTAAAGAGAGAGTGAGATGTTTGCTCCAGTCGCCCTCCCAACCATGGTCACCAATGTGTCCACTATTCTGTGGTGACTAAATACTAAAATGAAGAAATAAGAAGTTTTTATTGATATTAAAATGTAAAATGTTTTTAATAGCAGCAAGGAATTTTTTAATTGAATTCCAGCAAAAAACGGCTTTAGTGCCATACGACAACCATTTTGAACACTCAACACGCTGCTTCATTTTGAGAAATAAAAAGCTCTTGATGTTCTTGGCATGAAAATCCCATACTTTTCATGTCGCTAAAAAAGAATTCAAGTGCATCGGTTTTTAAAGACGCTATAAGCGATACTTCACTCCATCTGACCTTACTACTTATACCATTTACATTCGTCTCAAAATGGGATGGTACAACTCTCATGAGTGGGCTGATGCATTAGAGTCTGTTCTGGAAGTGCTCGACCGCGTACAGGAGAGGGCGGAAAAGCTCAACAGTGACCATAGTTTAACCAACTCTATTGACTCATTGGAGCATGGACTCGGTTTGGGATATTCCTCGTTGTTTTATCGATATTACAATGGACTGTGTTCTTATGAAATCAGGGTACGAACTTGTTACAAAGCCCGCTCTTTTTAACGAGCAACATGTTCTTCAATAAGAGCACATTCATTTGTGGTCGATGTGTCGCATAAAAGAAAAAACTTGCTCTTTAGTGGAACAACATACACCTGCCATGTGGAAGGTTTAAGTCAAGTGTTCATCCTTCTCCCCACAACCCACTTATATAGTTTAAGCACAATGCATTGCATAAGTAGGGAACATCGCCCAAGTACTAGTCCTATATAAAATAAAATGCAAGATTATATAAACATCTCTTAAGAGCACAATTATCCATTTATCATTCATCAGTTTGTGCATATCATATACATATATTTTCTATTTTAAATATTAATTCCAAAAGTACTGATCACTTTCTATTTTCCTTTATCCGAATGCGACTGTGACGTGCTAAACGGCAATTTAAACTATTTTCATTCTAATTATTTGACGTTTTAAATTTGAACTGCTCTTGAACTCAATGCATTTGCCTTAAAGTACAAAATAATTTCACAACAAACATTTTTGTAAAAATCTACAAAAATCGCTAAATGCTAAATCGTTCAATGTCACTTGTAAGTTTTCAATTTGTGTCTGATTTAATATACAAACAAGCAAAAACTAATTATTCTCTTTCTCTTTTTAATGCACCAGTACCGCAAAAAAATAAAACAAATGAAATAAATAAAATAAACAAAACAAAACACCCATAAAAATTTCATTCATAAACACCTCTTTAGCACAGGAAAATACTATGAAAACATGTGCAATAGAAACACGGGAAAAAGTGCCAAACAAATAACTTATCAAAACAAAACCTTGATAATGGCCCTGAAGTTAAGCAAAAACAAACTAGAGAAAATATAAAAACAAACCCAAAAAAAAAACAAAAATAATAATAAAAACAGATACAAATGGCATCACCTCCCAAAAATGTTTTTTTTTGCAAGAAATCCAAAATACAATAAAAAGTGCAATTGTGCAAAATTATCCCAACGAACCTTTCCACCGTTATAATCAGAAAACCAGAAATAAGCTCTAATAAATAATTAATATATGTATGTATATGCACTAAGACTCAGAGGAATGATGTAGAATAATATAACAACATTTCATTAAAAACAATGAATGGAAAAGTTTCTAAACTTCAATTTAAAAGAGATTTCGATACAGGGAAATCTTGGATATTCTTTCGTAATTTTTCTAAAAATATATTCAAATTAGTTGGTTATTCTCGAAAAAAAAAACATAAGAAGACAACAAACTATAATAAAAAATCGAAATTCAAAAAAAGAAATATAAAAACGCTGAATTTACTTCAATTCATTTATTGAACCGCTTAAATAAAAAATATAAATAACTAGCGGACCAGGCGAACTTCGCCTCGCCCCAATTTTAATCCTTCAGACAAACTTTCTATTTTTTAATTTGAAAAGCCATTAAGGAATAATTTCAAACAAAATTTCATACAAAAACTCGATTTTCGATTTTTTCAATTTTCCGACTTTTCCGGAGGGATTTTTTTCCATAAAAAATTTCTCCTCGAAAATACGAACAACTGACAAAAGTTTTTCAGAAATCGGCCAAGCCGTTCTCACTTTAAGAATTATTGGATTTTGCCACGCCCCTCCGCCCACAGACCGAAAATAAAAAATCGGACTTCACAGTGTCACCCGGCCGAGTATTCTGAAGGTTCCCTAAAAATTTCGTCAAAATCGGCCCAGTCGTTTTGGAGCCATTACGTTACATACATACAAAAATGTTCAAAGTTTCAAAGAGATTTGCTAAAATTACAGAAATTATCATCATGTTGTAGAAATCAAATTTTATATTTATGTTATTATTTCTCCTTATTTATGCCTTTAGCGGATGTGGCTTAAAAATGCTTAAAACTAAAAGTTAATAACAAAAATGTAAAAACTGGTATCGTTGTTTTAGCTTCAATAATGTGCTCAAATATGAAAAAGAAGAAATATTTTTAATTATTCCCCAATAGAGTAGGAGACTCAAAAAAAAAAAACACCCATATGTTATATGAGTCAAATATGCAAATACATCATTTCACACATGTATAATTAATTACAAAATTACAGGGACAATAATGTTTCATATTTTGAAGAGAAGAATGTAAAAATGTCCCCAAAAATGTTTCTCGTAATATTTTACATAAATGCCCTGAACACAAATCGATATGTAGCTCCTCATATCGATTAACCATTAGAATGTGCAGAAGGTAAAAGTTATTTTAAACAACCTTTCAAAACATGTAGGTACGAGCAAATGTTTTTTTTTTGTGCGGTAATTTTTCACAAAATCATGGTCCTATGTTCCACTAGGAATTAAAGAACTAAAAAAACGTAACCGACATAATTTTCAATTTTCACTTTTCATCCAAATCGATAATTAAAATGAGTTCTAAAAATTTTTTAACCTTCAAGAGTGGATCAGAAATCAAAATAACAGTAAACCTACAACTTAGTGCAAAGGCAGTTAATAAAAAAGCTCCTCCTAGTTAATATTTTAGGTTAATTGGTTCTACGAGAATCGTATTTTCATATCTGATAGAGTTTTCCTATTTTCTCAGTTTTATATTTTTCCCAAGAAGAATTTTTTTAAATAATATCTCTATATTTTTAAACGTGCAGGATTAATTGCGCTTAAATTCTTTTCTTACAATATATATACGTATTCCTCTTATACTTACAATTTATTTAATAAAAATATAGTAATATAGTAAATTCAATTTTAAATAATTATACATTACCGGTCTCAGTCAATTTGACATTTCACCATTTAAATTTTGTATTTTCGGCCTATTTTTTTGGACCCAGCGACGGAAATCGTCAAATCTGTCAAGTTTCATCACAATGAATCTACATACGTATATAGTGTATATAAATAGATTTTTCGTGGAATATATTTTCGTATATGCACGTACTTCCGTTCTAAGGAATCCTAAAGGCTGGGGCACATAGAATCCGTCATCCGTCATCCTTCGACTTTTTCAACTGACAGCTAAGTTAAAATACAGGTTTTGTTATGAGCTTGGTTACATACAGTACGTCTCCTTCAACGCAACGGATGAAAGTTGGGCAACTTTTAACTTTTGGCGTACGTTGAGTACTTTGACAACTATCAGTTGATTTTTTGGTATGTTTTGTTTTAATTAACAGTTGATTTTTTGGGTCTGACCAAAAATCTTCGACTTTTATCCATTATATCAAGACAGCTTGAGCTTTATAAAGCAAAATTATAATTAAAATAAACTCCGCAATTTCTTCAAAATCCGTAGAAAATTTTTACTCTTTAATAAAAAGAAATGTTGGAAACATGTAAAAAAAAGCAACTGATTTTCTACACGTTAACAAAGTACTCATTGTGCCAACCTCATCCGTCATTGCGTTAACGTCAGTTGAAAAAGTCGAAGGATGACGGATGACGGATTCTATGTGCCCCAGCCTTAATTTTTTGAATATCTACTTTTTCCCATCAAAAAGTCAATTTCAGTTCAAAATAGGTGGAGTGGGAAATGGGAAAAATTTCCTGCGTAATCGTTATTCGGTTAATGCTTTTGTTTACTTGGTTAACACTTTGTTGTGAATAAGACGAAAAAAACAACAAAAACTTAAAATCTTTCTGAGAGCAACTAATAAAATACTCGAACAGACAGAAGCCAGTCAGTCGGTTTTATTTCTCTTTTGGTCTAGTCGTTGTTATATTTTGGTCGTTTGTTTAAATCAAGAGCCTAAAATAAATAATTAAAAATCATTTATAAAGCGATTCAATAGAAAAAAAATTAATGAAAAGTATTTAAATGAAAATAAGAAGAAATTAAATCTATTGATAATAAGAATAAATAAAATATTACATAATTAATAATTAATTTTGGATTTTAAATATAAATTAAAAACATCCAACGCGCGCATTTAATTAAAACTGCTGTCATTTGACATATAAAAAAGTATAAAAATTTATTAATTTGTGTTTTTTTTGTGTGTATCGAAATTATATAAAAGTTATAAATAGAAAATTAAAAGAATTAAATATTATTAATTACATTTTTGCTTAGTTTTGTTTTGTAATTAAAATTATGATGTAACATTTGCTTAAATATTTAAAGTTTTATATACACGAGGCCAGATTTAAAAGGCTTAAAAACAAATAAAACAAAATTTTTAAATTTTCAAAGGACAAAGGTGATCAATTGGCGTTACTATCAGTGAAATATAGAGAGTAGCATTGAAACCCATGATAAATACAAATAAGTAAATTTTTAAAGGGGTCATAATAATGTTGAGATTATCAGGCCTGTCACAGAAATCAATTTCGATCGAAAGTGGAATTGATTCCGTATTTTGCTTCTCCAGAAAAGAAAAAACGAAAATTTTTTTCGGAATGAAACCACTTTTAATTTCATGATAGATTTGCATTTTTTGTATCTGATAGTACAAAAACAAATTTAAAACTTTCTTGATTGAATAAATAAAATAATAAAATACGGAATCAATTCCACTTTCGATCGAAATTGATTTCTGTGACAGGCCTGAATATATAGTTTTGACGGGCCAATACACCGCTAAATGAAACTAAGTCTGATATCCGATAAAGAGCTGAACGACACAGAAAGAAATACATAAAATTGAGAAAGTAATGAAGTTCTGTGTAGAAGAGACGAGCGTATGGATGCACTACTGTAGGAATATATATATCTTGTCTAGTTTCTAATTCTGGGGCGCTACTGAAGTAAATTGCTAAAAAAAGCACTGCTGTTGTGTCTTCCGCGAGGAACAGAGGAAAAGAAATTGGTTTATCTTCTCTTCTTCCTCCTCATTGTGAGAGTTAAAGCAGATTTTATTATCAGGAATGTCACACAATCCGATCGAAATTTTTTTTTGCAGCACACAATTTCGATCGAAAATAATTAAGTGAGTCTTTAGAAAAGGAAAGCTTTCTTCCGAATGAAACCAATTTTAAATCTCAAAATGTAGCTGGCAAAGCCTTTTTCCACTATCTTAATTTCTATTAAAAGTAAATAGATTGGATACATAATAATAGGAGCCACAAAAAAAGGTTTCTATGTAAATAAAACTCTTAAAGTGGCACCATAAAGAAGGCAAAATAAAAACTACCGGAATCAAAACCATTCCTATCGGAATGTGTGATATGCCTGTGGCTTCCGAACTTTTTGTGTCCAGTGACATTTAATCGTAAGCTTAATTACTTGCTTTCTTGCAAACTTTAAAAATTGCAGTATTCTTTTCTTTTTGTTGTAATATACATACATACTTATATCTAATAATACATGAGGTCGTTTTATAAAAAATAAACTAATTTATTTTATTTATCAAATTTGTTATTTGCGTCTGCAAAAAGACGCAAGTCAATTATAATTGTTCGTTGTGTTGTGTTTGTACAAAGGCTTGCTAAAGCTATTATACTTAAGTATGTGTTTTTTGTTGATTACAAATAGAAAAATATGATTGAGTTCTGTTTGGATTCTCATATAGTATTTGTAGTCTGTGGCATAAGTATACGAGCTTGAATGTTTTTCAATCATGATTTGGTTAAAAGGGTAATGATGATTTGGTTAGCGCCAATGAAATAAAGGCATATACCTAGCGAAGCCAATAACAAACAATAAAATATCAAATGTATTTTATTTAATATTTTGACGCCTCTCTGGGCGCCATATTCAGGAATTTTTCAATATATTAAAAAAATTTATTATTAATTATTCTGGCTTCAAAAAGACATTCAAAGTCAAAGGGCATAAAATGTTTATTTCTTCTGAAAGAAGTTTATCACAGGGGTCGATATCGTTATTATGAAAGAAAATTTGTAATCTTGTCAAGTTGTTCACAGAATGGTTCCATCACCACCAAGCACGTATATGATGGTCATATGTGAATGATTCGCCTTTTAATTCAGGAATGAGCGAGCGTTCGTTCTAGGTTTGATATGATGTACTGTGCACTGCAATAAACGATCAGTCTTCCATATCTTGACAGATAATTCAGCTTGTAGGATACTACATTCGTTCTGTACAATATGTGACAGGGTCTTGGTCAAAGTGAAGAACAATAGTTTCTGTGGTCTGTAATATGCTATAATATGGAATGCAACGAGAAATTAGAAAACAAGATTTTGAGTTCAGTGCATTCCATTTTGAGTTCAAGTACATTTCATTAATTATTAGCACTTATTATAAGAAGTGAAACAAACAACTCTCAACTCATTATACGTTTCGTTCAATTTCACAACATATTGTGAAAAAAAACAATAACAAAACAATTCAGTTTTTCAAATTAATAGTTAAAACTAATTCGGAACTCATGACATGGATTTTCATCACTGTCATTGTAGATGCAGTATTTTTGTATAAATGAATGTCTCAAATTTATATGAAAATTTTTCTTTTACTTTATCTTTACAAATTTGATTTGATTTTCTATTTATTTTTTATATTTTGTTAGGCAGCTAAATGAAATATTATATATGAATAGTATATTTAATTGTTAAAAAGTGTTGTTATCCTCATAATGTAGGTGAGAGAAAAGAACTTAAAAATTTACCAAAATTTACAGTGTCTTATATTTCGTTCTATTATGTGTAATAGGTAGTTAACCGAAATGTCCCTAAACTAAAAGTATTGTAAATCAAATGTGGGCGAGTATATCGTGACTAAAGTAGTTTTTATTTTATTTCAAGTCAACATTAACTTTTTCAAAAACATACATATGTACCTCACATGCAGAGAACATTTATATGGTTGCTACAACCACACAACAGCTACATACATCTTGGCTTGTTTGTTGGTAATGTACGTTTGCAATAACTACACAGTAAAACAAAAGCTTCCAAAACATTAATTAACGTGCAGAGATAATATTCCGGATATAGTGTGTATGTGTGTGAATTTCTAATAATATTTTTTACGTGATTATTTTCACGTGATTATACACCGAATTTTGAAGCTACCTTCAATATGGTTATAAAAGTCGATATTTTTTCTCAAAAAAGGAAATTATGACAATTTGCTTATCTCCGGAAATCGATTAAAAAGAATAGAAACCTGTCAATAGCCACGATTTGAAATGAAAATAATGTTTTCTTTTAATTTAAAGAAATTAAATTAAAAATAATTTAAATTAAACTAATATGCTTAATACTGAAATATAAAATATAAAAAATAGACTCATATCGAGTACAAATAATTTGTTGTGCTGTTTGTATAAAAGCTTTGATATAATTATGTGTTAGAAAATTATCATATTGTAGTTGAATGTTTTGCCGTAAACATATTCATCAGTTTGAATGTTTTAAAATTTTTAATTAAGATTTTGTTATCTTCCTGAGAAGTTGAAAAAATACACTAAAGGACACTTTGAAAGCAATGAATATGTCATTCCTTAAGAAGCACTTCCATTTTTCCCACATTACTGCCAATACTAACTTAAAGGATTTAAATTTATAAAAAAAGGTTTAAAATGTCCCTTGCACTTGGTGTTACGGTACTTATTGTTGCTTTTTTGATTGCAATTTATGTCTGTTTGATTTTTTTATTTTTGCTAATGTTCTCTCTTAAAACTTCTGCCACTCTGCGATTCTCTTAGTTTTCTTCTGCTTTTTTATTAATTTAATTTTTTACCTTTAATATTGCAACAATTACAATAACAATTGATTTTTGCTTTTATTTTTAATTTGAGAGATGTTGACAGTTTTACTATAATAAATATTTGTTTTATATTTTTACTTTTTATATCTGAAATTTTGTCTGTTGTTGCTCTTAAATCAACAAGGTGTTTTTGTTATTATTTTTTTTCGCACCACCTTAATCTAGATTTTGTTTGCAAAAGAAAAAAGTAAACAATAATTAATTATTTATACTCCATATAATGATACAGTAGAATCTTAAAAAAGTTAACCAAAATGTCCCAAGTGGTATTAACTTTTTCGAACTTTTAACTTTCATAAGCGGTTTTTTTAGTCGAAAAAGGAATAAATAAAGTATGTATGTAATATGTAAATAATTTTTTTAGGTACCAAATGTTACATTTTTATTAAAAGACATATAATAGTTTTCATTATTACAAAAAAGAAACTTAGGTTTAGTTTGTACTGGGTGTTCAATTTCACAGTCCCGCTCAGTTTTTTTGTTCGCATAAAAATGGTTTATAGAGGTTTAAAGAAGCAGTCAAGGCTTGTTTGTTTCTTTCCTTTTGTATAATAGCTCTTGATCATTTTTGTGCGCATATTGATTAGGTCTGACACATGATTTGCATCATTGTTGCTCTCAAACCATTTTATAACGCTCTTGATGCTTTCAACTGCCTTCGAGAAACTTACTTTAGATGTATATATGTACACGCTCTAAAAAGTTAACCGAAAAGTTAACTTTCTAGAGCTGCACGTGGTTTATGAAAAACTGTTAACTTATCCGCGCGTTTAACTTTTATGAGAGTTAACTTTTCTAAGATTCTACTGTATATGTATTTATGAATGTATAAATATGTAAAGAAATAAGTAATTAAAAAGATAAATACATTAAAAATGATTTACCGAACTTGTTCTAAATTTAACACACAGTGGATGACTAAATGAATCTATGGCGTAAAGGTGTGATAATGATAATTAAGCAATAAAATAAACTTAAATTTAATTTAATTGCAGTAATATCGTGTAGTAATATCGCTATGGATCAGTTATACAATTCTTAATAAATGTAAGTGTAGTTTCGTGTCTAGAATTATCTCTATGATTAAGTGTTTTATAATTAACGATTATTAATTATTTTTTGAGTTTTTATCACTTGCTGGAAAATGGCCGTAACTTCGAAACATATATGTAATTTTGGGACATTATTTACTTTTTATAAGATAGGCTCGTTTGATGTAATGCTTTCAAACTGCTTAAACTTCACTGACGATTTGGTTTAGCGACCAATGAAATGTCGGCATATGAAGAGCTAAAGCCACAACAAACAATGCATTTTACAAAAATTTAAATATATCCTAGTAAAAATAAAATAAAAGTTATTCTTAAGGAATGACATTTTTATTGCTTTCGAATATGGGCGTGGCTAAAGAGTTTTCTGGGGGAGTCTACAATACCTGGGAATTTTTCTGGGGGCGGTATCTTTAATCCTTTAACGAAGATTAAAATAGTCATTTATAAAAAACGCTTAAGAAGAAAACATTATTGGGCGAGGCTAAAGGCCAATTTAGCCGACCGTAAATGTGGAAATGTAAATGTAGTCGAATCAGCTGATCGTTTCTGTTATATGAGAATGTATGCAAACGCTTAAGTTCCTCAAGCCCAAACCAGAATGGCCTACCTACGCCTATGCTTTCAAATTATTGTATTTTTTCGACTTTTAATAAAATTTTTAAAAATTAAGGCGTTGGTTAAAAATTAAAATAAATTTTAATTTAAAATAAAACTTTTCTTGAAATGTATTAAAATTTCGATCGATATCGAATGCTCTAATTTGCCCCCTGTTCTTAAATTATTTCTTTGAAAAAAAAACAAACATCAATATATTGATAATAGTTTTCCATTCAATGGATTACCTTAAAAATATAACTACTTGCAATGATAACACAATAGAAAAAGAACTGCCAAAGAAGTCGAATAGATCCATAACTTGTGATCCGGGAGAAGTGCATATTCTTACAACCTCTAATTATTTTAACATGTACTTGTAATTGCAAAATATTCTCTTAATAACCAATTAACTAATATTCTAAAAAAATCTTTTGAACACATTTCCACCCCTTAAGATTTGGATCGAAACTACGTAAAGAAATAAGATCTTGGAACAATATGATATGACCATGTTTTGCTTTGAATACAGTATAAAATGGCTGCGATAAGCTGTTTGGATGTCCTTTTGAAAAAAATTTACCCTTTTGCTTAAGACGAAATATCGTTCTGATAGGAGCTTGTGCAGGATAATCATCCTGAGCCGTCAGCTAGATATCTGAAATCATGGTTTCTAAAAATCGTTTATATGTAATAGATTTTAAAATTATAGAACAATTTTGGTGTTCCGTTTCTTCAAGTATTGAAAAAATATTAGAACGAGATGGTAACAATCACATATTTATTTTCTCAAATTAATAAAGTCCTTTTAATTTAATTTTTTTTTGCTTTTCTCTAATTTATTTATGTTATTTATTTTTCAAATATATAGAAAATTTTTTGTCGCTCTTATTTTGTCAACACAAATTTTGACAAATTGGTCTAGTAAATTATTACAACAAAATGCCGGTTGATTTCATATTTTTGTACTTTTAGTAGAACTGCCCATACATTATTAATGTGTCTTGCTTATAGAAAAACTTGAAAATACAATATGAGAATTATTATTTAAAATGTCACGCGTATAGACACTTTTTGAGTTAGTATTATTTTTGTTTATCTAAAGTTTTCTAATAAACAATCTATTACATTCTTAACACACAGACGCCAATGGATTGGATCTAATAAAAAATTAAAAGTGTATGTTTAAACTTCTTTTTATCTCACTATACTTAAAATATATTCTTATATATTCTTAATAAAAAAATTTTTAAATTAACTAGTTTCTTTTTATTAAAAAAATCACTTGCGCCATTATTTTATAAGACATTTTATTATAAATCTTACATTGCTTGCCTTTGATCCCTTCCAAATAGTTGGCGAAAAATTGCAATATGCAGAATATGTGCTCACTTTTTTCCCTATTCAATTATTTCCATAGAAAAGAGAAAAAAATCCTTAGGGATTTCAATTCGCAAATAGAACGAAGGCGAAAATTTCCCCGGGCATTGTTACTAAATATATGTGTGAAATTTATTAAAAAATCTCATGTATTTGAATTAAATATACATATAATATTTTTAATACTCTATTTTCAATCGCTAATAACAATCATACGCCACCGTTTATATTCGCCGCAGCAAAAGTGTTAAATATTATTCATACGTCGCAGTTGCCGCAGTTAATGAGAGTTTGAGTGTGCAAATGCTTGATGTGATTTTTAAATATTAAATAAAGAAATCAAAATACATTTGTGCCACTATTCTTTTAATGGGTCAGTAGTGTATTATTTCATCGCCTGTGTAGCATATGAAAGGAGAATGGCAAAAAGCGAGACGCAATTTACTAATTGTGTCGTAAGCAGGCAGCATTTTCTCTGAACTACATACTAGAGACCTGCATAAGATGTCTTGATGACGCTTTTAAGAATGAAACCGATATTGCTACATAAATTTCTCAAGTACATAGTATTTTTTGTAGAATTTGTAAAAGGATTGTTTGTTGTATTCGTTGTTGGATTCGCTGAATATATACTTGCGTTTCATTGGATTTAAGCAAATTATCAGTACTATTTAGGCGCTGCAACTCTACCATAAAACCTAATACAACGTGGAATAGCGGAGTTGTATAAATATCAAAATTTCTCATTTTGCTACCTGTCCTCTATACCCAAAGAAGCAGCATTTTAAGTAATTTCTTTCAAAAATACTTTCCAGTATAAGCTCGTTGTCTTAAAAACGCCATCGATGTACTTATTTTGTGCAGATCTCTATCACATACAAATTTTTGTGGTATAGTTTGTTGCTGCTTTTATTTCTACTGCTATTACACGAAATTCTCTTATTTTTTTCCATTCACCGACTGCTCCTTACGATAACCGAAATTTGTTAATACGATTTCCTTTTGTTTTTTTTAAAGATTTTTTTAAGTAGATTTATTGTACGATTGAACGTGTGTGCTTTTAGTCATGCACAAGGATTGTCTTATTATATATCAGGTTGACCATGAACTTTATGATTTTATGAATATTTAGGTGTAATTCTTTTTATAGTTTTCTTCTTTTATTTTTATTAACTTTCGACGTGCAGCGAGCAGTTGAATTATAAATAGATATTAAGTAAAAGAAGTCACGTAGATAATAATTTATATTAAAAAAGACCTTGACATTGAATGAAAGAAGCAATAAAAGGTTATAAACTTTAATTTCTGCGACATAATTTTCAGGAGTCAGTTAAGCATGAGCAATTTTTTAACGAAAGATCCTTTAGGAATATGAATCAGAGCAAAATTATACTTTTTTGAAATATAATTATGAAATTTTTGTAATTTTTTCGAATCCTTTTGTAAATTCTATCTCTGCTAAAATATTCGTTCACTTTAATACAAATAAGTTATAGCAGTGGCCTCCTTTTTTAAAGAAAACAAATAGAAGGGGAAAAACAAAGTACTGTGTTCCTAAATTAAAAAAAAGGGAGAGTATTATGCAGAGTGTCCTGTTTGATTTAGGTGTCATATCAAGTCAAGTGAAACATTTTGTTATTGTAAGTGTAGCTTTGCCATTCCTATAAAATCAAGTTTAGTAGTCAAATACTAAATGATCGGTTCACTTGACTATTGTTCAACATCCGAACTTCGAAGAAAAATTGTCGCCGCTGTTTATAGATAACCTTTAGGTTATCTTTCCCATTCGGGTTTACTTCAAACCTAAACGCTATGAACTTCAAGTTTTTGTTATAAGAGATTGTGTGTAAAACATGCGAGCTTTGTACAGAAAGTAAGTTGAAACTTAGTAATGTTAAGGAATTGCTACAGTAAATTTTTGGTGGTTATTATATTCGTCCCAAACATTTGTTTAGAGTTTCAACTCTATAGTATTCTTTAATTACTCCTTAGAGGTATAAATGTTAGAACTATACTGTACTGTTCCACTCATCGTTGTTTCTGAGTACTTTTTCTTGGCCAAAAACATCACCAGAATTACTAACACCTCAGCCACCATATCCAGTGAACACTCCCCGTTCTCAAATTTGAAAAGAATTTGAAAAGACCTATAAAAAAACAGAGACTTGCAACGATTGAGTAGACAAAGAGTACAAAACTGTACTAAAATGTGGTTATCAGAACTCTGATGCAATATGGTGATATTAATTAAAAACAACATTCGTCCTTAATTATAAGATTCTAAACTCTTTATTACTTGAAAATTTTATGATGAACAAAATTTTATTTCTAGAAAATACTACTTTTTTCACTACTCAGTGAAAACAAGTAGACGTTTTTCCTTAGGAACGACATTTTCATTACTTCCAAAAACTTCCTAGGGTGTTAATTTGACAAAATATTGATTTAAAATATGAATTACTTCTATAAATCTGTGAAAGGTTGTTCCTAAATTTTATAAATTTTTCCAACATAACTATTTTTTTATTGGAGGAAGGATTCATCATGGGAGTTACCCATTAAAAATTTTGTAATTAATTTTTTAAATCTACAATACTATAAGGAATTTTGAAACTATTTTTGATTTTGAATTTACGCCGTGATGGGTTCAATTCAGCAACTTTATATTTCTACCCACTTGTCTTTCGGAGCATTATAAGTACGCAATGAAATTATTTATTCTAAGCTAAAGGGTGAACATATGCTTTTATCAAGTTCATATACTCTTTAAAAGGAGTACATATTTACTGTTTCGTACTTCTTCTTAAACTCTAGTGAGTCATGAACTAAGAAATTGCTTTTAGAAAATTTTTCTGTATTCTTGGATAGTTTTACTCAAGTAGAGAAAAGTATGAACTAAAATTTAAGACAACCATTTATATCATTTATACGTGTATAAAATTTTATGAACTATTCGTAAGTAAAACATTTCCTAAACTAAGTTTCTTTTACTAAAATATAAATTTCTTACTTTTATAACATATATTCTTCAACATATACAAAATGTGTTTTTAAAGTTAAATAATTTTTCGCCAAATGAAAGAAATTCGTTGTGGGAAACTATTAACTATTTTGAAGTTAAATTTTTATTACATTTAAGTATATTTTTTTCTGCTTTTATGGAATTTTTTTTTACTTAAATCAAGGAAATGTTTAAACTAAATTTTAGGAATTTTTTTAATCTGAATTTGTGGTAACTTTGGGAGGGAAATTTTTATTTTGTATCGTTTTTAAAGTAATAAAATAACATCCATCAAAATTTTGTAATGTAAGACAACAAGAGTATTGACGCAAGACGATTTTTTAAAATTAAATTTTATATACATATGTATTTCATTCGCAGAATATCTCTATATTCGAAATATTCGTATTCGCGAGCATTGCCTCAGATATTCGTGTTCGGTGTTCGTGTACATCTAAAAGGTGACATTCGTTACATCAATAGTCAACACGTACAATTTGCATGTCATAGAATTCGACAATCAATCATACACATACACATTTCCTCGTAAATTGTGTGGAAAACTATGAAAATTTCTATAAAATTTAATGAAAAATCAATATTAAGGGAGTGAGGCAAAAGGGGTTACCTGCAAATGAAAGCGGCCCACACAAAAATGTGTTTGGATTTCTTTTGCTCCATATAAAATATTTATCATATGTATATTATTTATCTATATTTAGAATTTTAAAAGGCTTGTCTTTAATTACATTTTCCATATGTTTTTTATATTAATTTACACACAAACTTAATGATGCTTGGCAGTAAATACTTTGCTAAATGCCGACATTTCCTATTTGATTTTTTTTCTCTAGAATTTAGCAGTTTCACAATGAATAGTTTTAACAAAATAAATTTTTTTGAAAAAAAATGTTTTGTATAAAAGGATTTTTATTGCCAAGAGAAAACGCTCAATTTAGTTTGAGTCTTGAAGTTGCAATGTGTGTTGTTCGTTCACAAAGCCTTAAATTATGGGTATATCAAATATGTAATTGGGAAATTATTACTTTTACAACATTTTCTGTTTCTTGATTTTGTTTGGAATGGAAATTTCGTTCCAACTTTTCTTCCAAATTTCCCACTGTGCATCCCAAATAAAACCTTAAATGGTATTTAATTAATTTCCTGTGTAAAAAAGTTTGCTAAAAAATAAAGATTTTCCAATTTCTCTGGCGGAATGAAATATCCCTTAAAAGCTGTGAAGGATACGAGTGATTATCACGTTACATCCTTCAAAATTAAAAAAAAAAAATACTTTTGTATACATGCTATGTATATAAAAGTACATAGAAAATGTTTACAGAGGAAAAGCAGCAAAGGAGCTAAATTTTTTATCGCTTATTTTTTTTATATATAGATATGTAGGCCTGTGACAAAATCAAATTATTATAGTTCATTAGTTTTTGTTTAAAAAAGGTAAATCTTATTATGTACTGATTTAATATACAATACTTGAACTAATTTCAGTATACACTGACATCTTGAAATCGCCAAACTTCTTAATGTAGCGATTTACATAAGACCATTTTACGATTTCAAGTCAGAATCGCAAATGTTAGGTAAAATGCAATTGTCGGAATATGAGCGAAAATATATTTGTGTATATACTATAGTAAATACATACATATACTTACATATGTACATATTTATAAAGTTTTTCGTCTGTAATTTGTGAATCAATTCTTTCAAAACACTGACACATAATAAAAATATGCTAATCATAATTTAAATTGTGCTGTATGAGTGTAAAAATAATTTGCCGATAAATGTAGGAACACATTTTATTTTCGCCGTACTCCATTTAATCGTACGTCTGCGGTCGGTAATCCCTTCTGCTTTTATTCCTATAAACATTTATTTCATTATACATTATGCATCTCCATGCAGTGCTGCAAACTTTTCAAATATGAAAGACTCAGATTATGCGGTTAAAAAGAGCTACATTTGAAAATAACTGTTTCTTTGTTATGTTTAGTCTACATATCTTATATTTATTTATCGCTCCTTTAATGTGACATAGACATATCTCAAAAATTAAAAATTTTTAGTGTTATTGATGAAAAAGTATTCCTTAATATTGCTTTTAATCATATCTGAAGCTAAAGTAAAGTTATAGCAAAAAGGTTCGATATGGCCATTAACTTACGAGGTATTCTTAAATGCAAAATAATCATATCTCAAAAACTAAAAATGTTCACCAATATCCTCTTCATATCTTAAACTAAACCTTAGTTTTGGTATGAAAGCTAATATTTTAAAAATTTTAATGACATTTTGCCAAGTTCTAATCTTTTTTATATATGAATATGTTGCATTAAACGAGCTACATACATGTTTGCGCTTAAAAAAAGCTGAGGTAGAAGCGGTTGTAGCGTATTTTCGCTTATAACGATCTCAATAAAAAAATTTGCTTGTAAGTTTCTGCGCTTTTAACGAATAAAACAAAAATTTTTCGCTAATTTATGTCGTTAAAATAAATATGTACTATTATTTGACAAAGCGATCTAGATAACTGAAAATAAGTGAAATTTGTAAATATGTTGCACAAACATATCGAAAAATAAGAAATAATATATTACATTATTTCAATGTTGCTTCCATCACAATTTTAAACAACTCCGCAAATACAAAGAAGAATGTTCGCAAATACTAGTTCGCAGTAGTTTAAAACATCTCTACATATATAAAAATTACGTGTATGTTCGTGATCGCTAAACTCAAAAACTACTGGACCGATTTTGACCACATTTTATACGCATGCTCTATGGGCCATGAGGCGTGTTTCTGTGTAGTTTGAAGTTCGTCCGACAGGTGGCCCAATATTTAGTTTTTTGTGTTTTGCCCGATAGAGATTAGCGAAATAAGCCTATGCTGCGTTTCGCTAAAGGCGTTGGGTCCTTAATCAGCGTGTAGTGGAGTTAATTAGCCCGATACGGGCTTGCAGTGAAAATAAAGTTTGAAGGCAAAACAACGTTTGCCCGGGTCAGCTAGTATTATGATAAAAAAACGATTAACTCAATTGATAAAAAAAGCATATGCCTCAAGAATCAAAGAAAAAGCACTAAATATAATACGATAAAAGCTAAAGTGGCATCACTGCCTTCAAACAAAACCATCTCGCACATGCAAAATGAATTTTTACAATATCATCTTATTTTCTAAATTAATTTGAATAATCTTTGTTGCTGCATTGTTTTTGTGAGCTTTTTTCGGTTTAATTTTCGTCAAAATGTTCCATACTTTTGTTTTTATTTCTTTGTTATGTATTGCTAATGATGTTGCCATATGGTTACATTTTATTTAAATAGGAGTTAAAATACGAGGAGTGTTCAAAGAGGTAGATGACTTACTAAAGAAATTATTTTAAGAAAATGTATGTTTTAAAGTAATTGCCATTGTATGGATTTTTTCTTCGCTATTCTGCCTTACTTCGAGTTTTTAACTTAATCCTACTCTTTTCAAGAACGATTAAAGAAATTTTCTTCAAAAATACTTTGTGTAGTAAATTTTGGAGATAATATATTCCATACGTTTTGAAGTAAATGCTGTTATATGGACTTATCCTTATTCATAATATGCATTTTGCCTTCCCCAAAGTAGTTATTTATATAATCCCCGAAGTACATCTTATAAGTATTCTTGGTATAAAGTACAACTCTTTCAGCATTGCAGTTTATCTAATTAATTGTTGCGTGGCTCCATCCTTTCAGGGATCTCTGCAGTATTGGAAACAGGCCAAATCTGGTCAATATGGTAGTTGCGGCATAATTTTGTTGTTGTTTTATGCAAAAAAAAAAAATAGGACAATACTAAGTAGGTTTGGTGCCAAATGTCAATGTGATTTGACATTTGTAATAGAGCGATACACACCTCAAGAATGTGGAATTATTGTTACTGCTTTTATGACAAATTTTTAGTCTGTTGTTTTAACGCAGGGTGAATTTTAGCCAGTTCAAATTATGACATATATACTGTTGCGCCACCTTGTATTTGTTTTATAATGAATCAATAAATAAATTTAATTCACTTCATTCATTGTTGGACAGAGCTGTCTAATACATTGAGATCTATATTTAAAATCAACTTATCGTTTTTGTTGTTAAAAAAAATTATATTAGCAATAGTACGACGATTCCGATTGGACTGATTTCACGTACAATAGTTACACATCAGGTGAAACAGTTTTGAAAATGAAAATAAATGTTTATCTTCATTAGTAATAGACATAATTAATCAACAGCCCAAATATAGTAAAAAAAACATTTAGACTAGATTTGCATTATGCATGAAGTTTTTAGCATTCAACTTCTTTTATTCGCTGATTGAATTGACATTGTAAATTTCATAAAATTTTTGAAGATTTCTTTAATCCTATTTTATTCACCGGAACCTTCATTGGTAAATTGAAAGCGAAAACTTTCGTGACAAAATATCTATAAAAAAGGGAAAATTAAAAAAATCTCGAAAGCGCGCACAAAAATCGTAATTTCGGAAAAATCAGCAACCTGCGTGTGGCAAGATAAATTTCGAAGTTGATAACCCTAGATACAAACCGGTTGTCATTAGTGCTCTGCTAAGCGGATAACCTCTAGGGTCTCTAAAATTCGTAAATCAGAAAATTAGTACTAACGAAACATTGATCGGTTTTGATATATAATTTATTAAATCAATAATCAAAAATTCCATTTCACAAAAAAATCCAAAAATTAAAAAAACCAATAGTTAACTGAAAGTCAAGATCTTATCACAGAATTTTTTTTTATTGAAATTGTCTAAAAATTTAAATTTCTACGTGCCATTGCGATCCACAACAAATCCACAATTCTCAAAAAAGTTCGAAATTAAAAAAAAAATCCAAGATGTGATAAAACAATCAGAGTTAAATTAAAAAGCAGCAAATTCATTATCTACTTACCAAAAGTTTTGATTTGGGGATAAAACGTAGGCCTTGATTTTGTAAATGACATCACCAAGTGAAATGAATTTGGAGAACAAAAACGAAATTTCAAAATTGTAATATAATATTTCTAATACAAATTTTTCACCGAAAAAATGTATAGAAACTCGGGCACCGCCTTGGTTATCAAAAGTTTAAAAATTTTTATGACATGCATTTGTTAAATGTTTATTTTCTAAATCATTTCTGAAATTGACTATACTTATCACATCACAACTTTATTTAAAAGTGTACATTAGCAGCAAGGCCTATTAAATATGGTCACTGCAAGTCAGCAGCTAGCCATATGTACCGTATCGTGACACTGTCAAACTCCATATGAAAAAATTTAACGAAATTTTTCATGTATACGAGTACAATTTTACAATTTTACGAAATAATGTATGATTTTTGTTGTAGAAATGCATAAACCTTTATAAATAGGCTTTGATTGGCAGCATTTACACTATCTACTGCAGATGGTGGCAATTGTATAAAATAAATCACAACATATACTTACAAATCATGCCTAGCACAAGTCAGGAAAATCTCATGTTGTTTTTCTAAAGGTTGTAGAAGTGTTAAAGTGGGATACTTTGATTAAGTATATTTCACACCATTATGTAAATATGAAAAAACCTACCACAGAGTTGGGTTATCTTTTTCTTATATACGGTGTTTTCTTTTGCTTTTAAAAGGTCTTATTACTTGCGGTACGATGTGCAAAACCACCTTAAAAAGGACTTTTGTTCGTTTGTAGTGAAGCAGACCACAGCGTTAGTTGAAAATTGAACCCACAACCTCCGCAAAGATAAGCAAGTAGACTGTCCGCTGCCCTACCGAAGCATCCAGATTATTATTATTATTATTATTTTTTTTTTGGAAACGAAAACATGTAAGACATGCAAAAATTATTTTCGGAAAAGAAAACGCTATTAATATTTGAATTCAAAGTATGGATTCAGTGGCCAAATATTTTATTCTTAATTATCCAGTTTCTATATATTATTGTTATTAGTTTGTAACATCAGGTTTGTAACATCAGTGCAAGACGAAAGGTGAATTCACCCATTCGCTTTTAACGTTCCGAACGCTTTTTTTATATGTAGTTTGAAGTCTCTATTTTTGAGAGAGAGAGAAAGAGAGTAAAAACCAATTCAAGCAAAAATTTTTCCGCATTAAATTTACTCTCTTTTTCTCTCTCAAAAAAAATTGAGACTTCAAACTACATATAAAAAAGCGGTCGGTACGTTAAAAACGAATGGGTGAATTCACCTTTCGTCTTGCACTTAATAAATAGAATCCAATAAAATAAACATTCCCTAAAGGGCTTTGAAAAATTCGCATCTGGCCACATTGTGCTCTCTGTATCCTACGCTCAGCAATTTTTCGTTTTTGCTTCTATGTACATTGAAATTTGATTTGAAATTCATGATTTTTTATTTAATTTTATTTACAAATATTAAGCGGCAACAGTTTGCGATTAGCGTTTGTTCAAATCGTATATGAAAAACAAATTTCCAAAGAAAAAAAAATATACATATAAATTTAATAATTAAACTCATATTTTATAAAATTAAAAACGAATAAAAAAATACGAAAATACCAAAAATATTCAAAGATTGAAGTGCAAAATAAACGAACTACATACTCTTATGCGAGTATATGTACATATGTATGTAGATACATATTTATGTATGCATACGTATCTTTGTATGCATATTTCAAATACTTACTTACATACATATGTATGCATATGAATGCGGTATATAAAATATTTTAATTTGAGTATTCCAGAGTTAAAAAAAAAAAAAAAAAATTATAAAATTTATACTCGTAAGAAATTGTACTAAAAATAATTTAAAAATATAAATTTTTATACATTCATATGTAATTGATTTTTATATATACATATATATACATATGTACATATGTGCCTAACAACAAAACATCTTCTTGTGTGTACAATATGCACTGAGACCTCGTGCAACGCTTGATTAAGTAATATTCCTGCATAATGCCATATAATCATATATTTTTCGTTGCCAACCGACTTCAAAAGAAGGAGGAAGTTATCCATCGGGTTGTATCTTTTTACTGCCTGCTTCTATAAATTTCATTCAAAATTGTTTTTGTTTTCAATATAAATACTCGAACGAATGAATGAAGGAAATTCATAGAAACAGAAAGACGGTTAATGTTTTCAAAATTATTTTCTTGTTCAAAAGTTCATGCATGCGGCTTGGTCCCATAATTTTTTAATTCCATTTATGCGCCGATTTTGAAAAAAAAACTTTTATTTGAAAGTGCAGCTTGTAGTTTGGTTTCACAGAAATTTAAGTGGAAGTCGGACGGACAAAGTAGCCGCCCGAAATAATGATTATAACATAACTCCGCCATTTACGGACCTATTTGAAAAAATTTTTAATTTAAGGTGACATTTCAATTTTTCCTGGGTGTAAAATATAAACTAGAAATGGTTGATATTGGATTTTAAACTCTCTTATAATTGCCATGGAGATTTTGAGCACCAGACTTATTCCTTTGGTGCTTTTTAAAACCTTGAGTTAACCACAACTAACCACGAAATTTTCAAGTCTTGAAGAAAAAATCGCCAATTTGGAGCCAAATGTTTTGCGAGCAATAATTCAAAATGTTATAAAACGAGCCCAATTATACATCAACTCGGAAGGTGGCGAATGGAGCGATATAATTTTTTCCAATTAATGTCATCAAATTTTTATTTTGAAATAAACTTTTCGTGAAAACAGATAGAGCACTTTTTTCAATTTATAACAAAATGGCAGCCAGTTTAAATTATGCGCGATCTTGTACATGGGATCCTTAAAAATATCATAAAACTTAATTGAAATTTCAATCATTCGTGTATACAAATTCATTATTTTTATATGTTTTGCAATTATTTTTTATTAAAATTTTGACAACATCTTACGGCACGCTTATACAAATATTTTAGAGAAGAACAGAACAAATAAATTAAAAACAATAATTAAATAAATTTTATAAACTAAAGAATATATAAAAACAAAAAACTATTCATTATGATGAAACAAAAACTTGCAAAATATATTTTTGATCGCTATCACTTCATGGTAATATGACCATATTTTCGAGTGACTTGAATGTCACTTTTAACTTAATTTTGACTATATCCATTTGGATCAGTTACTCCTAAAAGCATTTGGCATGGGTAGTTCTCTAATGTTTGCTTGTAATTTTTATTTAAAGCCAATTTTTTCAATTGTGTCACGTCAAATAAAATCATGTAAAAAGGAATAATTCCTTCGAGTCACTTATAATCATATTACATCGCGTAAAACAGAACGTACTGATATTTTTACATTGTGTAAATTCGAATTAGCATTAAGAAACTTCACGTAAAAAATGAACTAGGTGTATATGGTATTGTTCTCACAAGTACATACTCGTATGTACGTATGTGTGGATACTGTTATCAACATTTTGGAAAAATATCAAAATATCAGCAAAAAATATGCAAAAATACAAGATTATGACTTGAAACCAAAGAAAACGAGCAAAATTAAAAAAAAATCGAAAAAAAAAATAATTAAATAGTGCTCAGTTGACATAAAACCGCTTAAACTGTAAAAGTATAAAAATAAAGAATATTTGAATAATTCGGTGGGAAGGAAGAAGCAAACTAAACCAAATCACATTTTTTCGAAATGAGTTTTTTTATACTGTCGGATTCAGGACTTTTTATTCTATCGAGAGGTAGAAGGCACTAACTCTAATCATCTAATGTATTAGTTTTGAGATAGAAATATCCAAAACAACACCAAACCCAAAGTGCTTAAGAGGTGAAGAATACCGAGTGAACAAATTTTATTTAACACGAAATTCAATGACACCACTGACTGCCTTCTAAGGGCATGTTTGGTGGGGGCACGAAATTTTTTTAGTTGTTGATGTATGATTTCGCGATGCTGCCGCAGACGTTCGCATTTCAAAAGCAACAATTCCGCATTAGACTGAAACCTTTTGAGTTCCAAAGCCAATTTATACGCTTCTTAGCAAGTCGCAACTCCTCAAGGCGCTAAGGCTCTGTTATGTCCGGTGTCGCCTTTCTAGCTCTTACTGCTTTTCCAATTCCATATGAATCCGATCGTGATACCAGCTGCTCTTATTTGTGACCCTCGTGACGACCATTTCCTGTGATACTCGATGTCAGGCCAACTTTTTATTTTTCAATGGCGAACTGATCTTATTTGTTTCCTTGCCGCCTTGCGGTGGCAAACCTTGCACGCAGTTGTAGCATTTGGCCATTGTTTCGTTCTGCTTGGGAGTCATTGCTTCTACCACTGCGTCTACGATTTCATTGGCCATATTGTTTTCTTTTCACTTCACGCCATGCCAAAGTACAAATTAAGCCTTGTATTATTTTTGAGAAAAAAAGGAAGAAAGATAATGATGATCATTGGCTCAGGAAAGCTGTTTTGAGGCACGGCCATGATTCATGATTAATTTAATTAAATTTATAAATTCGTTGTCTATGCAGTATTTGGCGGCATATCACGTGATATAATTAATTCTGTCATTAAATCAATTTTGTGTTTGTTTTGTACATGATATAAATTTTCTTTATATTTTAATCATTTCGCCTTATCAGTTGCAATATATAAAAACTAATTTTTTTCACACAAAAGGTAGTAACAGAAATACTCTTAAAACTCAATAAAGAACAATGTTTTTGTTAATATTTTTAAGCATTTTACGTCATAAAAGGTTTTAATTGTGATTTAAATGCAGTATGTATAATTGCATTTATAGAATTAAATTGTATAAATCTAAAAAATAAACAAAAAATATAAACAATAATTAAGTGATATAAAACGAACAATATTTAATAAAAATACACAAAAAACCTTTTAACAATTAATAATAGATAGAACAAAGTGCAATAAATAAAACAATTAATTGTCAAACGTGTGAATATTTAACAAATTTATGCAACTTTTTAATGCTATGGAACTTTCAAAGGACTCAAAGGAAAACAAAAGGTTCGTTTTCTATTTTCTTTCAATATAAATCATGCATTTTTTCACACACACATGCATATGTATACGTTTTTTTTTCGAGTAAATATGTATATATAGAAAATAGCGTAAAAGTAATGTCATAATTTGGATTGGCTGTCAAATTTGCAGATGGCGTCAAATGCCTGTAAACATGTGGATATTATTCATATTAATATTTTTTTGTTATATGTATTTAAATGATTTGTTCTTAATAGATATGTTTCATGATTTTAAGAATTTTACTACATTAGCAGTACTCGACGTTTGCTGCTTTTGTTTACTTGCAACACCGCTTGCAAACTAATCAACAGCTGATATAAATCTGTTTGTCTGTTTTTCAGTGTTGCCAAGAGCTTTATCAATTCCGTGCTTTTTTCTGTTAGTTTTTAAAATTTACGAAGCGGGAAATTTTCGAGATAGCGCACAGTGATTTTTTTCTTTTCAAATATTAACAAAGCATATCTACAATTTACTATAAATAAAATAAACATTCGTAAGTAAAAGTATTTTTCTTTAATCGAACTGCTCGTATGTGGAACGAGCTTCCTGCAGATGTCTTTCCTGCCATACCCAGCGTTGAGAGGTTCAAATCGAATGTCCACAAGCACTACTCCCGCTATCCTCCTTATCCTATCCTATTTTTTCTAGTTCGAGACAAAGCACTGCTTAAATAGAGGTCATCCCCTGAGTACTTGTCCCATTTGGAAAAAAATTTAAAGTATGTACATAAATATATCCTGTTACGTTTGTAGTTTTATGCTACGACCTTTAAACCAATAAATGTATGACTATATGATTTTTAATAGGCACGATAATTCTTTATTTGCTGGTTGTTTATTCGACACCTAACAGAAAAAGCGATGCAGAGAAATGGTGTTGAAAGTGACGAAGAAGAAGAATAGTACACGGCTATACATTCATATACATATGTTTATAATATTGCGTATATATATATATGTATGTTATATATTATGTACATAAGTTTATGGCGTTGTTCAAAGAATGCTAAGTTTTCTACAGCTGAAGGTTAATTCTACAGCAATTACGGGATGTTACAACTTTGTCGTAGGGGATATCTAGATAACTTCTCTCACTGTTATAGCTCTACTGATAAAAGAAAATAAATAGTTTTCTTCTAGGAGGATAACCTTTTGCCGATCTTATCTTGCACTTTATCTTTCGTTCACCAGGCTTTTTGCTAGAAAATGCACTTTATTCCAAATAAAATTTAGAAAATCGTACTGTTGCAGTATTTTAAATACATGTAGAAT
Source organism: Germaria angustata (assembly GCA_963681545.1). Taxonomy (NCBI): domain Eukaryota; kingdom Metazoa; phylum Arthropoda; class Insecta; order Diptera; family Tachinidae; genus Germaria; species Germaria angustata. The sequence goes on from OY813000.1 coordinate 59,509,804, forward strand.
AATTATAAGAATAATTAATAGTGATTTTGTCTGGCGGTACCCGTCTACACAAACACGCTTTAGTTTCATAGATATCGAAAGTCTTACTATTTCTGATATAAAATAAATAATTTATATGTGGGTACCCACTCTCCCTCCTATACTTTCAAGCTTTTGTTGCAATAAAGGCTTTGTTTTCTTAATGAAGAGCATAAATTTACTGAGATTATTTTAGTATTTCAATTATAGAATCTGTAATCTATGCTTTGTAGTTGCGGTACGCCCCTTTCCATCCTTCACCTTGAGCTTTTGCTTGAAAAGGAATTTAATTCTCAGAGTAATCTGTGTCAATTTTAAAGTCTCACTATTAATACATTCTAGATATACAATAACAATTACTTCGTATAGGGGTGTAGTCTGCACCTCCTACATCTCACGGCTCTTGCTTAATTAAATATAGAGAGTCTCACTATTTTAATTCTCAAAATATAGACTCATTTTTATGTGTGTAATCTATTTTCAAAATTCTTCTTCGGATTTCTATTTGTTTTGGAATATAAATTAATTACATGAAATTTAAGTTAAAAAAAGGATAGAAAAAGCTAAATGCATTATTAAAAAAAGCTAAAAAAAGAAAGAAGTTAATGTAATTATTTTAAGCTAAATCAAACTTCATAAAGCTAAATTTAGCTGGGATACAGCTAAAATGGCCAGACTGCATGTACATATATATATAAAAGGTGGTGCAAAAGTAATGTTTTAATTTGATCTGACTGCGATTTTTAACTGTTGCTTGCACAACATCTGGTTTCAAATTAGCGATTTCTTCTTCAATGCTAATTTTCAAAACTCGCAAGGCTTGTGGTTTGTTTTGGTATACATGAGGTTTTAAAAAGCAACAAAGGAAGAAGTCTTGTGCTGTAAGTTCTGGCGATCTGGGTGGCCAGATCCAATCTCCAAAACGGGAGACCATCCTATTGAAGCCCAATGCAGTAACTTGCGACAAAAAAACTCGTTCAGCATCCGCCTGTAACGCCACCATTTATGGTTGCGGAGGTGCCATTGCCATGTTCAAAAAATAAGGACCAATAATTTTTTAACTGATAATGCCGCACCAAGCAGTCCTTTTGAGGGGATGCAATGGCTCTTCATGCATTTCATGTGAATTCTCTGTGCTCCAGAAATGCAAATTTTTTGTTTCGAAAATTGGTTTCGTTGCTTCGTTCTTGCACCACGTTTAACTCAGTGTGGCAGTAAGTTAACCTTGTCCGACGTTCCACATTCTTGGGGTATGTATCGCTCCATGGCGTGTTCACAACAAATTCTCTATATATCGTATATCATAAATGTTAAAGCAGAGTGACATATGGTGCCATCTGCAGCCAATTCAAATTATGGGAATACTTTTACCACACCTTGTATAAAACACTTAATATGCTACCGTGTTTGATGTTGCGCTTTTCTAAAAGTGTAATAAATTATGTTTCAATGTATTTTGTTGTTGTGATCTTGCAATGTAATGTATTCAAAAGGGCTATTAACTTAAACAGGATATTTTAATACGAAGAGTGAACATGCTCGTTATTATTTTTTTACCTTAATTATTATTTTTTACCTTAATTCCTCAATTTTTTATTTTTATATATGATATCTGCTCCTCATAACCCAGTTTTCACATTAAATGCAGGTCTAATTGCAAGAAAATCATTGTGAAATGTTATTATGTATTTTTAAGTCTGAATTTTGTTAAACTATAATATATTTTTTTTACTAAAATCAAGAAAAGGAAGGCTTTGATTTGAAGGATATGTACCTTTTTGGTGTAGTTATTGAATGATTAGGAAATAAATAATTAAAATGATTGAAACCTAAAAAAATAAAAAAACCGCCTATTTATCATAATTTGACTTTTTCTCTATTCTGTGAATTTATTAAATTTATTGAAAAAATTTTAAATTGAAATGAAATCAAGATTTGATTAGAATATTCTTCCAATTTATCTATAAAAACAGGTATGACTGTAATCATATAATAAAAATATAATTTATTTAAACAAACACTTGTTAAAAATAATCACACACACACACATTCTTCTACATTTTCAATTAGACACATTTGTTTTGATTGGTTTTGTGATTTAACTTGTAGCATGTGTCATCATATGACGTTTAAAAACGTTTTTAAACGTCACAAATAAGTATTAAAAAATTCAAAGCAATATTATTAAGAGCTGATACTAATAGTTATTTATGGCTTTTAAGAACATTAACATAAACAAAAATAATAATAATAATAATGTAAGACAATTTATATGATAAAAACAAATAGCAAAAAACTATTTTCATAAATTTTGTTTCACGCCCTTTATATAGACAACAGCGATTTAATTTTTTACCTGACTGAATTTAAATTACATACTTACATACATATATGAAATAGATATGTCTGTCTGTAATGAAATAGAGCAAGAAAAAACTTAAGGTCATTTCGATACACACTGTTCTTGTTCTCTTTTCATTACCATATTACAAAATATATATAAAGGGTGATTTTTTAAGAGATTTCAGATTTGATTTAATTAAAACACAAAGTTTAGAGAAGTGTATGAAATCTTTATTTGACTCGATAGAACGATCTATATAATTCAATGTTTAAAGATTATTTCATGTAAATGTTGACCGCGCCTACGCCTCAAATGGTTCATACGCTGCATCCAATTTAGGCATACTCTCTCCAACAAATCGGCCGGTACCTCACGAATAAATTCTTTAATATTGGCTTCTAGTGCGTCAATCATCGCGGGCTTCTCTCTATAAACATGAGCCTTAACATAGCCCCACAAAAAACAGTCTCAAGGCGTTGAATCGCACGATCTAGACGGTCAATTTACCGGCCCCCAATTGTGAAATAAACTGTTCACCGAATTGAGCCATTGTTTCGCGTGCTGTGTGAATAACAAGTGGAATTTTTGTTTCTATGAAATTTTTATTCCCCTCGAAGGAAAAAATGTTATCCCGAATCTCCCGTGAAATTTTTGTTCCCTTAATGGAACATCTGTTTGAAATAAAGAAAACTATCAGTGCACAATGAATGTAAATAAGGAGAACAAATTTTTTTGTACGTATGCAATATGGTGGTGGTGTGGTGTTGTGGTTAAAGTGTTGGCCTACAAAACCAAGTAGCCCAGATTCATTCCCTGGCAGAGGACAATAAATTTTTCAACATGGTGTTTCGAGTTTTAAAATTCAGTGGCTTTTCAATTCCATCCTTCCTCCAAAAAATCCATGCAAGAAGTCCGCTGATACCACCCTCCCCTCCCTGGAAAAGGGGATAACATCATGACAAAAGTCCAGGCAGCCACCACCCTCTGGGAAAAAAGGTAAGAATCAAAAATTAGCTAGCAAGGCTCTCACCGCTACACCAAATACAGAGGGCGTTGTTTATAGGCAACGATAGATGGCAGCCCCATTAGCCTAGCACCTGCTATAGAACAACAACTCCGATTAACAGAACTGATACCAAGCAAAAATTACTATAGACTGGATAGATGCTTTGTGGAAACCATATGCTCTCAAGAATGGAGAAAAAAATTTTTGCCACTTGTTGGGTAACCGGTTTTTGTGTACCGCAAACCGCATTCGAAACCGGGTTTTATAAAACAGCCATTTTTGTAATAATTCGAAACCCGTTTTTCTTTGTTGATACGAATCTTAAATGAACTGTAAATTAAAAACACCTTTGAAAATTTTGTAAGATATTTCATGATGATGTGAAATTATTGAGATATTTCCGTCAAACCATGAAACATATTTTTTTTGGCGAAAATTCCAACTTTTCTATTATTATATCTCAAATTTTTAATTGATTTCGTGCAGAAAAATATTAAATTCATTTAATATAAATCTCCAGACCGTCGACTTCTATGGAAATCACGCAAAAATGGAGTTCTTTGCACATAAATATTCTACTGAATTCGTACTTTAATTTCTTTACTTTTTTATAGAAAAAAGTGATATATTTTTTTGATATCTTAAATATTAATAAAGTTGAAAAAATGGAGGCAATTGCGTTGTATTGTGTCCGTTGTAGTGTCCGACTTATAATTATTTGTAAATATTTTAACATACGCATTTGGAAAAAATTGTGTACTAAAAATTTGTTTTTGAGTGCGTCTTTATTTATACTTATACATATATTTTATTGTTTTCGATTTTTTAATAATTAATTAATTAAATATAATCCTTTTTAATTTTTTACTTGCCATGGATGCTGATCATTAAGTTTAAGTTTGAAAAGGTGACATGTCCCGGCCTGAAACAAGTCGCTCGTTTTACGATCTTCTGCAAATATTTTCCAATGGAGGTATTATTTTTCTACATATATACTATAAATGCGAGTAGTACTTTGTTAGATTTTTAGTAAATAAATACATACTCGTATGTATGCTGCTAGGATTTCAAATATACATACTTACATAATTTCATCTTATTAATTTTTGTCAAATAGAACCTTCAAACATTGTAGCTAAGTAATCATTAATTCATCGATCATGAATATAAAGTATATTAAATTTTAGGAATATTGTTAAACTAGTGCTGTTTTCCTTTTTCCAAAAACGTTTAAATTTTTTATTTTAAACTCGCAGAAAAAAACAGCTTTAATTTGGAAAGTTTTAATCTATTAAAGTATTGCAAGTGTTAGTTTGCATTTGGTAATAAGCACTAAAATCCTCACTTTTTCCTCGAAATGGCAGGGAATGTTACAGTTTTTTTAAGAAAAGAAATTACCATAAAGTAGTACGAGTGTAACATTTTTTGCCCTTTCAAAGAAAAAAAGGGAATTTATTGCTCTTTAAAAAGTACGAACTTATAGGGAATGTGAGCACATTCCTTTAAGAGATTAATCGATAAATATATATCGATAAGTATACATATATATTTTTTATGATTAATAAAATGTCACAACTGTGATCACAGTCTAGTTAATAAAAATATTTTGTTTCAATGTCTATAGTTATCGAATAATTTGCCAAAAGGTCAGAACTGTTCTCTTCTTATGGCATTTCTAATAAATGAGATAATTTCCCTCTTCATTAAAGGATTGTAGCCTTAACCCCTCTCCCCCACAAACAGAACAATTTTCAAGTGTTGTAGACACCCTAGAAAATTTTCTAACTACGCGCATGATTTGACAGATCAAGCCACCATAGCGATCTGATGAACTTTGAACCAAATGAGGGATTTTTACGATATTATTTTGCCAACATATCTGCAGATTTTTTTAAATTCTTTTTGTGTTTTTTTTTTCTCAATTAGAATTAGGAATTTTCTTCCTTTTGTAAACAAAACTAAAAATCGTTAATTTTAAAAATCGCTAATTTTAAGTGATTTGTGATTTCTCGCACATGGGATTCTCTTTATGATCACGATCACTCATAAACTCTTCTATTTTTCATAATTTTGAAAATTAAAAGATGGACTGGATTTACACTGAATTTTTAGACGACTGTCGCATGGATCTTCCCGTCACCATTTGTTTGCGACTTTTCTCCACCTGTCTTATAGCACGTTATATTCACATAAAAAAAGTTTTATGTAACAAGTTCTATGAAAACTTTCATAGTGTAAATGCGATTGAAAATTTAAATTTGTTTTTTCCTCAGCTTGGAATATTTTTCTTTCAACAAGATGAAAAATGTTTTCACTTTCATATCTTATTACAACCTTCCCGATAATTAAATTAATTAAATTAAAATTATGTCATTTGCAATTTGTGCCTGCATTTACATTTATTTTAAAAATAATACAACTATCACCATCTCAATTTTGATGTTATAAAAATCATATTGTTATTTTGCATTTGAATCATATTTATTCAATCGCTGACAAGTTCATCACAATATTTTTTATTGAAAATGCACGTTCTATGTGTGTTTCAATAAATACATTTTCTAATAGCATTAGAAATATGTAACTTTTTTATTTAAAATGTCCAACATTTATTTTAAATTTCTTCTCTTTTTTACATTCAATAGGTTTAAATCCAAATCAAAATGAAAATATACCTACAGCAAACGCAACTGCATTAGGTAGTCCAACGACAAAAATTGCTCCAAACTCACCAACAACATCAAATAGTCCAATTGTAGGAAATGAAGAGACACAGCAACAAATACAACAGCCGACACAACAGTCTGTATGCTCAAACGTAGGTCCCGTGGCAAATGTCCCTGCTAATAGCAACAACTCATCACCTGAAAACTACGAAATATGTGTAACACCACCACAACGCAGTTCTACAAACTCCAATGAATACCTACAGCAATCAACGCCAAAGTCCTCTCGAAACACAAGCCTAGCACAGGGTGGCACAGCAATAGTTGGCGATTCTACATCGCCAGTTGTTGATAATAATAGTGAAAGGCTTACGCCAACAAATGAAGACAGTCCCTTGCAACAAAATTTCAACAATATAGAAAGCAGCACCGCGAATGAACCGCATTTAGTGAGCTCAGGTGCCCACACCATTGATACTGGGGGAGGAGGAGGTGTGGGTAGCGTAGGAGTAACAAGTATTGCTGGCTCTACTAATATATCATCTAATCCACATAATCAACAAATAATTAGCAACTATCAGGGTATAACAACGGCAAACGCGTCCTTGGGAAACATTCAAAACGGTTCTAATCGCAATTATAATCCCATAATGATACCCCAGCGACAATCTCTTTTGCCCTGGGGTACCAATTCTCGTTCCTCTATAGTTAGCGTTATACCTTACACAAATCCAACATCCGGTAGCACCATGGCCAACACGGCCACCAGTATAAGTGCAAACCCATCAGAAATGACCGATGCCAGCACATTGAGGCCCGGAGAAATTGTCATGCGTAATTTATTTACCGATTTTACTCTGCAGGCTGAAAAGAAAATCGAATTGGTCATGTTGGAAAGTGTAGACAAGCCGTTATCAAAGTTACTGCAGCGTGGTGAAGACCAACAATTTGATCAGTTACTCTCCGCTTTGGGCAGTGTAGCCGAACACTGTTTACCCTCGCTACTGCACACACTGCTGGCCTGGCACAAGCGCCAACTATCCGATGCAGAAATAAAAAATGATCTCAAACGTATGGAGAAGTCTGTAGTGAATCTCACAAAGCCTTTGAACTCACAAGATATTGAGTTCCAATTGCAACGTCGTGAAGCCGCCGTGGAGTTTATCTTCTGCTTGGCTCTCATCGAAATCCTTAAGCAGTTGCCCTTTCATCCCGGCCATGAGGATTTAGTAAGAAGTATAGAGAATTTAGCCTTCAAACATTTCAAATACAAGGAAGGTCTGCAGAGCAATCCGAATGCCCACAATATACACATGATTGCCGATCTATATGCCGAAGTCATTGGCGTTTTGGCACAGTCACGTTTTAGTTCAGTGCGTAAACGTTTCATGAGTGAGCTGAAAGAGCTGCGAGCCAAAGAGCCGTCACCGCATACAACGCAAAGCATTATTAGTTTGCTTATGGGCATGAAATTTTTCAGAGTAAAGGTGAGTTTAAAAAAAACATTTTTCAATGGAATTTTTCATCTTACATTTTGCCTATTATCTTATTTCTAGATGGTGCCCATAGAAGAATTCGAGGCGTCGTTTCAATTTATGCACGAATGCGGCCAGTATTTTCTAGAGTTAAAAGACAAGGACATCAAACACGCTTTGGCTGGCTTATTTGTCGAAATTCTAGTACCTGTAGCTGCGGTAAGTTAAATGAGTTGAAGCTCTATTGCAGAACATTGTCATTTGCGACGAAAAATTAATTCCTTCCATAGGTTTCGTATTCCGGCAGAAAATATTTAAAATTTATCTTACCGACAAATTTATTTCTTCACTTTATCGAAAAAAATTAAATAATGATATTTTATTATCAACTGCTCTTTCAGTTGGCTGTACCAAACTAGAGATTCAGGAGTGTAATTACACATTTAGAAAAATTAAATACTTATGTATTATCCTAGAGTTTTTTGTTATTTATTAAGAAACCTTCTTTGCTGTTGGCAGATTCTAGGCAAAACTTCTGAATTTTTGATAAATAAGTGGAGCTAACTGTGTTTGGTTTTACAGCAAACCGATGTCCAGATAAAGAATTTGTTCGCTTAATAATGCACCCTGATATTTTCACTAGATCTTACAGCAATGTGCTACCTATGCAAGAGAGAGAGAGAGAGAGAGAGAGCGAGAGAGCGAGAGCAGGAAAATGGAATAGCAAGTGTTCAAAAGTTTTCTCCTTCCTGTCGCTCTGACAGTTTCTACAGAAGTCATTAAAAGGAGGAAATAAATCTTAATGCAGCAGAAACTATTATAGAACTGTGGCTAGATTACACCTAGGAGTCCATATAGAGCCATAGATCGCTTGTAGTTATATCGGTGTCTCCATCGAGTAGGTAACCTCGCAAGACCATTTGGTCTGCGCGGTCCTATAGTTTATTCATATCCCGGTATTTTAATCGGGACGCTGCCTTGGCCTGCTAATCAGCGACGATATTATTTTAATCAAAGTAGCTTTTAGTTTGAATGCCTTGCCATCTCCTTTCTAGATACCGCATATTTCTAAACCAGGGCCCGAATTACGGCATTCGATATCGATCGAAATTTATATTTAAATTTTATTGAAATTTCTATCAACATCGAATTTCTATCAACTTTATTCTCTTCTGTAATCGGAAGATGAAGATTTTCCATACCCCTGAGCTTAAATTTTATCTGACCACATATATTTTAAAAACTTTTTCCCGTTCACCCTGACTAATCAAAGTACGCCCCCGGTTAGCACGGCTTATAAGTACATCCTGTCTTGGTGGCTTGGTGCTGTACTTCCAGGGTTATCAGATTTCCGCACCTAGGCACTTACTGATGGTACCTAAAAACTTGTATGTTGCTACCCAATCTCTGAAATAACAGGGTAACGGGCGCGCATGCAAGTGAATTAAAGGTTATGACATCGAAACCAAAGTCCAATCGTCCCAATGGAAAAGCCAAGGATCGTCGAATAAGCTAAGCACTCCTTACTGTTATGATTCTCACAAACAAACTCAACTCAGAACATACATAAGGTAATGTAATGGGGGTTTGGACCAGGATGGCCCTTTTCACTGCGACATTTCTTAGAGTGACATAATCCATTAATGTCATTCCAATGTTGTGCAATCCTAGACGATGTTCATTTCGAAATCTCCCCCTTAAGGAGACTTTTGTTGAACCGAAAAGAGGGGGTGGGTTCAATGAAGTTCCCCTCAGCCCCTCTTCCCGCACAGATGTCCGTCATCTCATTCCCGGCATGCCCCTGATGCTCTGGTACCTATATCAGAGTAATCTGATTATGAGTCGCCAGGTCATTGAGCCTGCTGTGGCATTCCAGCAATAATCTGGACATGTACGTACAGCCGCTCAGGGCCCTAAGAACCGATTGGCTGTCCGAGAATATCTTAACCCGTTTTCCCCTGTGTCCTCTCTAGGATAGGAAAATTGTCGTATCCCTGCTCAATGTTATAGACCTGTGTGCTCTAGGCCCCACTATTCCCACCCCAACTCCTTGGAGCGTTTTTGAGCCGTCCGTATACCACATTTGCCATCCAGGTTTGCGCACCATTCTTCCATTGTAGGGAAGAGGACCCTGTATTTATTTCCTGTCGAAACAGTATACCGGGTCCATATGGTCGCCCGCCTGAGACATATCAAGTATGTCCCCGATTCCCCTGACGATAGCCAGATGATCAGTAAGGTTGCCTGCCCTAAGGTTCTCTTTCCAGTAGATAGAGATTGCCCTTATAGCTGCCTCCTCTTGTATGGCCAAATTGAGCGGTGCAAGGTTCAAAAGAGCTTCCATACCCAACGTTGGGTTTGATTTCATGGCCCCTGTGACGCATAGGCATGCAAGTCTTTGTAACCTGCACAGTCTCGATGTAGTTGTCCGTTGCTCAGTCTTCCTCCACCATACCAGAGCCCCGTACAGTATGGTTGGTCTCACCATCTGGATATATGTATATCTAAAAGGTCATTTTGGGGCTCAGACCCCAAGATCTACCAAGCTATCCAAAGGCTCCTCGTGGCCTTTTCCAGTACTGACTCGAGGTGCGGGTCCCAGGTGAGTTTCATATCCAAGAAGAGACCCAGATATTTCACTCTATCCCTGGGAACTATCTCGATGCCACCCATCTAGAGACTGGGTAAATTAATCACCCTTTTTCTGGTAAATGGTACAATGATCGTCTTCGCTGGGTTAACAGATAGCCCTTCCGAAGTGCACCATTCATACATCTTGTCCAGGGCGTTTTGCATCTGGTCCGCAATCGTCCCTGCATGATTCCCCCAGATTATTACGGATATATCGTCCGCTTAGCTGATGGTCCTGTGCCCCCTCCGGTTAAGTAGCCCGATCAGGTAATCCACCAATACAGACCATAGAAGGGGAGATAATACCCCGCCCTGTGGGCACAGAACATAAATATGTTTGAGACAAGTGTGTCAAAAAAAATAATAGGTAGTCGAATGTATGTAGCGCGAGAAATTTAAAAATTCACCTTTTCTTTTCAACAGAGCACGTACATACATATATTTATTATTTATATTAAATTCATAAACTTTTTGTGTTTAATTATTTTTCTTTTCTAATTGTAGGCTGTTAAAAACGAGGTTAATGTTCCTTGTGTTAAAAATTTCGTCGAATTACTTTACATGCAGACCTTAGACGCATCGACAAAATCAAAACATCGTTTAGCACTATTTCCTTTGGTGACTTGTCTGCTGTGTGTTTCACAAAAAACCTTTTTCCTCTCGAATTGGCACTATTTCCTGGCCATGTGTTTAAGCAATTTAAAGAATCGTGATTCGAAAATGAGCCGTGTAGCTTTGGAATCTCTGTATCGCCTGCTGTGGGTCTATATGATACGCATCAAGTGCGAATCGAATTCTGCAACACATTCACGCTTGCAAAGCATTGTTAATTCACTGTTTCCAAAGTAGGTAGATTTAAAAAATTAGTTGAAATACTTAATACAAAATTCAATTCTTTATACTATTTACAGAGGATCAAAGGGTGTCATACCACGTGATACTCCATTAAATATATTTGTAAAAATTATACAATTTATAGCCCAGGAACGGTTGGACTTTGCGATGAGGGAAATAGTTTATGATCTCTTGTGTGTGGGCAGATCTATAAAAGTATAAAAATTCATATCCATATATACCATACAATATTAACTTATAGTAACTTCACCTTCTTTAGTTGATTTTAAATCCCGAACGTATGAGTATTGGCTTGAGAGCCTTTTTGGTCGTGGCTGATTCTTTGCAGCAGAAGGATGGTGAGCCTCCCATGCCTCGCACTGTGCCTGTGCTACCATCTGGCAATACATTGCGTGTGAAAAAGACCTACATCAATAAAATGTTGACCGATGATACAGCTCGTAGCATTGGTATGTCTACATATTTTCCTCACGTACGTCGTGTGTTTGTGGATATTTTACGTGCCCTCGATGTACACTATGGACGTCCATTAATGATGACAAATACGCAAAATCAAAACAAGGAACCCGATGAAATGCTTTCGGGTGAACGTAAACCACGCATTGATCTCTTTCGTACGTGTGTGGCCGCGGTGCCACGTTTGATTCCGGATACAATGACTCCGCAAGAACTGGTAGATCTTCTGTCCCGCCTGACCGTACATATGGACGAGGAATTACGCATGTTGACGCATCAGTCGCTGCAAACATTAGTTATAGATTTTCCGGATTGGCGTCAGGATGTCGTGCACGGTTATACACAATTTCTGGTGCGCGATGTCACCGACACTTATCCGCAGTTATTGGAAAATTGTACTCGCATGTTGTTCGTATTCCTAAATATTTGGCGATGCGCCATCAATGTCAATGGCAATGGTAGTTCGGTCACAAACACTTTAAAAACTCCCACTTCATCCGGATTAGCAGCAGCCACCAATACCGCAGCTACGAATACACAAAGTATTTTACAGCCTGTTGCTGGTGCTGGAATTGCTGGCAAAGATACCGCCACCAGCCAGATTTCCAGTGCTAGCAATGCCAAGAGTATAAACACCAACTCGAGTGCCACTTCAAGTATTACTTCGAGTGGTATGTCTACCATAACGCAGACTACTGTTATAAATATGGCAGATGCTGCAAAGAAGAATGAAATACCAATGACAACAACTTTGCATTTTGTCGAAGGGTATGCTTTGGTTCTATTGTGTAATTATCGTCCATATTTGCGCAAATTGGCAGCCATGATATTGAAGGAAGTAAAAAATTTGATGAAAGCCTTGGGCATACCAGAAACCGAACCTCCTTTGTTGGATGTAATTGATAAATGTTGTCCTCAGGTAAGATTGCTTACACTAAAATCAAAACATATCGAAAGAGGGAAAGTAGATAAAAAGCTTTTGAATATTCAATTTTATTATAAAAATTCTCAATTGTTATTGTGTCGACGTTTCTTTTGGTGAGATAGGGTTCGCCGGTGTCCAGGAATTTGTCACAAAATATTTATTTTTGTAGACCACCGAGATAGGAAAAAAAAATACAATATACGTGCATATATTTTTCTATAAGCTCCATTATTTCAATAAATTTAAATTTACTAAAATTTCAACCGATTATATGCGTTACTGCTGAGATCTTTGAAGCCTTAAGTCTAAATTAAGCTGTAATGGGTAAAATATACGCTGACAAAGAAATTTTCCAATAGCTTTATTTACTCAGTTTGTTTCGCAAAATAACAATAGACAGATATACTGTTAAATAACACGTGCAAATAATAAAATTGCTTTATAAAAATGGGTATTTTGTTCTGGCAACATTCCGCGCGCTTCTTCTATCTTGTTGCCATAATTGTTAAGCATTTCTGCATCCCTAAAAAGTCACTGTTTGTGTGGATTTTTTGGCTGGCGGCGTGATCGGTCCATATTTCTTTGAGAAATACGCTGGCGAGGATGATTACCAAGCGCTGTAGGTCTATGATTACCAACTTTTTTCAGGCGCATAGGATGGTATGGACGCCATCGAAATGTGGTTTAAACAGGACGGCGGTACGTGCAACACGTTTATGCCACATTGGACACTCTGTACGAGAGGTTTGAGAACATGGTCATTTCACGTGGAAGTGATGTGAAATTGCCGCCGAGATCCTGCGATTTGATTCCGTCACACCTTTTCTTGCAACTGGTTTTCGTAAGTCGCAGTTCTTTGTGAATAAGCCACAAACTATAGCATAATCTATAGCATCGGTCAAATTCAGCCTGATTTATGTGCCAGAGTCATGGGAAATCAGACATTTCGGATGTGCGTCACTCAGCCAACTCGCGGCAGACTTTTGCACATACATAATGGCATATATAGGCCTTTCGAAAGAATAAAAATGTCAATGATATCTCCCACAAACAATTTGGTTTATTTAAATTTAAAGACATAAGCATACCCTTTGGAAAAAATTTAAATCGGCCCATAAATGCGATAATTAATAAATTCGGACGACTACTTTGACCTCCAATTTCGGGCCGGTGAATTGTCCGACGATTTTTGAAAAAAATTATTTATGCAACCAAACTGCAAGCATCCTTTTTGAAAATTTTTTGCCAAATGATAGACTTATGGATATAAATTTTAAAGTCGGTTAAAAAAAACAAATATTTCCTGCAAAGAAACACCTTTTTATTGTAAAAAAGTTACCTCCGCTGGAAAAACAACGCTAGTATATTGTTATAAAAATAACAACTATATCTTCGCTTATATGAAAAAAATTTTCATTATTACGGTCCCCGTAAAATATTTAAAATGAAACGTATAAATAATATATTACCGCTGCCTCCATCCAGCATATATGTATTACATACGAATATTTTTTTCTTTGATTTAAGTCACGTGTTATTCAAATAATGTTTGTCAAAACTTTATTCAGTATTTAAATTATTTTTAATAAAGAGAGATTTTTTTTGGCAACACTAGTTTTGGCAGCTCAACTGTTTTCGTGTAACATGTTACTGTAACATGTTTAGTTTGGTCTACAATTTAACAATGAATCGACTTTCAAAGAACAACGCTTGTAGATTATTGATTTTTCTTATCAAAATTTATGCTCGGTTAAGAAAGTGCATCGTCCACTTTTTTTTATCGGAAAATTGTATTCAGCGACGAACCTTAATTCTAGTTGAATGGTTTTGTGAACAAGTAAACTTTCCGTATATGGTGTGAAAAGCAGCCAGAAGCATTGCATCCGAAAAATGCTCTGTTTGGTGTGGATTATACGCCGGTGCATCATTTGACCGTACTTTTTCAAAGATGACGAAGGCGGGAACGTTACTGTGAATGGCAAGCCCTACCGTGCGATAATTAAAATTTTTTTTTAATGCTGGACTTGTCTGACTTGTGGTTTCAACAAGACAGTGCCACATGCCACACAGCAAGCGAAACAATGGCCCTATTGAGAGGCGAGTTCGGTGAACAGTTCATTTCACGTTTGGGGGCGGTCAATTGGCCTTCTAGATCGTGCGATTTAACATCTTTAGAGTATTTTTTGTAGGGCTATGTTAAGGCTCATGTCTATAGGGACAAGCCGGAAACGTTTAACGCGCTGGAAGCCAATATTGAAGAATTTATTCGTAAAATACCGGCCAATATGTTGGAGATAGTATGACGAAATTGGACCCAGCGTATGAACCATTTAAGGCATAGCCGCTGTCAACAATTACATGAAATCATCTTTAAACATTGAATTACATAAATCGTCCTATCGACTCAAATAAAGATTTCATACATTTCCCTACATTTTATGTTTTTTTTTATCAAATCTGAAAGTTCTTAAAAATCACCCTTTATATATATTTTTCCTATGTATTAAATAAATAGGTCTTGGAAAAATGTTTACCATATTTGCCGCAGACAGAAAAAACAGCCATATTAAATGCCACTCAAATTGATTTACAATGGATAGCAGAACGTTCCAGTGGTGTGTGGTTGGGTGGATTAACAGATGGTGAGTATGAAATAGTTGGAGTATTGTGACGTGTTTTTTCATATAATTTCATATACATACATTTTTCCATTTTTATTTTTATTACAACACAGATAATTCGAAATCCTCCACTTCTACACTGAATTTGTCGCAGACAAGCACAACAACTCCTCAACAACAATTTGATCCATGGTCAGCTTGTTTATTTGGTTTTCTCGAAAGAGATCGTATTTTACAGAAATGTCCTTCTGCGGTTGCCCAAGCATGGCCAATTAGTTATGCCAGAGTGACCACGCTCTATAGCGTCATAGATCCAACGTGAGTTTGTCCTTTATTTTAATT
The DNA here is from genome assembly GCA_963681545.1 of Germaria angustata. NCBI lineage: Eukaryota > Metazoa > Arthropoda > Insecta > Diptera > Tachinidae > Germaria > Germaria angustata. The sequence continues at coordinate 59,525,143 of OY813000.1, forward strand.
GCATTTTAGATTTTGTTGCGGCTTGCTTTTACGTTAATTAAATTGAATATTATTTTCTCGCCAACAGGCCTGTTAGTGACAATCGAGCATCGTTGTTGCGTTCATCGGCACCTACAAAAAAAGTGCCAACAGAAAGTCAAAAGGACTTCTATCTACGTCTGTGGCGTAATCAAGTTGTCATGGCAATGCGTTTGGTGCCGCAAATACCCAGCGTTGCTATACGCTGTGCATCGCCCGATTTAAGTTTAAGGTAAGTTATTTTTTATGTGCGTTTTTATTGTTACTATTTTCGCATTTTCTTTTACATTGTCCTACATTTTACGATTGTTATTTATTTTTATTTCTTCTATAACAAATATTTCACATAATCTCATTACAGTTGTTCAAGTATTTAAAACTATAGTTCTTTTCATGGTGTGTTTTTCTTAATTTCCATTTAATTCATTTTGTGTTTTGTTTATGTTTAGTTCATGGTTTTGTTCTAATCGTATTTAAGTTTTTATTCGTACTCGTACTTCTTGTAAACAAATTTAATTCATGTACTACTTCATTAGATGTTAAAAACAGAACGAAACATTTTGAGCATCATTATACACTCTTGTAACATAATTGCATAAATGAACAAAATATGTGTGTGCAGCTATTTATATACTCCTATTAAATAGACTTACATATATTTAATTCAAAGGGAAATATGTGTATATTACAAGGCTCTATAATGTTATATGTTGCTGAAGCTTCTTAAAGTAGAAAAAATAAATGAAACTAGAAGAATAGTTATAGTGTTAAGGGTTTTAATACGCTTTGTCATAAATATTCTCATTTATATTTGAAAACTTATAATAATGAAACGTTTCTAGTTATTGAAAATTTGATTAAAGTTCTATTGATGAGCTGGCATACGTTTTTTTATATTATTTATTTAATTTTTTTTTAATTTTAACAGTAGTAACACTAAGGCAATTAATACCTTCCACTTAAAGGGGTTTTTTTTTGGAAAGGGATAATATAGAGCGGACAGGTGATGAAATGTGGAAGCTTAGTTCTTATACAACTCTGTTATTGTGTGTTTTATTAAATTTGATAGCAGATTTGCAGCGCCTCTGGTGTTAAGTAGATGCACTATCCTTCTTAAGATCTATGCGTAGCCACTTTATTAATTGTTTTATTTCGCCGACGATTCTGCTAACATTACCGACGGAGGAGGGCACTATGATGTATATTACCATAGAAGAGTATCAATTGCTGGCGGTACTGTTCAGTGATCAGTGTTATGCCATTCATCACTTAAACAGTCCAACAAACAACTAACACAATGCTACATCAATGTACATCAGAAATATTCAGGATGTTGATTACTTGTCTCGAACAGGTCTCGAACTTACGTTCTCAGTCATAATTTGCTTTCAGCCAACAGCACCCTCAAATCAGCGAAATGCAGCCTTCGTATGCTCAAACTTTAACACGTACTAGACATAATAAAATGTATTTAAAAAATTGGTAACATATTCGAAAATCATATGTTTATAGCGAAATAATCAACTACAATATGAGAATTCTCTATCGTATATGAATATTACAAAATAAATAACATACATAAGTAGGTCTTATGAATGCTTTTATACAAACAGTACAACAAACAATTTATACTCGCCATGAGTGTATTTTATTTTTATTGCAACATGATTATATATACTAGACAAAACGAAAAACAAATTCATTGTTTTAAATACATAATATTGAATTTTATCGAGATTGCATCCGATTGTTTTGGCTTAAACATATGATGCTGAATGTTTTCAAACTGACGATTTGTTTTAGCGACCAATGAAATGTCGGCATATAAACAACTGAATCCACGACAAATGAATTTATGTAGAAATGCTTTAAAATAATAGGATAACATGCCCTCACTATTCTCTAAGATCTAGAAAATGACATATGGCTCTTAATAATAGTCATTAGTCAGCATCGTTCTCGAAGAAATGTGCTATACAGGTGACCTACTAGCACTTCTATCAGAGAAATGGGGTCATTTTGTTCCCTACATTACTGAAAATGAATTGGTGGCTCTAAATATATGCAAGCCGTTCAACGGAGTGAGGTATTGTGCCCTTGTATCAAAACTTATTGCTTTTGGTGTCGGTAATAAATTCTAGATGTTTGTATGGAGCTTCTTCAGTGATCCCACTATACGAGTTGCTATAAATGGGATCTCATTAAATAAGTTCAAGATCAATTCAAGGATACCATAAGACTCCGTTCTTTCTCCTACCCTATTTCTTAATTTTCTTAATGACCTTCTATTTTAAACTTCCAAAACTTCAAATTTGCCATTCATATTCACTTAGCAATAGACCAAGCCTGTCAGAGATTGGGGCCATTATTCAAGATATAAATGATTCACTTAATCACGATCTTGTAATAATTTCCTAGTGGGGTCATGCGAATAGGGGTAGATTTTAATGCTCATATGACCCAGTGTTGTATGTATGCTTATGTATAAGCGTATGTCCGAACATGCATCTTTATTTGTAAATATGGGTGATATAAATGTTGAGGAATCAGAAGCTTTTGAGGTTCTTGGCATAAAAATCTAATTTTCGATGGATTGAGCACATATTTCATTCAAGTACCTCTTTTTCTTAATTTGGTGTTAGAAATATTTCGCTTCCTCTTATCTCCTTACTATTTATATCACCTACATCCGTCCTAAAGTGGAACACAACACTTATGTATGTACCGAAGCGTTAAAGTCTATTTTGAATTCGTTCGATCGCGATGAGCAAAGAAGCCTTTCGGCTACAGTAGTGTAGTCAAATCTGTTGCCTCAGTGGAGCATTTTCTTCGTGTGGGATGTAGCTCGCTGTTTTATCATTACTACAATAAATTTAGAGAACTAATGAAATTATAGAACTTTTTTACGAACAACTCGTTTTCCAATTAGACCATTTATGGTCTATGAAAACTTTCTCTTTAGTCGAATAATTCGTATAAGGAATAATCTCCCTGCCGAGGTATTTGCTATAATTTTCAGCGAAGAAACGTTGCAATAAATTGTTCATAGACTCCACTCTCTTTATTATCCTCCCATAGCCTGCTTTTTGAGGCCCTATGCTCCTTATTGGATCGATGGGAACATATATAACATGCTTTCCTACTTCTATCACAATGCATCGCACGAGTAGAAGTCATATTCCCTGGGTGCTGGTCCAGTTAAAATAATTGTTGTCGACAAAGTTTACTCAAGTGGAAATCATTTGCTGTCAGATTGTAATAACGTTGACAATAACTTGCATAATGAACAGGAATGCTACAGATCACAACTACCAACTGACGGCGTACATTATAACTCCACTGTATATGAAAATCATGCGTATACATTTGTTTTTTGTCCACAAAATTTAATTTTAAATCTTTCGCTTAAAAAAATGAGAAGTTACTAATTTCACCTCAATTTTCGAAAATCGAGAGACCTTGGTGTGTTGACTATTTTCCGCGACGATAATGTATGTGTGGCTGAATGTGTGTGTATACATATGTGAATTCTTATTTGAATTAAAATGACATTTATTGAGTGCACAATTATAAATAATGCACCTCTTACATAGTCCAAACTTTATTTAAGTTTCCAATAAAAAAATCTTAATGTCCGGACCCTATATTAAGATAAGAGACTACTCTGACTGACTAGCTTAAGTCATCTACACAATTGCCAAAGTATATGGGATAATAAACAAAACAATTTCAATCCTCAGTAGCCACTTTGTTAATGCTACTGGAACCATTCGAATACTCGTATTTTCTCATTTGTCTAATGAAGGCCAACATTCAATCCTTTATTACAGAAAGGCAGTTTAGTATACTTTGGAGGTGTGTGATAACGCAAAACTAATGCAGATAAAACTAATATCGCAGTGATGTCACCCTGAACGTAAACGGTTGCCATCCATAATTGAGCCACTCATATTGTAGGTTAGGTAAGGTTAAACAGACAGCTTTCGCTCACTTGGGTCCATAATCTGGTTCGTTTGTGATACCCGATATAGATAGAGATGGAAAATGAGCAACAGAAGAGCAAAGATGACAGAAAGCAGAAAATTCCCATAGTCTACGGCAAGAATCAAACTTGTGACTTTCTGTTTATTAGTCTAGTACACTATTCACCAATCTACGAGGGTACCCTAATATTGTACATATTACTAATTATGAAATAAAGCGTTTCCTCATTATAATTAAATCAAAATTTCAAACAGCGTTTGTTTTTTTAATTTAAAATAAAAAAATTAAATCTTATAAAAATTACAGATTGGTGTTCAGTTAGTTTGTACACTTCTATAAAAGCTAATAGAATCCCTTAAACAATGGGATAACTGCATTCGCTAGCAATGCCGCAAAAGTTTTTGCCTCTCGGTAAACGGAAATAACCCTCTTCACCCCAAGTCTTATCCCAAGAGTTTTTGACGATCCAATAATTCTGACCGTTTTCACTGCCATATCCAACCACCAAAACGGAGTGATTAACTTCACCATTGTTACATTCCTCATCCGAGTAAATGCCACTTTTGTACAATAGCAAAGATTCAATACCATACACGGAGCAAGCCAGGGGACCCAAAGTGGCAATAACCTTTTTCATAGTCTGCTCGTCCTTGGGTTCAATGGTGGCAAAACCATTTATCTCAGCGCCTTTAAGGTTCTCTTTGTAGTAGCAAGTTTGTTTCTTATCCACATAAGGATATTTCTCGGCTTTAGCAATACCGCCTTGAGCGGTGACAAACGCAAAGGCATATTCTTGGAAGCCGCCATCACAACCAGCCAGACCATATTCTTCTCTGCCACAATCGATCAAATTTTGCTCGGATAAATTAATAAGTTTGCCAGTCTTGCGGAATACATGACCTTCAATAGCGCCAGTTGTGACAAACGCCCAGCAGGATCCGCATTCACCTTGGAATTTCACTGGTGTGACACCGCCCTTTTTACGCCAATCGAAAGAGTCGGGAATGTAAGCATGAGTTTTAACATCTGACTTCTGGCGATGATTCTTAGACAAATTTCTATAAACAATTAAAGAGATAATTTATGCTGTTTAAGACATTTTATTTTAACTCAAATAAAACTTACTCTCCTTGACTAGATTTACGATTGCCAGTAAACTTTTTTAGAAATTCATCAAAGGTGACGTCAGCAAAAGCATTGGATGCTAGTTTGTAAGTTGACTTTCCAGAGGCAAAAGCTAAATTGTTGGCATCAACCAGTTCTTTGTGAGCCTTAAAAACACCTTCACGAAAAGTTTTCTCTGCAGCGTTGGCATAATTTTTGCCACTTTGTGCCTGCGAATAATTAAAAAAATAATAAAAATTTTCTCACATATATTTTTTTCTTTGTCACCCACCGCGAAGTCTGCGAAATTTTTGGCATCATTTACGAAGGGCACCTGCTTAACTTGACTAGCTAAACTGTTCACACCACTCTTAACTGAGCTGGCCACTTTGCCACCAAAGTTCCTAAGACCACCGAATTGCGCCAAAGCTAGTCCACAAAATAGCGGCAAAATGCATATAATCAGCTTCATTTTGTCTAAAACGTAGTAAAATTTTTATTTGATTTTCAAGTTTCAAATACTTAAAAGAATTTACAGCACAACTAATTAAGCAGCTAAAAACACGTCTATCAGCCAAATAAGCAAATAGAAAACAAACCAACCAACCTTTCAAATCTAATCAAAAGCAATGTTTTCATCTCTATCTCTGTTAGCATCTTTTATAGATTTTTTCATTATTGTCAATTCGTGTTTATTAATTAACTGTCGATTAGCCAGCTTCTAATCTCTATTACAACTGGGCATTGCTGAATTCATAACTACCCTATTTGTCGAAAAAGAAATAATCATTCAATCAGACAATGCAATCACTTCCTTACCATCATATAATCAATATTTTTCTTCGAAACATCAATGTTTCACTAGAAAGAAAGTAAAATTTTACCAAAATACACAGAATATTTCCGTGAAAAAAAAATCAAAGCTTTATAAGAATTTAAAATTTTAACAGAAAAAATTTTTCACTATAGAATGTAGAATTCAATAACAAAAATATCACTTTTGTCGATTTTCTACTTAAATTTGGACAGTTTGTAGTAAAGAGATCGTGGAAACTTTTTCTTTGATTTAGTACTAATTGAAGTCAAACATCGAAAACCTTGATGAGGCCGATTATGAAAATTTAAAATAAATTCTTAAAAGATTTTAAATATAAAAACACAAGATTGGTAAAAATTAAAATTATAATAAAGAAAAAAAAAAAAAATTAAAATTATAATAAAATATTCAGCCATACCAATATTAAGAAATACATAATAATAATTAAATTAGCAAATATGAATATTAATAAATAAGGAAAAATAAATTATAAAATTAATATTTAAATAAAGGATCTTTTTTAAGGTTCATGACTTTAAATTGAATCAAAATAAAGAAAAATGTATTTTTTAGCATTATATACGTGTGCTAAAATCATTATTCTCCCAATAATTATTCTCCAAAATAATTATTCATATGCAGCATATAAATTCATATGCTTATATAAAAAATAACAAATATAATTCGAGTACAATACCTGCGTCAAGTTCAAGTCCAATGGCTTCGCAGCTTGTGTGTGCATTAAACAAGGACTATAATCATTAAATTGAAAGGGTACGATGATTTGCGCCAGCCATTATTTTTTTTTATTAAGAACCGCAACAATTTACTAGCGTTGCTGTCAATCCTGAAATTGCTTGACAAACAAAACATTGTTGCCAACTTAAAAATGTGAGCGTTTAAAAAAAAAACACAATTTATTACATATAATGAATAATTTCTTATAAGAGCGGCAAGCGTTTTTTGGCTGTGAAAAATTATCATGGCCATAGAATCATACCGAAATAACGCAGTATCAACGCCAAACGATTGGAATAGCCGATTTTGATATCGCGTTAGGCAGTGAAGTTAGCTGCAGCAAACAAAAATATAAATAGATAAAATAGCTAAACTATTAACATTATTGCTTTTGCCTAAAATTCAAGTTCTATTAATGTTTTTTTTTATGTATTAATGTAAATTAATACATACAATGTGTCATTTTGATGGTTGTAAAAAAATACAAAAAATCTTTTATATTTGTACAGCTGTGTGTGTTTTCATTTTCTTAAGGTATGACGTTTCAGCGTTAGCGCTAGACGCCATGAGAAGCAAAGCTTGCTGCGATTTTTTAGGTTTAACTGGTAGTCAGTGCGTCATATCTCATTCTTTGTTATAAGTAAACATGTTTCTTTTTTTTATTAATGTGATAATTTTTCAACGAAATCAGGAAAAAATTAACAAGAAACTAAAAAATCTATCGAAAGTTCGGTGAACAGCACAAAATGAAATAGAAAATATAATAAACAAATTCACTAAAACTCGAAATATTCGGCTCTGTTCTGTAACTCAGTAAACAAAACTGGTGAAATATAAATCGAATGTACTATTATTCTCATAAATAACTATAGAAGCACAAAATAACAACAAATATCATTTGAAATGTGAAGCTTTTTCTTTATTGATATCAATTAAATCATATGCGCTTTAATACGAGTACATATGTATAATTTAGAAAAAAATTTTTTCTTTATATTTTTAGAGAAGAAAAATTACCTCTGTGAAAATATTAGAGGTATTTTATTACTAACAATTGATTTATTGACATTTCGAACGTTATGATGTTTAAAATTTTTGATTCCAATTTAACTTTGAATGCAGTAAATCACACGATTTTCAGAACACCAATTTGTCAATTTACAGAACATGGCTGATTATCAAAAACTTGAAATTTCCAAAACAAATTAGCTAAAAATTTTAACTAGTGATAGTTATTGTAAAAGTAAACGAAAAGATGGATGATTATTTAATCATCCAAAAATCGAATTTAAAAACTAAAATATAAGATTTATCTTGAGAAAATCTAATGTCTAACATTCATCCAAATAAAATCTAATATCTAACATTTCCAAATAATATCAAAAATCCTAACAGTCAGAAGAAAAAACTGAAAATACATCACACATTGTTAAAAAAATTTTGAAATTATTCGTAAAAAATACAATAGTTCCTTGAAATTGCGTAGATGGATAACAGAGATAAAAACACCCTGCTGAAATCGGAATAAATTAAATCATACTGCGCACAATGGAATATTATTGTGATAAAATTGTACTCTTTTATGTTTTATATATTGCGGACGACATTTTCACCTTAGATTTAAGATTTTTTAATTTGATTGAAACTTTCATTTAATCGTAATAAAATGTATATTTTTTATATGAATTTTTAATTTTATTGACGTGTTGCAATAAGAGTAGAGAAAAGTATGTTGGAATAGCTTTTTTTTCTCACAAACACCAAATTTTTTTTAAATCAATATCTATCGAAATAATAAATCAATTGATTAAGAATATATTTCCGCGTTCGTTTTGATCCCTCCATCATGACATAGATGTAATAAAAATGTAAAAGTTGAAATTATTTTAGTTCATTTAATTTTATTGGTGAAAATGGTTGCTTCAACAAGTACATTATCAAATTTTATCACAATCGGTCCATAATTATTCATGCTCCCACTTATAATGGAGAACATCAATGTAAAAAGAATACGAGTATTTTCATATACAATTTCAATATATAGCAGAAAATTTATCATATCAATTATATTGGCCGCATAGATCATGCGATTTAACGCCTTTAGACAATTTTTTTGTGGTAGGTCTATGTTAAGGCCGCTGTCAACATTTACATGAAATTATTTTTAAACATAGAATTATATAGATCGTTCTACCGACTCAAATAACGAATTCATACATTTCTCTAAATTTTATGTGTTTTTTAAATCAAATCCAAAAGCTCTTAAAAAATTACCCTATAGAAATGTAACAGAAAATCTTAAATTTTATGGGTATAATGAAAAAGAACATTGTTAAAATAAACAGTGAAAAAGAAGCGCAGCGATTTTCAAGGAACGATATTTTCATTGCTTTCAAAAAGCCATTAGTGCATCTTGCATCAACTTGTTACGCTTTAGCTCTTCATACGCCACAACAAACAAAACATTTTGTAAAAAATCTATGTGAAACCGTTATTATTGTTGAAATAATAATTTATACAACTACTTTCCCACAAAGAATAAGAAATCGTAGTTAATGGCAAGTTTTCCAGTTGTGGGACGACTTCGTAGACTAGTGCCTAGGGTACTTAGAGTAGTAAACAAAGAGTCGCAGATTCGATTTTTGCCATAGAGTTTCGGTCTTCTTTAATCTTCTGCTTCTGATTTTCTATTCTCTATCTATTACTATTATCACAAAGAGACCAAGGCCTATTAAGCCTAATGCTAACTAATCATACATAGTTTAATATAAAATTATTTTCTGTGCAAAATTAAAATAATTTTACTAATATATTGAAAACAGCTTCCAAATCGGTGAATCGAGAAAATGGAATAGCCTGCATGGCCATAATCTCATGACTTTCGTGAAAGGTTTTTTTGAATGTTTAGTGAGCCCCCCATTAGGTTTGTGTAAAAAATCGTTCACTATAAAAAGAGAAAGAAAGTTAAAATAGTATTGGGAAGGATTTTACGGAAATTTTTTTAAGCTTTATGTAGAGGTGAAGTGTGTATAAGATACTTCATAGCCAATTATAATCATCTTTACTTGTTATTATCTACATATATATTTAGATCTTGCAGAAACTCACTCACGTGTGTGAGTGTGTTTTGATAAAATATTTGTATACATGTTCGTTAATTATCATATGAGTGTATTTGATTCATTGGTGGCACATTATAACAAATTATAATTTAAATAAAAATATATAGTTTAAAAAATAAAAAATATGCTTTTGTTAAGCACTGAAAATCATAAAATTTTTAAATTTATTTATGCGGGGAAGTGGCTCTTCCCCGCAATTAATCCGTTAGTCTGTTTTTTACCTGACTTTGAATCTCGTCTTCAAATTCACTCGTACCAAATTTAAAGACTCTTACTATTATAGCTTTCCAGATAGCAAATAATTAGTAATTACCTTGTGTTGGGGGGTACTCCTTCTCTCGTTACTATTTCCTTAATTTTTCTTTTGCCTGACTACACCTTCTTCTTAAATTTATCCCATACCATATATGAAGACTCTCACTGTTATAGCTACTTTGTAGGAATGGTCGCCCCCGCTCCTACAAAATCATTGAATTATCATCCAAAGGTAAATGTTAATTTCCATACGAAATGGCATAAAATGGACTGTCAAGATTTGACTACATAGTAATTTTGTTGCAAGTGCATCTAATAAAAACGCGTTAAAAAATAATTAATTGTAAGCTTCCATGTACTTTTTTATCAAGTTTAATATGACTCGCCGTTCATGTTACACAGATAATTCATTTTGTACAGTAATATTCTCTAAATATTCATAGTTTTTTTTTTGTTTAAACCCACCAACCTCTTTGTAGTCTAGTTTGTAAATCTATTAATTCCTTTTAAGCTTGAAAAAAATCACAAACAAAACAAATTTATAGCACATCTCTAGTATTGGATTCTATAATTAATTATATTCCAACAAACAAACTTGTTTCTTTGAATATTCAAACCCTATGAAATCATACATACTCGAACAATAATGTACATATGTACATATGTGTGTATGCTACGACATCATCATACCCCTCAAAATAATTGCGTATCGCTTACTGAAATTAACCCTTGAAAGGCACCCTGTGAGGAGACACATTTAGTGTATCGGTTGTATTTTGTTTTGATAATCGTCGAAAAAATAGACAGCAAGCAAAACATAATTTCCACATAAAAACAATTTCCATGGTATAATAAAAAAAGTAAATCCGTCCGCCTAGGATTAGCTGTGTGCATGTGTATGTGTATTTTCTTAAAATGTAACCATGTCTAGTTATATCACGGACAGCGTTGCCGTTTTGGTTAAATTTAACCTTAATTGGTTAAATTTGTTTTCAATATGTAAATATATTATATCTTGTAGCTCCTATAAGGAACATAGTTCCTCACTATGTAAACTTTTTAATTTTTAAAACTACCTGTACATATATAGATTTACATGATATTGTTTTTTTTTGTTGATTTGTTTTATAATCTGAAACTTCAGCAATTATTAACAATTTAAAAACGAAAAGAATCCCTTAAAGTAGATTGAAATTTATAGAGGAAAAACTTAAACAAAGATTCTAAAACCGTAAAAAAATAATTAATGAAAAAAAGAAAAAGTATGTTTGCACATTGTAAAACAGTGTAATTCAGTAGAATGTGGAAAACCCCAAATCAATAGCTTAAACCGAAGAAGGGGCAAAATCCCCACTAAACACGTACAGCCATATTAATAAAAATTTATAAATGGTTTATAAACTTTTAATAAGGAAAATTGTCTAAAACGGTATTCATAAATGATTAATAGACTAAAAAACTCAATAAGCCACTTCTATAAACCAAAAATAAACTAAAAATTACTAGGGATCGATCAACTTATTTGTATAAGCAAAAATAGATTTTTTTTTGTTAAGTTTTGGCTTTGTAACTCCAAATGTTCTCCAAATGTTCTCTAAATTTATTTTTCGAAGTATTAGACTGATTAGACTGAATGAAAGACATTATATTTGACAGATGCAGCTACAACAATATGGCCGCTACCAACTGTCAAAGTTTGGAAGACCCTATAGAAAGACCCATAACTTCAAACGCAAGGTCCAGAATGAAGGCCAGACGTAACATTTGACAACGTGGATATAAGTAAATGTGTTTTTGGTCATCCTCTACCAGGACCAGTCGTTAAAACCTTGTTATTTTGTTGCACAGTGTTCTTAATGTCTCACCTTATCGAATGTTTTCCTTCTAAAATATTTAAAGAAGAAAAACTATGCTCTTTGAATGTGTTTTGAACAGAAGTTTTATTTTTGTAAAGCATGTTTTAGTTCAGATAAGTACCTTAATTGCACAGTTAGGAAATTTTCACAATTCAGGATTTAATTGACTTCAATTTATTATACAGGAGCTCGATTAATAAATTGAGCAATTACTATTTAATTGCATCATAAATTAAGTCGAATTCCCTATGCAAGTCTGTTCATTAAAAAGAAAAAAATTCTGTGCCAGCACGATTACTAGAACTACAACAAGGTCTGGTATATCGAAAAATATAACGGCATCACCAGTCAAAAACTAATTCATTAATTCTGATATTTGCATGACCATAATTTTTTTCATGTGTCTCATTTTGCACGTGTATTCTTAGAAAAAAAAAACAGATATACACATTTATTTTTGATCACGAGCAGAAAAATTTGCCCTGTTCATTTATGAGAATGAAAAAGATATGAAAAATTTAAAAATCTCATTTCTGAGAAATGTCAAACATGTAGACATTTTCGCGCTCACACTTAAAAATTTCCGAATCATGATTAGAATCATTACAAATGATCAAATGGTTACATTTTCTCTAACCACTTGTATACTAAAAAAAACTGCTATTTCGGCTCCTGGGCCAATGAACTTTTCTCATTAATATTAGTCATGAATTTCAGTGCACGAGTAATGCACATATGTATACAATTAATTATGGTCTTTTAAAACTCCTCCGCTGACCATACACGTATCCCTCTGATCATCATGACGTATCATGGCATATCATAACCCACTTTTGTTTAATAAAAAAGTTTAAATACTACCCGTTGGTTACATATTTTAAATCAAGTTTGCATTTATGCAATTTATTATTCTGTTGAATTTGATTTTTGTATTCATTTATTTAAATCAATCAAGGTTCTTTTTTTTAACAAATATACACAATTTGTATGTACGTCATACGAAGGGTTTTTCAAATTCAATTAAATTTTACTCAGTGAATAAAACATTAAAAATAAATTATTTTTATTTAAAGTAAATAAAGGTTGGTTGGAAGTAAACTACAAGACACATTTTTAATATTTTTGGAATCGAGAGATAAATAGCACTAAGTCCTATCTAATGTAACAGTTTTGAGATAGAAAATTTGAAAATGACACCAAGTCCAAAATGTTTAGAGGTAAAGAAAACACAGTGACCAAATTTTTTTCACCATAAAATGACTGCCTATAGCGCTCGCCATTGATGGTGATGGCCCGGCCAGCACCGTTTCCAAGGAAATATGGACCACTGATGCTGCCAGCCCGAAATCCACACCAAACAGTGACTTTTCGGGATGCATTGGACGCTCTTAGATCTTATGTGGATTGGTACCGATCCCCCAAATTCGGCAATTTTGTTTGTTGACGTTCCCATTCATTCAGAAATGGGCGTCAACGCTGAACATAATTTTTTGATGAAAATTGGGTTCAGTCTCCAGCTGCTACAGCGCCCACCCACCGATCACATGTCGTTGTCTGTGATCGTTTACTTTCAAGTTCTGGGTTATTTAAATTTGATCAAAAAGCTTGCTGAAGGTAATTAATCATGGTATAAACGGGCTATACTGCAAGTACTTTTTCTAAATTTAATTAAAAAAATTCTCGTCTTCCCAGTAAGTTAAAAAGTTCACTAATGGCTACATTGGAAGCAATGAAAATGTCATTCCTTAAGAATAACTTAAATTTTTTCCAACAAAAAAGGCATGAAAATGGTGAGACTAGGAAGTAGTGCAAATTAGGATTATTTTAAATGATCTTAACATAGGTTTATCATTGCAGGATGTACACTTTTTTGACTCTTATTCATCGATTTGGAAGCTATCATCAATATGCTGAGAAAAGTAACCTTTTTATGATTTTTTTTGCAAGAAAAATAGTTTTATGTTAAATTAGGATTTTGTTATTTTCCACTGTGAATAAGCTTCACATTTGGAAGGCGTTAATAAATTCTTTTTCCTTATGTGAAAGTTGGTTGATTGGTTTTCCTGGGGCTGTCACTTAGAGTTTAGATGACCTCGTTTAGACATGACTATAGAACTCGTTAGATGTATTGTGGACAAGACCTGCATTGCTCCTATGACCTTGTTATCCTACTTCAAAAAGGACGAGGTTATCAATTCATGTGTATTATTTTTACTTTTTTAATGTTTGTACTCTCATAAGTTTATCATTTTGCTTCCCTGCCCGAAATATTGATTATCGCATAAATCCCTCCATTATTGACAGATTTTTTTTTAATTATTTCTTATTTAAAAGGGATTGCTTATAGTTTGGTCCGCTGATTTTTATTCGAAAATGCAACGGGCAATTTGATCGCCTTAAAAATTTACTCTCGCATAATTTTTCCATTTATGTACCGATTTTCAAAATAACTTTTTTGTTTGAAAGGTTTTGCTTACAAGTTGGTCCCATAGTTTTTTTTTTTCGAAAATCTCACGGGAAATTTGACACCCTCCATGAAATATTGAATATCGCATAACCCCCGCTTATGTGGACGAGGAACATAGGAAGACGAAAATATTTCACCCATGAGGTACATATAATTTCTTCATTTTTGTAACCTGTTAGATTGGATCTTTGTTTTGAAATCGCTTTTTTTTGCCAGAATTATTTTACACTAGGATATGAACAATATTTTTGTGCAAATTCCTTTCAGTCGTTTATGCTTGAAGAGGTACAAGTAACAAACGACCAATATCTACACATTCCGACATCCACATATATAAACTTTCACATTTACGAATATTATTAGGATAATTCGAAGGCTCTTTAATTGCCAATAAAGAAGAATATTGCAATTTGTTTTGAACACTTTGATTTACCGTGAACCGTAGTTGTCATCCCCATTATAGTTTCAATGCTATAATTGTTTAAAAACAAAGGAAACTTAAATCTTGTATAAATTGTGGGTCGCCCTTTAACATCAAGGCTGCTTGTGTTAAATGCAGTTTCGTAATAAATCATCATTTAAAGTTATATAATGAGTTTTCGGTAAATTTAGCATTGCTTATTTAATATGTTTGCTAATTTTTTTTTTTTTTTAATAGAAAAGGTTTTATAATTAATTGTCACCTTGACAATTAGAGAGATTCAAAAGCTGGTACTGTTTGAAGTCATTGCTTTTTGCTTGTTCATCTTCTGTTTTACATTCAGTAAAGAGGGGGAACTATTTACTTTCCTATACAACTTTCACTCATTTATGGGATGAAGCACTCATTGTCACTTTCAGTTCGTGTGTGTATTTTGTACACTATCATGACACTTTCATAAAATTTGCATTCATTTTATTGATTTTGTTTCTTGAATATGAGAGTTATAGATTTTTGAATGCGGGGTTTCAGATTCACTCTGTTGGCTTGATTACTAGACAATGTAATTAAATTAATTTATTGAACTGGAAAGTATTTTAATGCACTACGCTTTGTGTAAATTTTTATGATAAATTAATTACTTTGTTTTGGGGGGGGGGGGGGGCACCTTTTTCTTTTGCTGTTGTTCACAGATGTGTTATTAAATATTTTTTCTTAGAATTTTTTTTTAGTTTCTTTTTCCTTCCGCTCACCACTATCTTGTGGTTTCATTACACTACTTATCACCGGTAAGGGAGCCAGTAGAAGTAGTGTTGTCATCGAAGTTCATAAAATCATCAAAGTGTTTGATTATTCCCCGGTCTAGAAGCTTTAGATTCGATGTCGCGTTTGGTGGCAAAACTTGTAATTTGATGGATGTGCCGTGCAGTTATCGATAAAGAGTAATAATTTACTATTGGGATTAATCATATCGCTGTAAAAATTTTTAAGTAATCTAATCGTTGGTCATCCAAGCTTTCTTGGTGTGCGGAGTACCCATAGTCCACTGGTAAAATTTTTATGTTTTCATATTTCTTTGGGTAGATAATCTTTCATTGCTATGTTTTCCACAGTGATATTTCTTGGTCTTAGATGCCATTGTTCGGCCTGGTGCGCATTTATAAAATAATTCAGTTTCGCCTGCATTAAAATATTTTGCGACTAATATTCTGGCAACAAATTTGGTTACATTCTTTTCCAATCGGCACAAACTCGATCACTTATAGTACTCTGGCACTTTCACACTCACTTTTCGCTATCCGATATCAAGGGGTTTTTTTTAATTATCAAGCCGACCGTTAATAGCTTTAAATTTTTTGTGCTTCAAAAGCGCTGCAAGTTGTTCAGCTTTGGTTTTTACCATCGGTTCTCCCAAAAGGATTTAGATAAACATTGTTCCATGTCTTCACGTTCAGGCTCACTCTATTGCACTTTAAAGTAATAATCTCCTCATTTTTTGATATTGTAGAAGTAACTCTCGCGCTTCTTATTTTTAAATTTAAATAAAACAAAGTGTGTGTAAGATTTTTTAAATTTATTTAAAAGGTCTTTTAATGCCATCATCTACGAAATGTAACATTGTGCAAATGTTTCAGGTTTCATCGCTTATGTCAAATTCAGGATGCCTCACTCATTTGTTATGTTGGCTTTGAGGGTCGCTCTGGTTATTGGCTTCTTCGCGTAAACCTGCAAGTTAAGTAAAACTCACAAGCGAAACTGTAATCGCACAATCTCGGTGGGCACTTCACTTCCACGTGAGATGATCATGCCCTCATATCGCTGGTGCAGAATGTCCAATGTGGCATGTGACAATTAACTCGTAGCGCTGTCCTGTGGAAAACACATGTTGTTGGTGTCCATATCATCCAATTCAGAACAAAAGAAGTTAGTATTTATCGTCGTTGACGGTAATAGCCTGGCCAACTTCGTTCTCAAAGAATCCATTTTCTGATGACGCGAAACAGTGACTTTTTCGGGACACATTGGTCGCTCTTGGTTCTCATGTATATTTTGATCGCCGCAAATTCGTCAACATTCATCCAGAAAATGTGCCTCATAGTTGGTAATGATTTTTTTGTTGTATAAAGTAGTGTCCACATCTAGCTGCTCCAGGTCCTATTCAGTGTATACATATCATTGTCTATGGTCGTATACCTTCAGCTGCTGGGTCAGTTGAATTTTTTACAGCTTTTTTTCTCTTCTCGCCAAAATAATGGTATTTATAAGGCTGGATCCCTTTGTCTTTGGTACAGAATCTGTGGTCAGGTGGATATATATTTAGTTCTTTAATTCCCAGTGGAACATAAGGCTGCTGCCAGGTGGCCATGTTACTCTTGGACACCTAAGAAGTTACTTTGTTCCACTATGTTTGCCACTTGTTCTGGTCTGCAGGTTGTGTTCGTGTTTGATGTGCTTTGCTGTGCTGATTTGTTTTCTGCTTGAGAGTGGAACCCGCCGATATTTTGGATTTAATTGAAAATAGTTCCGTCAGACGTTTTTAAATGGGCAAGTGGAAGTTTCGTAATCTTTTAAAGTGTCGGAACTGTGTTACGTTAATTGTAAACAGTGGTATAGAATTGACATTTCTACAGGACAGTTAAGGTTTTTGAAATTTTAGTTCTTTTTTTGTTGTTTTAAATACTTCCAAATACTTCCCTTTGAATTTTATTGTTTTTAAATTAATAGCCTTTTTCACCATGTTTGAACATTATCGTTCTCGGTGTATACGGAACATTTTGCATCCCCTTTATCAAGTAATTTATTTTTTAGTAGGTAAATGCTTAATTCATAAAATAATTTGTTGAATGGATGCAATTTTAGCGTACGATAACGTTCGACATCCTGGGACAGGATGTAAATAGGAGTTTAAGAGCCAGATTTTGTAAAACAAAACCGAAATTGGCTTCGATTATTTGTATTGAATTGTTTATTGTTGTTTTCAATACAAATAAACGAAACGAATTTTCGTTTAATTTACAAATTCAGGCCATTTAGTTTTATAAGAAAATTTTGTATAAAAAATATTTGAAAAAATAGTGTAGACTGTAAATTTTTTTTTTCAATATATAGTGAATAACTAAGTATGTGGCATGTACATATGTATGTATTAATTTTTTACAACATCACAAGGATATTAATCATTAATTTGTTAATAAAATTTATGTCTTTATTGTATTTAAATGGGTATGTGTGTGTATTTAACTCGAAATCGAAATACGATTAAAAAACTCGTTAAATATCATTAGTTCGACAACATTTGCATTGATTGGTCATTTTCTCATAAAAAGTAATTTTCGACATCTCATATTCTTGGAAAGATATAATTCATATATATATATATATATTTGCGGTGATAACAAATGTTTCATTTAATCTCATAAAATTTTTAATTATTCGTTTATTGGAATACGTTTGTGCTACAAGGAATGAAAAAAAAAACAGCTCAACTCTTGACTTTGTTCCTCTATTATGTTTGTGGGTCAGAGTTTCACAATTTTAAAATGTTTTAATAACATAAAAATACACATGATACCAAAGGGATCGACCCAAGTGAATTGGCTAATTTTCCCTATCAGTAAACCTGAATTGAGTGAAAAGTTTTGGAATTTCAAAAAATGAAAAAAAAAAAATCTAAATTTGTTTGGTAAAAAAGCTACACAATTTTACACACAATTGGTCATAATTGAGTTTAACATTGATCATCAAGAAGTTTAAATTTTCGGATCCACGCTCTTCATTACAATAACGCCGTTAATGGTTACTGCCTGCTCCAATCATTCCATCCAAGACAACTTGCAACCTAATTAGAGCAGAAAAGAAGCAAATTTTTATGTGCGATATCGCAAAATCCTGTCATTGTCCAGGCCAGTTGTATCTGTGATTGAATAAATTCATGCTCCCTAATTTCCACGCTACATCCAGTAAATATGTAGCTGAACCTTTTTCTTTTTTACGCTTAATAGAGCTTTCCAGTGATAAGTCTTACTATCGAATTGTCTGTTAAATCTTGTAGTTCCTTTTTGCCTAGAAACCATAATCTTACCAGAGAGATGCCGTACAATTTCGTCCTCGTTTAACTTCTACGCAAGTCGTTGTGAGGATATGATCATCTATATAACCATACCGCCATTAAAGAACATAATCGTTCTGGTAAAGCTCCCTCTTTGGCGAAAGTCTTTTTTTCGTTTGACAAAAAAATGACCAGCCACAGAGAATTTACTATATTTGCTTGTGACCAGACATTCGTCATTGCGTTCGCCTAAATATTTTCATGTCTTGAAGCTTCTAATATCTTTACACGAATTCGTCTTAGCAGAGCCTTAGGTTTCTACTTTTGAAGAAGAAATCGCCAATTTCAAGCCAGATGCTTTGCGAGAAACAATTCAGAATGCTGTAAAACGAGCGCAATTGTGCATCAACTCGGGAGGTGGACAATGGATAATTTTTTTTCAATTAATGTCATCCATTTTACACTTTCAAATAAACTTTTTATGAAAACAGAACTCTTTTTTTTCATTCGTAAAAAATGACAGCCAACTCAAATTATGACATTAATTTGCGCCACCTTGTGTTATATTGTGATTAATTGAAAACTTTAAACTAGTTTTTTAGAGTTATGATATTGTTTCAGCAAATGAGCGATATTATGGGATTATAGGCTGATGACTATGATTTTCCTTCCTGCACATTCTACATAAAGACGTCATTAAGAAAATAGTGTAACAATAATGCAATAAATTCCACTAGAGAAAAAATATTTCCCATATGCTAAACTCACGCAATTAATTGATTTCAAGAAATTTTCACAAATTAAAATTTCACGTAATGGTTTATTTCTATATAAAGATTCTGAGTTTTTTTGCACAATCTAAATAAGTCTAGCCTAATAACTCACAAAAGCCTACTGAAGTAATTTCTGACCAGTAGGCGAGATCTAATGCGTCATATATGACGGGCCCTGCTTGCTGCAGCCATTGTTGCATTTCAAACTTTCACTTTATGTGCACCTGGCTCTTAATAGGTTCCATTGTGATAATTAAGGTAGAAATTGCGTTAAATGTCTTGAGATTTCTGTAAATAATCAACCAAATCGATTATCGCCCAAATCTTGGAGTATCTTGGTGTCTATCTGCACATCTATTTTTCCGAAAAGTCAGAGCAAACAGATGAGTTATACTACGATTTCTTTCGTGGCCAACTTAAGGCAAACGTTGTTATATAGAAGATTCAATATTTTTATATTTATAAGATTTTATGTGATAGTGTCTTGCCAACACCCTCCCAATGACAGTTTAATATTAAGAAAGGTTCCCAGTAAAGTTACAGATCTTCGCATTTGACAAGTCAACCAAGAGTTTATGAATTTAAGTTGTTCTTGATCATTTACATTTCATTCATGGTGTTTGTCTGGATCGTCAAAAACGCAGATTATTCTAACATAAGCAGAAATGAAATAGATACCAATACTTCTTATGGCGGTCCGACTACCTGCATAAAAATCGATGGTATTGGTCCATGAGAGAATCATCGGGGAATATCTCTCATCATTCTTGTGATAAAGACACATAGAAAATAAATTTATTTTGAAAATCTTATGACTATCATTTCTAAATTGCTTCATATTAACCAGTACCTGAAATGTTGACCAGAAAACATACTCGTATCCATGATTCAAGATAATGTCATGATCTTATGGAATAAGTTTCATCATAGATCATCATGTTTAATACATTCAATTTAATTACTAAACGATTTGATAAATTTTTTTGTGAATTAGAATCGATTCCACTCTTTTCGAAAGGTCTTTTATTTTGGTCCATGTTCTAATAAAGTCACAAAGTGAGAGCATTTAATATAATTTGTTTTTGCAGCACCGTGTACTATAGTTTTGTGCATGTGTAAACTAAAATTGTATGTGTTTTTTTTCTTGACGTGTCCAACTCTATTCATCCATCAAGCATTCTTGATTTCGTCTCACTCACAATTTAAATGTTCTTTATTTGTTACTTATTCATTTGATTTAAATACATTTGTTTTTCCAATATATTTTTAATGTTTTTTTTTATGTTTTTCATTAATTTTCTTTACTGTTATAAAATTGTTTTCTTTCGTTTTGAAACAAAATTTAATTTCAAAACACTCGTACGATTTTTAGTTTACAAGATCAATCGGATTCCCGTTCTCTATCCGATTCTTTGGATAATATACCTTCAAATGTATTTGGACCGGAAGGGATTGTGACACGTTTTACTCTGCCGTTGTCGTATGGTCGCAAAGAAGCGCGCCAAAAACGCTTGGGGTAAAATTATTGAAATAATTAAAAAAAGTATATTTATTAAAAAAAGTTATTTATTTTTTGTTTTAGTCATTAAAATAATATTTTGTAGTGCTGTAGAGTTTGCTTATGTGAATTAAAAAAAGTTTCGAAAAAAGATCACCACATATCTACACGTACTTACTTATATATAGAACTAAGGGCGTTTTTTTCTGAGAAAAAATTTAAAATTTTTTTGCCCTTTTGAAAACAAACAGGGGGCATTTTTTGTTCTTCAATTAGCGAAAACTTATTATAAAAGAATTGGAACTATAAATATATTTTTTCAAATAAATTTGTCAACAAAATGTTACACTTTTTCCAGAAAAGAAAACGCCATAAATGCCCATATATGTTCATATAAATTAAACATTTTGGACTCAATAGATGTATCTTCATATATGGCTACTTTTAGAAAGCTTTAAAATTAGTTCAAAAGCTTTGAATTTGTTTAAGTAGTAAGCTTTAAGCATGGTTCGTACAGTACGGATAACAAAAATGTCATTCCTTAAAAACAAATTCTATTTTTTCAACAGAGACAATTTAAATTACAAATTTAGTTTCATATTAATTCATAATATTTACGTATTTTAAGTATTATGAATTAGTGAAAATTTCGACAAATTTAAAATTGCAAAAATATATAACATTCACACTACGTGCCTTAACCGCAAAACCGAAAAACTTATTCAACGAATATTAAACTTTAAAGGAGAACTATTTTTTGGTCGTTCTTAGTTTCAATCTAATTAACGCTTTAATATTGACTATATAAGATTTTTGGGGGGTTACTCTCTATTGCGATGCGTAAGCTAGTTCGATGCGTTTGATGTTTTGTTAGAGCAAGATATTTGGTTTTAACGAACGATTTTGACAATTACAGAGTGCATTGATGCCAGATTTGCGAATGTGAAAAAATCAGATGCGCGTAAACTCAATAAAGGGTACCAATTATCCGATTATGTACCATTTTTCTTACGCATCGCAATCGCATCGCAATAGAGAGTAACCCCCTGCTGCCTGATTGATATATGTATGTATTGATATTAGTTCTATTTCATGCTAAATTGTCACACGATTGTGTTTGTAGTCGATTGCCGCAACCATCTTGCGGGAAGCTTTCCATTCCCAAGTGATGATTAAAAATTTAAACCACTGAACCTTGGTTTGAGTAATGGAAATTAAAAAAACCTCTAATTTCATCTAGAACTTGCCCCTCTAAAAACTTAGACTTGATGGCATGTCTATTTAAATAAATTGGTTAAAAGAAATTATAAGAAAATGATTCGTGGATAAATTTCTTTTTGTAAATGCCAAAACAAAAAATTTTCAACATTGAATTTTAATTTATTTAATATGTTTTATAAAAAAAAATACTTTCAATAACATTAAAGTTTGATGCATCAGCCTCAAATGATTTCGGTGCTGAATTCTAATACATTGAACTGGCATTTTCTATGAGAATTTATATAGTAATATTTAAAGCTTAAACTTTAAAACAAAGTCTATTACTTTTGTTTATTTTTATTATATTAAAATTATTTTATCTAAGCCTGTATTTTTGTTTCTGCTGATGATTGTTTAATTTAGTTTTTGTAAAAGCTGTTAGTACTTTATAATTCTTTTAAGAATATTCAAGTCAATTTGCTTTTCAATGCTTAACGATTATTTTATTTGTTTTTTCTAGTTCATCACCTGATTCATTAAATGCCGATCGAAGTGATAAATCTGCTTTGGGCACGGCTTCACCACAAGCTCTTTACAAATTGGTGGTTCCTCTGCTACGCTGTGAGGTGGTAGATGTACGCGATGCGGCTGTAAATGCTTTGGGAATGATAAACCATGATGCTCTTAAGTAAGTTGAAAGTAATCGAATTTAATACAAGCAACTAATTAGACATAAGCTCTTTATACACTACACACTGGATTAAAGAAACAGATTTTCATTAGCGGTTTTCACTATTGTTTGTAAAGTACACTTGTAGATATCGTTAATGCAGCAAATCTAATATTTGCAACACCGCTCATCATATTTACTAAGTTATGGTTACAACAGCACACAAATAGCTGTAGTAAACCGTACAGGATGCCATGGGAAGCTTTAAAATGCTACTTAATTGTGCTTAAAATAGTTTTTTGTTAGTCCAAAAAAAAAACCTTAAGCGTATTTTAAGTTTTAATAATATGTGTGGTGTTTAAGTTGAATTTAGAGCTTTGGTGTGTTCACAGGCCCATAATAAAATTTTATGACAAATATATTTGTGGAACACATCAGCCCGGTTGAGAGCCGCCGAAGGGGTATTTTCCACCTCATATCGCGAAGGATTAGGAGGTTAAAATGTCACACAAAAATATTCCTCGTGATATTTTACATAAAAGTGCTGAACACATCTTCTGCCTATTACAACTATGTGCAAAAGGAGGGAAACTTAAACCTCCCATTAAAATCAATCCAAGATGTAAATTTTCAAAACGTCAGAATCTCTACTCAGAATCAATATGATAATGAACATTGATAAGTTCCCCAGTCAAATGCTAAAAATGGCAAGAATTAATTAAGGACAAAGAGGCGGATAGATATTAGTGCATAATATACATTAATTTATACATTAATTTATTTCATGAGTTCATTCATAAATTTTTTTTACATATATGTATATACATACGTGTATGTACAAATGTATGTATATAAATTAACTTTACAAGGTAGTATCACCACACCAGGTGATTATTTTTTTCTTTGCATCTTTTCAATTCACTCACCTGTCAAAAACCTATGTATGTATTGGTGTGTACGTGTGATCTGGCTTGTGCACTTGAAAGCCGCCTTGTAAAGTTATTTCACAATGGATCAGACTGTCAACAAAATTAGTAGTGACTATTGCCCCGATTATGGTTAAAATACTTAAATGTTATGTCGTTTCGGCTTCAACATAACATTAATTTATTTTTTGATTACGGTTTACAACATCTAGGTGTTGTTTATGTCACAGAGTTGCATTTTATTTGTAGTACATATTTCCGTAAAAATACATAACTTCATGCGAAAAACTGTTAAAGAAAGATTAGAGAAGCGTATATTTTGTTAGAAATAAATAAAAGAACAACAAAAAACACACACAAATGACCATATATAGAAAAAGTATGTATAATTTTTATAAAACCAAAAGTTATTACAATGTGTTAATTACAATAACGTACTTTAGAGTTTTATAGTAGTTTTATATTTTAAAAAATACAACATTAAAGTAATAACTGTTGTAAACCATAATCGGGGCATATTTTTGCTGTATTTTGTATAGTTTTGGAACTGTTTTAGATGAGAAAAAAGTTTGTGGAAAAAGAATGAAAATTGTTCTTTGAGTAGTGACCGTGTGAAATACATTTTTTCTTCAATGTTTGCTGTAGACGTTATTAGACAGCTGTTTGAACAACTAAAACGGATCAATAAAGATACGCATTATGACTAAGAAAATGATTCCCCAATCTGACCGTATTCAAAGAATAATTTATCTGAGTGAAAATGGGAATTGGCCTTTTTTACATCTAAATCGGAATCTTCTTCATATGTGATTATGGCTTCAAAGAAATTGTCCAATCGTCTGTAGCGACGCAAATCGGTTTGTACCTTATTTTGAAAAACGTTCTCAATCGAAACGACTCAAACAGAATCCATATAAAAGGGGACTGTATAGTGTTCTAAATTGCCGTTGACATTAGATGAAAGTTCAAAACATGTAACATGAACCACATAATTTTGTGACTTATAAATAAATGCAGTTACATACATTTTCCCCCAATGCGGTCTTCTGAGCAGAATTTTGCGTTTCAAAGAATCACACACAGGACAAGCGTTGAGTGCAAATTCTGCAACCGACGCAACGATCCACATAATTTAAAATCATTATATTAAGAAACTCATAAAATTTATTTTTACCACTTTTTTGCTGTTGCTGGTGTTGTTGTTGCTGACATTGCTGATATAAATTATTCATTAGCAGTTTGTTTAATTTTTGTACTTTTTTCATATTTCCTTGCAGGGATTTGATGGAGGAATTAGTTGTTTATATACGGGAAGCAGTTGATAGAAAACAAGAAAACATGCGAAGGCGTAGAAGACGTGATGCCTTGCGTCTACAGCTGGTGCGGGTGCTGGAGAAAATAGCGGAGAATGGCACTTTTGGGGTCAGGTAAGTGGTGGAAAAAAGTAGGGACTGTCGTGCTAATTGAAATTGTGCGAAGACTTCTTATGTATTCTAATCGTTCCTCAAAAAAAAAAAAAAAAAAAAAAAAAAAAAATCCACGTGGAATGGAGAAAATCGCGTAGTGAAAACACTAAATGTAGCAGTAGAATAGCAAATATGGTTGAAAATCTGACAAGCGCATGTTAAAAGTTCATTTTCTAAACCATTTTCGGAAATGAATGGCTCCCATCATATCAGACCAGTATTTTAAATTGTGTATTGGCAAAATTTTCAGTGTATATTGAAGGCGGGTGGCAAATGTATGCAATAATTAAAAAAAACAACATGTAATGGGTCTTTCATTAAGCCATTTTCTATTTTTAAATTCAAATAAAACAAAGTGTGTGTGTGTGTGTGTGAGATATCATTAAAATTATTAATCGTTGATGGAGGTTCAAGTGAAGATGTAAGTTGTGGTCTGAGAAATGCCGAGCTGCCTAGGATTCTTCTGCATATTCTCACGGACAGCGGCGATGTTTTCGCAGATCTTGCGTTTCGCTGTCATACGATAGTTGGTCCGTTGTTTACTGAGCCATTGGTTTCAACTTTATCCACTACACTCCGAATAGTCCTCTTGGTAGGACGATTATGGCGAAAAGCGTGAACGTTGACCAAACAGATTATCCATTTAGATAAAACAATTTTATCTTTTGCACGTATTGTTTGAACACTATATCCGTCCGGACTAAATAAACGACAGCTACAACATTATAGCCGCTATCAACTGTCTAAGTTCAGAACACTCATTATAAAGGGAAAAAAATCAAACTGAAGTGATACTCTTTCAAGGGTAAAAATCAATCACGTTTGCTACATTTGGGAAAAGGAAAATAATGGGTGATTTTTTTAGCAACTTTCTTTTTGGCAACATCGTTTTTTTTGGCAGCTCGGCTCTTTTCGTGTAACATGTTACTGTTTGGTCTATAATTTAACAATGAATCGACTTTCAAACGAACAACGCTTGCAGTTTCAGCGACGAAGCTCATTTCTGGTTGAATGGATAAGTGAACAAGTAAAATGGCCGTATTTGGTGTGAAGAGCAGCCAAAAGCACCGCATCTCGAAAAATTTAGTGTTTGGTGCAATCATTGGACCGTACTTTTTTAAAGACTACGAAGGCAGGAACGTTAATTTGAATGGCGAGCGCTACCGTGCGATGACTACAAATTGTTTTATGCCCAAAATAGAAGAGCTGGACTTGGTTGACATGTGGTTTCAACAAGACGGTGCCACATGCCACACAACACCCGAAACAATGGCCCAATTGAGAGGCGAGTTCGGTGAACACTTTATTTCACGTTCGGCCCCGGTCAATTGGGAGTATTATAAACATTAGTTTTAAAAATTGGAACTCTAAAAGAGAAAAGTATATGTTAACAAACGAACAAATGAAAAATTTCGGTTGAAAGAACTGCTTTAGTAGTTTGTAATTTTAAGATTGTGAAATTTAAATGAACATCAATTGATTGAATGTTCAAATCATCTAAATCCTCACAGGCCAGGTCTAGTGTAACATTTTAATATTTCCCGAGAATTCCCTCCCGATGATTCCCGGAAGCGAAACTATAGGTATATCTTGAAAACTTGAAAAGAGACGAAAGCAGATAGAAGCTTCTCGTCCCAAATAACCTGAAGAGTACCATACAAAATATTCATCCAACATTGTGCTCGTATTAGTGAATATTTCTATGTATGTATGTGTCATACATACGATGGTCGATGAAAATCAAAATTTTTTTGATTGGATGTGTGTATTGTATTGATTCATCAAAAACGTGCACATTTTAAACGAGCTTTCAATGCAAACGGTTGGTTATTGAAGATGATGGAAGCAAAAAAATACACACAGTATGAAATGATAATGAAAATAATTTAAATTTGCAAGAATTGCATCCAGATAAATAAATTTAATACTTAAAAAGTTTTTATTCAATAAGTTTATAATTAATTATTTATAATTATTTAAAACTGGACGTTATTTACAAATTTTTTATAAATGTATTTAATTTCCCAACATTTCAGTATCCTTTGGGGATCTTCTTCAGGGCAAAAATTATTAGAAATATTTTATTTTTCGTTGCAAATAAAATAATAATTTTTCCCCTGAACAATTGTTTTAAAATATTGATTTATTAATAAACCTTAAAAAAATAAAAATATTTTGAGCTGGAATAATTATATATATATATATATATATATATATATATATATATATATATATATATATATATATATATATATATATATATATATATATATATATATATCTTTTAAACACAATGCCTTATTTACATTATTGTGTCTTTCACTATTGACATCTCAATCGCATAAAATCTAATTCCAAACAATTGTTTGACAAGTCAAGCAGCACGTGTGTGTTGAAAGATCCAGCCACACATAGACAAATTTGCTGTTAAGGAATTTGATCGTCAACAACTTTTAGTTGTTGAGCAATAAAAACTGTATATACCCGTGTAATTTTTCCTAAAAAAAATTTTTCGTAATAATGAACGTTAAAATTCTCTTTTTCAAAAAATTTTTCAAGTGTGTGTGTGTGCTTTTTTTTAGGTAAGAACCATAATTTCAAAATGAATCATTTAAACAAATTTGAATAATTACTTTCATAAATGTATTAATTGTAGAAAAATTTAATTTCCCTACAAAAAAACTTTGTAACTTGAGAATGCGTTGTGAAAAAAATACATTTGGAATCAGTCCTTGTTGGAAAAAATGCTTGTTCAAAACCGTGTTTTTCAGAAAAAGTGTCATGTCTTTTTTATTTATTTATTTAGAAAAAGAAGAAAACGACTAAACATTATTTGGACTAGGAGAAATCAGAGATATTTTTGTACTGTATTAATCTGTAAACTCTCATATAATATTGTTTAAATTAAGCACGTTCAGTTTTACATTCTTTATTTTTCCTGGGAGAAATTTTATTTTTAAAATTTTTTGTTGGGATTTAAACTTTATTTTTTTTCATAACAAATAGCAAAGCAGTTGTTATTAAGTGTTTTTCAGACGTTCATTCTGTATTCTGCACACAATAATTCAAAATAATATCACTTTAAAACATGCAAATTTATAATAAATATTTTTTAATTTATTTTCTGATATTTGGAATGAAAAAATTCCAAGCATGAAATAAGCAGTAATTTTTTTAATTTTCAGCTTCTTGTCTCTTTATGAAATATTTAAATCTTTGGCCATTATTAACTACTGGAATTTATTATTTCACGCCTCATAAAATAAAACTGACTCGTGCGTAAAATCACTTTTGTCCATTTTAAATTTATAATCATACATTCATATATTTCTTCCTACATGTCTATATACTCGTACATAAGTACAGATATGTACATGTTTACATACAATATTAAATCTGTATTTCTAGCACATGTGTTTTGGAACGAGATACAATGTCATTGCATCCAACATTTGTGGAGTACATCGATGGTGCCATGCAGTATTTATTGGCCGAAACGGACAAGGACAACATCAGCATACGTGAAGTGAAGGCACATTTCTGCAATTTTATACGCAAAATGATAAAGAACTTTTCATGTAAGTTATAATCATCAATAATATAGAATTAAAATATACATAGATTTAAATCAACAAGGTCAAATTTTCAGTTCGATTTTGGAATAATTTGGGCCATCAAACGTCAAATTTAGTTTGCAAACAGAACGGTTTCTGCTATATTTTTCTGTTGTTTGTTGTCCTTATGTAGTTCCTTCTCTTGTGCGTCTCGTATACCTCTCGATCTACTTCCAGTCATTTTCTCGTAGGTGCTGATTCGGCTGTCTCTCCCTTTCTCTCTTTATCCCTCCCTTTGTTTGTATTTCCTATTTCATTGCGTTTAGTTTCTTCCCCATACGCCCTTTAATCTGTAGTCGTTCCTTTCTGGCTTCCTCTATTGCTTTGGTTATGTGCTGTTGGGTTGGTGGCTTCCAGTCATCTTTTGTATGAAAATGTTTTAATGGTTCGCTGCGGTTTTTACCTGTTCATTTATTATTCTTCCCTTTGATGTTTTCCGTTTGTACATTTCCAATACGTTCACACGTCGTCCTTTATGTTGTAAATGCAGTAGTTTAATGTGTGCTGGTGTACATTTGTTGCCAAATATGTGTTTCGTAAAACTCGATTCCGTTGTCGGTCTTGGTTCTCATAGTTTCATATTGTAGTCCCTTATATGTTCCCGAAACCTTGTTTTAATCTTCCCTCCCGTTTGTCCAATGTAACTACATTGAACAAATTAATTCGTATACTCCATGTT
This sequence comes from Germaria angustata, assembly GCA_963681545.1. Taxonomy (NCBI): domain Eukaryota; kingdom Metazoa; phylum Arthropoda; class Insecta; order Diptera; family Tachinidae; genus Germaria; species Germaria angustata. The sequence goes on from OY813000.1 coordinate 59,554,799, forward strand.
TATCGATAGGGTCTGTTTCGTTCGTGCTATTCCGTAACATTCACAAAAGTATTAAAAAAATTTTTTTCGTATTAAATCTCAAACATAAATTTAAAAAAATAATAAAAAATATATATTATATAAGTAAACTCACGTTGAGTATAATTGTTTGTTGTGTTGTTTGTATAAAAGCCTTCTAAACCTATTATGATTATGTATTTTGTTATTATTCATATACAATACTGAATTCTCATATTGTATTTGATTCGTATGACATAAACATCAGAGGTTCAATATTTTCAAAGTGCTTAAAGTTAACTGACGATTTGGTTTAGCGACCAATGAAATGTCGGCATATGAACGGCTAAAGCCACAAAAAACAAAACATAAATTCATTGGGTAACAGTAAACTTTTTATATCATAATTTTGTTTTCTTTGAACAAACGTAAACAAAAAACAGCTGATTCAACAAATGCAAAATTAAGCTGTGCCAGAATACAACCTGAAATGGCTCCGCAAAGTTACAAAGGATGTGCAAATAAACTTTTATACTTAAGTACATATATACTTTTTTGATAGTTCATTTACTAGAGTGGAAATACACGTAACTTGCACCATACATATATGGGTTTATTTTTTACATAGGGGATGACCGGGAATAGAGGGAGTAGTATTTTGTGGACATTCGACTTGAACCTCTCCACGCTGAGGATGACAGAAAAGACAGCTGCAGGGTGTTCATTTCATATGCGAGCCGTTCGAATCACATTCAGGCCGATATAGACTTAGATCTTTTCACAAAAGTCGTGGAAAACTCAAGTAAAACCTTACAATATTCGAACGTGGCCAAAATAGAGGTTAATAAAGTTTTTGGTACTATAATTGGTAAACGATTTAATTAATAATCTAAAGATTTGACGAGTTTAAGTTTTAAATATACTTATTTAACTCCTCAGGAATTTTTTAAATACCATACAAAAACCGAAACTAGAGAAATTGGGAATAAACACTATCGTATAATGTTCATTGCTGAACTCTGTATGATGAAGTATTAATATCCTTCGAAAAAAATAAAACAGGGCTTTGCTGCCATAATGGAACATTTGATACGTTTGTAGAAAAAGAACTGACAAACTAGATATTCAACAATATGGATTGCTTACGATTTCTCCAATATCTACAATAAGCGAAAGAATTTTTTTCTAAATGACATTTTATTAAAACTAAAGAAAAGAATCACTTAAATCCTAAGCATTTGAACCAAATTATTTTTCAAAAATATTATCTCAGAAGATCTCTTTAAACTATTAAACTACTGGACTCTAAAAAGAACTATATCTCACTTATCTGTTTTTTTTTTAATTTTTTATTGTGAACTCTTCCTTGTCCGATGTTAGTTACAATACTGCTTATTAAGTAACAAAATTTACAAATAATAAAAAAATTATGTATTTTTATTTATTGCAAATAAAATAAATCGTGGACATTCGTATTAATCGGTCATCCGTTTAATTTTAAATGAACCGAAAACATCTATTAATTAATCGAACGAATAATCGATTAAAAAAGCTACCCGATTAATTGAATACCCTAAAAACTTGTTATTGTCTTTCACAAAAAAATACGAATATTTCTTAAAACTCTGTATATTGCATTTGAAAAATACGAATATCCCTTCCCAAATATTGTTGTGGGTACGAATGTGTAGTCCTTTCCATTTGTATCGATTTTTATTTCGCAACTTCCCACTTCATACTTTTTATAAGTTTGACTGTATATTTAAGTATTTGTATTTGATGATGCACTTGCAATATTTTTCGGAAATGAATATTTTTGTGTACGTAACCTTATTACCTTTCAATTTTATTTTCAGTGGAATCATGTGCTACTTTGCTGACTCGTGACTTGAAAAGAAATCTTTTTAATTTATTCGCAACCTGGTGCGGTACATTTTCCAAACCATTAGGCATTGCTTCTCAAATGGGACAAACTGCTGAAGAAGAAAAATTACAATTTAGTGCTTTACAAGTAAGTTGTCAATACTCGTTCAATCCTTTATAAATCACTCATAAAACAGGAGGGCCAGTCATTAAGTCCTTGCAAAATTTTATATGAGTATGAATTTTATCCAAAATAATTAAGAAAATCAATGATGCATTTATCCATAGCTACAACAGAAACCTTATCCTTCCGAAATATTTCCTTGAGGAAAGCAAGTTTAAAAAAGAACACAGGGGAATTCGGTTATAACAAATTAAATGGGACCGGACAATTTAGCTCGTTGTAAACGAAGTTCGTTACAGCCGGAGTTATTATATGTATATATTTTTTCCAATAGAAATTCTCTTATAATAAATTTTTCTTATATTTCGATGTGTTTATAAGGCATTTTCATATATCTATTAACAAAATTCCTTTTGTTTTATACATTTTGTTAAATACTGTTAAATAATTGTTATAGCATCTTAGAAAATTATTGAAAAATTTTATTTTTATTCGTTATAATCGTAAACAATTGCAAGCCATTTCATACTGGGTACTTTTAAATTAGTTCGTTATAGGGGAAAATTCGCCATAACCGACGTTCGTTATAACCGTAATAAGTTGTATGAAATATTTGCATAAAACTTTTGCGACCGAATATGTTATTTGTTATACGCGGTAATTTGTTATAATCGGTGTACGTTATAACCGAACTCCACTGTTCTCGTATATACAAGGTGACGCAAAATTAATGTCACAGTTGTAATTGGCAGCCATTTTTGCAAATGTCACCAAATGTCACTGTGCTTTGACATTTATGATGTAGATATAGAGAATTACTTGCCAACAAGCCATGGAGCGGTACACGCCTCTAGAACGTGGAATTATTGTTACTGACAAATTTTTAGTCTGAGTTTCCTCGTCGTGTTCCATGTGCTCGAAGAATTAACTATTTGCCTGAGCTCCTTGTGCAAACTAGATCCACTACAGATGTTGCAAGAAGTGGTCGGCCTTGTATAGCTCGTTCGACTGAGAATATAGTTGCTATTGCCGACGATGTTACAGGGCATCTGCAGACACCAACGAGACGACGATGCACATATCTAGGCATGAGCAGATGTTCATTGAAACGAATTTTTATTAAAGATTTGAAAATATTTCGTCTTAATCAATGTTTTCTTCAACAGAACGCTTCAACATCTCACAAAGCTCAGGCAAACATGGAGATTTTGAGGCACCAATTTCCACTTCGAGTGTTATCTCGTTTTGAAGATTTCAATTGGCCTACCCGATCGCCAGATCTAACAGTAGCAGATTCGTTTTCGAACCTTGTAAGTCTTGAAATCTATCATTGAAGAAGAAATCGCCAATTTGGAGGCAGATATTTTGCGAACAACAATTCAAAATGCCGTAAAACGAGCGCAAGCAAGCGATATAGTTTTTTTTTCCCAATTGGTGTTATCACATGCCATTACAATTTAAAATAATTTTTTTATGAAAACGCAATTCTTATTTTCATATATGTATAACAAAATGGCAGTCGTGATAATACTTTGCGTCACCCTTTACATGTGTTGAAAAAAATAAGTGTTTTAGCAAAGTCTTCTGGATTTACCCTCACGCTTTTATTATCGTATCATTTATTTTGATTTATTTTTTATTTTGAGTAATAAAATTAAATGAAATAAAATTGAATTTTTCATTTTACACTTACATACATGTATTTATTTATGTATTAATTTTTCTTTTTTACCAGGCAATGTCTGCTCTATTATGTTGTGGCCATGTTTTTTATACACCATATTTATCTGATGATGGCATCATTTATAAATGGCTTGATATGCTTTTAACCTCTAAAGATGAAAAGGTACGAGCGTCTGTGTTGTAATTTGTGCCATATGTTTGAATTTTAATATTTTTTGTTGTATATACATATGTATTTACTATTTTTAGGTTTATCAATTGGCTCGTGATACGGTAGTTTTACTGCTTGAATCCAATCCAGATATGGGCCAGTTATTGGAATGGGTTATTGATCGTTGCTATACGTCGACAGCACGCGAAGCTGATGCTTGCTTTTTGGCTCTAGCTGCCATTTTTAGTGCAAGGTGAGTTGAATCGGTGTTTTTTTTAACAAATGTAGTTTCATTTATATATATATATATATATATATATATATATATATATATATATATATATATATATATATATATATATATATACTTCTGGGCTCTTTGGACTACGTATTTAAATATGTATTTAGTTAATTTTTATTTAATTTCCAGTTGTAGATATTCAAATACAGTTTCAGTTTATCAGTAACTAGCGGACCAGACGAACTTCGCCTCGCCCCAATTTTAAGCCTTCAGACAAACTTTCTATTTTTTAATTTTAAAAACCATTAAGTAATAATTTCAAACAAAATTTCATACAAAAACTCGATTTTCGATTTTTCCAATTTTCCGACTTTTCCGGAGGGATTTTCCAAAATTTTCTTCCATAAAAACCTTCTCTTCTAAAATACGAACAACTGACAAAAAGTTTTACAGAAATCGGCCAAGCCGTTCTCATTTTATGAATTATTAGATTTTACCACGCCCCTCCGCCCACAGACCGAAAATAAAAAATCGTACTTCACAGTGTCACCCGCCCGAGTATTCTGAAGGTTCCCTGAAAATTTCGTCAAAATCGGCCCAGCCGTTTTGGAGCCATTACGTTACATACATACATACATACACACATCCAATTTTGTATATATAGATAAATTAAAGCTCTTATTTAAATGGTATGGCAGCACTCTAAGGCTTCCAAAAATTCTTCCATAGTTTTCCAATAACAGCTGTTTAATGCTTACAACCATAGACGTATGTATGCTTCGGATCAGTATTATTCTCAAACGTTGGGCACTTTGATTGATACTTAGATACTGATATTTTAGTATTTTGACCAAAATATGTAAAATCTTAGCTGATTAGATGCCAACACGCTTCAATTCTGTGCTAAAAGTCAAAGGATTGTCAACTAAATACTAACTAGGAAGTTTTATAGTTTATTTTGACAATATATTAAATTTATGCAAATGATGAAATAAATGATACTTTGAAGAAATTAATGCGAATTTTGCTATTTAAATTAACTAAATTTATTCTTTGAAAAATTATACTAGAGTTCAACGTTGTATTTGTACGATTATATGTTTGAGTCACTGTACATTCATACCTACTTGCCAGAAAATAACAATAAGTGCATCTTCTGCCACACCAGTCACAAAGTACACCATCTTTGTATACTAAAAATATGCTAATGAGTATAATTACATGTGAACTTTGCATGGAAACATTGCGTATAAGTATGATTTAAACTCATACGCATTCGTACATTTCGTAAAAAAATACAATTCCAAACAGCATACATACTTAATTTCCAAATCCACTACTAGTACTATTGTAAAATAAATAATGAATAAATAAATGCATTTTTTTTCTTTACAGGGAATATCCCTGCGATCATTATACCTCAGTCATCACAGTCACTCTGCTTATGACAGGCTGTCCACGTGTAGAAGTTCATTCAACAGCTTTACTGTTGCTGCAAATACTAGATAAACGCTTCTTCGGCAACGTGGGGCCACTGCATGCTGAAAATGAAAAAGGTATGTTGCTACACCCATATTCAAGTTAAAGGATATTATAGCATGAAAAACTTCCATATACATGAATTAAATAAAATCATTAAATAACAATTATGGTGAGGAAGACTTACTATTGTGTATAATATTTAATTAAAATTTAATTTAACTGAATCTATAATTATTGTAGTGTTTCCACTGAACAAAGTAATTAAATGTTGACAAAAATTGATTGAGTGAAGGATAAAAGAAATAACATTTTGACGAAAAAAATTTATGAAATACTACCATAAAATAAATAGTATTTGTATTCCAGCTAGTATTTTGTAAAATTTTTGCTACAATTCCAGACTTTTTGACCCATGTATGCCATTAAAATAATCAGAAATGTACTAATTTTTCTATAATAAAATACACTTTTGTCGGCAGAAACTGGTATCCTAAGCATGGCTCCTTTAAGAAGGCTCTTTATTACATCCTTTTCTGATCAGTTTTGACTCACCTTCGAGTAATTTTTAAGTCGTATTTATAGTCTAAAGTGGGATATAGCGAACAATAATACTGTCATTTGAAAGCGACTGTCAAAGCAGTAGACCTATCACCCATCTATCACTTCCAAATGTGCTTCAAGCGAAGCACTCTACCTACGTGCATGAGTAAAGAAAAAGACTCGAATATGACTATAAATTCTATACATATACAATCAGCCAAATATGCTTTTATATAAGTATATGTTCCTTTCACTGCTGGAGGGAGCATAGGGCCATAGCAAAGATAATTGTTGACGTGTTTCTTAATATTTTTTTATATATACAATAATTAGCATTAAATAAATTTGTGTAAATAATTAATTTTTTTTTATTGTTGGCCTGCATTTTATTGGCGCGACCGAAATCATTAGTAGTCTTTGGCCAAATCATGTGTGAAAAACATTCAAACTCATATACTTATAAATATTACATGAGAATTTCATAGAATTCCATCACAAGTAGAATCATATGGTTAGGTTAGGTTAGGTTGATTAGAGGGGTGTGAAAGCCCATGTCTTACGATATACACTTAAGCCAGTGAAGGCTTGTTGTTGTACTTATTTAAAAACCTACAAATGTTACATGAGAATCCCATTGGTTTCGGAATTTGGAATGGTTTTCCGTCAACCTGCGTCAAATTTGATTTGTAAACAGACTGGTTTCGGCTATATCCCAATTTCAGTGTTCTTCATCTTATCAAATCGTTTCCCCGTCGTTCCTTGTCGTTATATAGTCCCGACTTCCTATGTGCGCTTGTGTATCACTTTTCTGTGTCCACTCGTATCACTTTCGTTGTTCGCTTGAATGTGTCCCTCCTCCTGCCTCTATCTCTCTACACCCATCTCTTTCTCTCTTCGTCTTTACATTCGTAGTTCCTATTTCATTGCGTCAGCACGTAGTTGCCTGTTATTCCTTTCCTATATGCATAGTAATCCGTAAATGTTCGTTCCTGGCTCTCCCTCGTGTTTTGGTCGTGCGTCGTTGCGTCATGTTTGTATATTTCCATGTTTTCCAATACCTTCATTCGTCATCATTTATGTTGTAAATGCAGTAATTTTCTAATGTGTGCTGGTATACATTTGTTGTCCAACATGTGGTCCGCGAAATTTTGATTCCGATGTCAATCCTGTCTCCCTTAGTTTCCTATTTTAGTCTCTTATGCGTTCACGAAATCTTGCTTTGACCTTCCGTCGCGTTTTGTAAATATATTGGCATGAACAGGTTAATTTGTTACCCCCTAATTGTCCATAGGCTCTGTTTGGTTCGTGGTATTCTGTAACATTCTATCCAAGTTGTTTCCTCCTTCGAATGCTGTGTTAATGTTGTGTTGTTGTATGTTGTTCTGCTTATATATGACAAAGTAGTCCGAGCAATCTTATCCTGTTCGTTGTTGCGTCCCCTTGCTTGTCCTAATGGATTTCCCAGGTCCTTTTCGTATTCATTGATCTTCGTCATAGTACATATTGTTTTATCTCTTTCATATAGACCACACGTGTTAGTGGTGTTCCTTCAAGTCTCGTTACCAATTATCCCATTGCCGCGCTTCTGTGTCATTGAGGATGGTCCGATTAATCGTATATCACTGTGTCCGTGACCGTTGGTATACCGTATATCGCGTATATCCCGTATCCAACCTCACACACGCCCGTGTTCGTTTTAATTGTCAGGTCCAGGTTATCCACCCTTCTGCCCCCTTCCTCCTTCATTGTGAATTCCATTTTCCAGAATTCTTTCGCCGTTACTCCCCTCCAGTATATATATGATATCATTTACGTATGCCGCAGGCTAGAATGACACCGCTACCCAATTCCCGCACAAACTTTCCCATGAGAATCGGCGATCAGAGCGTCAGTTTGCTGATATATGTTGTTATTCATTGAATTCAATCATATTTTAATACTTGTCGATTATAAAAAATATAAGTATAGTAATTAATTGTATAGAAGTGTAAGAAGAATAAAGAGATAAGTCGGATGTAATTGTTTTTTTTTTGTTGTGTTTCCAGGAAAGTTTTCTAAAACCATGGGTACCAACAGGTATTTTTTGGAATTCACAAGTATTCAAATATTCACAATGAAAAAGCCATCAATCATCCCAGTTCGTTTTAATGAAGAAAAAAATGTATTTGCATTTGGATTTTTTGTGTGCATTTTTCTTTAAATTTAAATGCAATAATTAATAATTTGCAATTGCAATACATGCAATTCATACTTTACCTGTAATTAATTAATTTTAAACAATCGTGGAAATTTTAGGAAGCTTTAATGGAAATTTGAAGTTAATAGGTTTACTATTTCGGACATGTAGTCATTACAAATCATTAGTGAAATAATGTTAAATGAAATTTATATGATAGACTAAACGATAAACACCACCTGCTGGTGCTCATCTTGAAATATTCATTTCGTCACACTTAAAATTTTTGGTTTTGTAATTCTTGAGTTTGTCTTTGTGGAAGGTGTTGCAGAGTTGAAATTCTTCTTTACTTTCTGATTCGTTCTTTACTCGCAATGCAATGTGCGCATGAGAAAAAGAATTAAAATTGCAAAACCGAAATTTCATTGTGTGAACACGAATGCAATTTCAAAAAAGAATTTCAAAAAATTATTGATACCGGGGAACTTTTTTCCCTCTTCCGCTGCAGCATTATAAACGTTTTGAGTATTTTAGATGATTTCTGATTTGGCTGATTTCATTTTCTAAGAGAAATAATTTAAAAATGCTTTATAGAAACTCTTATAAGGGAAATATATGATTTATTTTCAAATTAAATTTTTCCTTAATTTCGTTGTTAAGTTTTCGATTAAGAAAAATAAAACGCTTGTACAATTAAGTGATTTGTTTTTATAAGTTTGACAGATAAAACAATTATAATGAAAAAAGTTGAAACCTTAAGATATTTGACATGACAGTGATATTGATTTCAAGTCTAACTTAAGCTACTAATGTGATTTTTTGCTTATGAAATATATTTTCAAATTAAGCTTAAAATATAATCTCAAAGTGCTTTATTTTAATTACATTTTAATTTAAAAACTAAATTTAGCTTCTCAAAACATATGCATATTTAAATTTATTTTCATATACATATTTAAAATCGTGGTCTTAAATTAACATTTTTAATTAATAATAATTTTATTTTAAACGTTGCAATTCGTGCATTTCATTCCAACAGTTCTGGGTCATCATGCGTCTACGCGTTGAGTTGTTTGTGCCACATGTCATAGCAATGCCACCACTATTACGATAATATTCAGATACTGTAAAATGAAAATAGAAAAAAAAATTCACTAATTAAATGAGTTGAACTATTAAGGTTAAATTATCATTAGTTGTGAAAATATTGGTGGCTATTCTGGAAAATACTGCAAAAAAGTGAAGGTTTATACGGCAAGTAAAAACCAAAATCCTAAAAATTGTTTTTGTCTTCCATACAATACAAAATGAAAAACAACGTGAAATATTGTACACGTATATTATATACAATATCAATTAATTTTAATTAATAATTAATTAAAGTTGCCCATGTATAGTATTTCTATTTTATAAGTTTCATTACTTTGTGATGAGGGGGACAAAAACACACAAGTGAATATGCCGGAACTTGACCTGGCGGCCGACCGTGCTGTTTGCAAACCATTCCCTACAATAGCCTCTACAAATTACCAGCAAAGCAACAAAGAAAAAGTTTTTTCTTCATTAGCAGCAGCGGATGATTTTCACGCCCACTCATTTCTGGTATACTCACGCCCTCACCTACATCACCGTTTCTACTGTCACTTCTTTAGATATTAAATCCTTCCCCAGCAAGTTCTTAAAATGTTATTACGACTGAGGTATAAAAGGCCAATTCACTAGTGAATCTTAAGCATTTGGAGACATTCAACCTCAAATGTTTATGCCAAAATATTCAAATGCAATATGAGAATTTTCTGTCGCATATGAATATTACAAAATACGTAATCCCAATAGGCTTAGAATGCTTTTATACAAACAATTTATATTCGATTTGAACCTATTTTAATTTTCGTGCAATATAAATATGAATAAAGGTAAAATTTAAATCTAAACAAATAAAGGAAAGGATTAAAGTACTAAAAATTGCTAAATCAAAGATTGAAATAGAAAAAATTATCCTGCAAGATATAGTTTTGATTAAAAGCCGGAAAAGAACAGGCAGTCCAAAGTTATTTGTACCTCAAATCAAACTCCCATTTTGCTTGAACAAAATTTTTTAGTTGTTACTTAAAATCAAGACTTAGTTTATTCTTGAGTCAAGCGTTCCGTTCTGGATTTAAGACAATCCACACTTGTAACACCGCTTTGGCTTGATGCAAATACGATTGACATGATTTTTCTTTTAAGTGCAGGTTTAAAACAATTCAATAGAAAATAAATCATCTATAACGTCCTAGATGAAAAATACGCACATGTTTTAATTTTAGAATTTATTTATTTTCTTGCTGATTTTGATTGATTATGCAAATACTATACAATCATTTTATCATTTATTTTGTTTTTTTTATTATTTATTTTCACAAAATTCCATAAAAGCTCTTTTTGAATTTCGGGCTTGTACCTAATATCAAGTACCATCATTGTTAGCCCAGGCGCGTCTAATTGTATACAGGCTGGAAGAAAAGTAAAATAGATTCATATGGAATATGAATTGTTTGTTGTGAAGTAACGCCTGAAATTTCGGGGTTTTATGCCATATGTTATGTCGCTTTATATCTGAATATTTTTTTTTAGAATTATAAATAAAAATTTTTGCAATATGAGAGCCTACAATTATTAATTTGTTTATAGTTTAAAAGTTGTATATTCATTATCCTTTACTTTGCAAAAGATCCTACTTAGCGGTACATTTAGCAAATGCTTAAAACGACAAGAACCGTTTAAATACCCTTTTCAATTCTTGCAACGCTATTTTTTTTTAACATTTAACCCACAAAAATATTTTCAAAAACTTTCATCTGGAGTGGGGCGTAGTAAAGCCGTAGTATCCCTCTTTTTCAAGCGGATGTGTCCAATAAAGTTCAAGATATTACGACCAAGGGGATTAGGATGGGACTCGAGTTTTGTTAAATATTTAACTGCATATTTTGCAATTTCTGCAGTCACAAGTGGCATATTTAAATCACGATGTAAAATTGAACTTTTCATGTACCAAGGAGCCGATGTTATTAACCTTAAAATTTTGTTTTGCATTCGTTGTATACTCTCTACATTGGAAGCTAAAGCAGTGCCCCATAGCTGAATTCCGTAACACCATATGGGTTTCAAAAGCGACATGTATATTAAAAGTTTACAATCTAGACTGAGGGTAGAATTTCTACCAATCAGCCAGTGTATCTGGGTTAATTTAAGCTTCATTTGTGTTAGCTTTGAGTCAATGTGGTGTTTCCATGTAAGCCGTCGGTCAAGGTGTATACCAAGGTATTTCACTTGTGAATGTTGAGGAACAACTTGATTGTTGATTCGAATGGGGGAACAAGTGTCTCTTCGTAGGGTAAATGTGACATGAACACACTTTTGTTCATTTACTTTTATTCTCCATAAGTTCAACCACAGTTCCAAGAGGTTAATATGTTCCTGAAGATATCGGGATGCCTCGTGAGGGTTTTCATGCATACTAAGGCAGGCTGTATCATCGGCAAATGTAGAAGTGAGTATATTACTGCTCAGAGGCATATCACAGGTATAAATAAAATACAAAACTGGCCCCAGTATACTCCCCTGTGGCACCCCAGATGAGGTAGTTTCGGGCACACTCATGAAGTCTCCTTCCACAACAGTGAACTTCCGGGCAAGAATGTAACTTTTCAAAAGATTTACAATGTTTATTGGTAGATATGTCTTCAATTTTAAAATTAGGCCTTCATGCCACACTTTATCAAATGCCTGAGAAACATCAATAAAGAGGGAAGAACAATACTTTTTTTCTTCAAATGTTCTTCTTATGAAATGGACCAATCTATGACATTGTTCAATGGTGCTATGCTGACTTCTAAAACCAAATTGATGGTCCGGTATGCATCCATTATCAGCTAGAATTGGGGACAATTTTGTCATGAGCAGTTTTTCGAAGAGCATTGAAATTGTTGACAGTAAACTTATTGGCCTATATGACAGCCTTGGTAAGATCTTTGCCCGTCTTTGGAATCATTTTGATCATGGCAAGTTTCCAGCTGTGTGGGTAATACTCCAGTCGTAAAATGCCATTAAAAATGAATAACAGGATTCTAATAGCAATAGGAGGCAACTGAATCAGCATCTTGTTACTAATTCCATCAATACCCGGGGCCTTCTTTGGATTGGTTTCAGCAATTAGTTTTTGTACATCAAGCATCTTAAACTTTATGGGTCAAGGGGGTAGAGCAACTACGCTCGGCAAATCAACAGCACCAGTACATGTGTTTGGGGTAAATACGTTTTTTAAATGACCAGCAAATATGTCACCTTTTTCAGTATTAGTTCTTGCCCAACCTCCGGTAAAAGTGCGCAGGGGTGGTTTAGACTCAACGGGTGTTTTAAGTTTTTTAGCAGCGCGCCACAAGGAGTAATTATATGCTGCTGTGACATCGAGACTTTCCAGATAGTTTTTAAGAGAAGCAGATTTTTCAGATGCAAGCAACTCTTGGATTCGTTTAGTGCATTCTCTAAGTCTGATTTTATATTTTATAAATAATAAATTGATTGTATAGTCTTTGCATAACAACACACTCCTTTTCAAACTTTTTGTAAAGGCAATAAACCCACCAAAATACGAAATTGGTTTTAGTGACTTTCATTTTAGTTTTTTTTTAACTAAAAGTATAATGATATAAACTTATCCATCCCTGATTTTGCAATTGTAAGAAATTGAAAATTCATGTGTTTTGTTGCTATGGTCTAGGACTTCCGCTATGATTTTACAAAAAATAAGTATTAATTTAAAAAACATAATTATCAAAGAATTATTTGCTGAAATTAACATATACATTTGCAATGTTTTAGATCAGATATTCCGCAAAGTTAATACTTTTGAGTTAAGCAGCTTTTATCGAAAGGGGAGATACATAATTATTTTCGTATATACTATCCATGAAAAATACACACTAATGAGATTTTCATAAAGTATGCATTCTCGTTAATAATCACTTATTCACAAATACATATTAATTTGCCATATTTATTTGTATAAAAAGCTTTTATAATTGCGACTACAAACGTAATCAGTTGAAATGTACTCAAATCTTTTTTGAGTTAATTAATATTACTTTGGTAATTTTTATAAAAGAAAACTAATTATACGAATAAAATGATATTAAAATTTCCAGAACAACAAAATGTATATTTTTCTGTAACTTTATCTTCTTCTTTTTCATTGAGCTGCTTCCTTTAATAATTTGCAACAAAAGGTCCTTTAATCAAACATCTTGATGTCATTTTCATTTTTATCAATTTTGTTCATTTTTTATTATGGGATTATTCAGAGAAACTATAACGAAAGAGAAAAAATTAAATTACGTATGATGATATTGAGAAAAAAGTTGTTATGAGCATATAATTTACAGTGTTCAAGCGAAAGCTTTTAATTTTATCAACTACCTGTTTTTATTAATTCAAAAGAAAATTTCCCTCAAACACTAATATTCAAAGCGAAAACAAAATTTTAGTTTCTTTTTCGAATGAAATTTTCTTTCCCATTTATGAAAACAGCTCATACCACCCAATTTAGGAAAAAATAGTTGCTTAAGTCTTTGATGACTTTTTGTTATCAGAGGTATAGAAATCTCTCTACCTTCTGGTTGGCATCATCACGAGACAATGCTCGATTGGACGTAAGTCGGAACGTTTAGACTTTTTTCTTTTTCTAAAATTCCAAGAGCTGTTTTAACGAGGAAGAAAGTCCGTCAAAGCGTTTTCTATGCGACTGTTTGTAAATCGATGCCTTTAAGACTTTCTGGATTATCCTAGAAATGTGTCATATATCGATAGTTTGGCCTTTTGTGATATGTACCGAGTGAGGATACACATGTAGCAGCCTCTCGATTAGGAGGGCTTTAACAATACCTAAAATTTTTTCCGTATGCAATTTCTATTAAATGAAATAATTTTCCTTTTCATCATGCAGTACATGTCAAAATAATTAGAAATTATACGAATTTTTAATACTTCTGGATCTTATTGCCTTCTTTGGCAGTTAATTTTTTTATTGAAACTATTTTTTAAGTTGGAAGTTGATTTAGTTCTGAACAACTCTCTACATTTTTGGTGGCAATTAGGGTTTTTGGTTCGGGAATTCCCGAAAAATTTTCGCCGGGAATTCCCGGGATTTTTTTTAAAAATTCCTGGGAAAACGAGAAAAAATTATGAATATTTAATACGATAAACTTTTATTTTTCCACATTTTTATTTTTAATTTTAATGAAATAAAACATTTTGTATAATAAACAAAATATTTTGGCTAAATAATTTCAAACGTAAAACGTTGATCAGCTTTTGTTAATAAAAACACCCCTTTCTGAAAAAATGGCTAAGTCAATTAGAGAAAAAGTTGATCAGAGACGTAATGATAAAATGTTAGCATTAATAAATTATTTAAAAAACTCCCTTTGCCAATTCTAAAATATCAAAAACTTTGTTAAAATTGTACGCTGAACCAATATATAAACGCATGTTTGATCAATTAATTTCAGAAATGTCCAACAGTGGCAATGATATGTCTGAAACCCAAGTCGACAAATGTTTCAAAATGAAACTAAAAAATGCCATAGACATTGCAAAGGCTAATCCAAAAAAAACCAAAACCGAATCAAGCCAATTTGTTAAAGAAAGAATTTGCTTTATATGAAGCGAGCAATATTCGGACAAAAAATTTAGATGATTTATATAATGCTCTGTTAACAATAAAGCCAACATCAGTGGATAGAGAACGGGTTTTCTCTGTTGCTGGAAACTTTGACACAAAAATTCCAAATAGGATGTCGGGCGAATTACTAAATGCTTTAGTCGTATTAAAAACTTATTTTTCATCTAAGGCTTGAATTCACAGTCATTAGTTAACCATTAGTTTAGTACACTCCCATAATAAATAACATTGCTGAATACGTTGTCAGCTGTTAACTGAAGACTATGAATTCAGGCCTAAGTGATGTACAATTTTTTTTTATAAAAATTACTTTTTTATATTTTTATATTTTTTTATTTTATTTTAATGTGTTTCTTTTTAAACTAAAAATGATCTCAAGTTATTGAATTAATGTTATGTTTTTGTTTTCAATGCAGAAATTGAATTGTTCTTTATTATTTAATTTTAAATAAAAACAAACCTTTACGAAAAAAAAACATCCTAGGCCATAAATTACTTGTTTTTAACAGAAGACAAAATTTATAATTTTTCCCGGGAATCCCGGGAAGCGAAAAAGTCCGAGAATTCTCAAACCCTAGTGGCAATAAATTGATCGATATTGTAACTTATGTGGCGGATGCGTCATATCTACAAGCCAATTTTATTGAAAAATTGCTATTGACTTTAGTCGGTAATTGCAGTGAACCATGTTGGTGCACTTATGGCCGATACTTAAAGCGAAAAGCAATAAATAAAACAAATTTTACAAGTGTAAATGCACTAAAGAACAAAGTATTTTATTCGCGCAATATCCTTATACAGATATAAATATGGAAAAATAGATGCCAACTATGAATTCGGATTGTTACCATTATTATTTGGCCATAATTATAATCACAAAAAAGTATACTTTAAGAGTTCTCAGGATATGTATATAATGTATGTAATGTAATGGGGGTTTGGCCCAGGATGGCCCTTTGCACTGTGACCATTGCTGATCTATTGTGCTTCCCCTGTCCCTAACAGTTTAATACGTTCGCAAATAGGATCAGCTCCTTCAGTGGGAGCATTAGCAGATCCTCTTCACTCAGCGTATATGCATGTAGAGTCCTGTGTCTCCTGTGGCACAATGCCCCACAATTTGTTATCAAGTGTTCCACTGTGGACTCCTCATCTTCACCGCAAAATCTGCAGATGTCCGTGTCAGATAAGCCCATTCTGTATAGGTGGGCTTTGCAGGTGTAATGGCCTGTGAGCGCCCCTACCAGCGTCTGTAGGCTTTTCCTGTCCAGTCTTAGAGCCAGATCCGCCCTCTCAGCGTCAAAGCTTAGGAATTTCTTGGAGTGACATTCCTACGCTCAGGATAACTTTAATTAAAAGTACTCTTTTCGTCCATTATAGAGAAGAAAAAACATATTTTAAGTGTAAAAGCCTGTGTTAAGCTTAAAACATACTGAAGCTGTTTTTAACTAGGATAATTTAACATTAGCCGCTTCCCACAAAAGTAAAACTTTATGCGAATTTTGTGAAAAGTCAAAGTAAAATAGCAAAACTATTTCCGTGGTCTTTTACATAAAGTCAAAAACCTAAAAGAAGAGATAGAAAAAAATCAAAAAAATTTTTATTAAAATTCTTTTTGACAGTCACTTTCATTGGCCTCCCACACTGTTCTCTGTGCATTGAATGGCAGTAAAGGTAGTTTGAAGTATTATTAGTATTGTATTAATAATGATATTTTATTATTGAAAAAGCTTCTGTCATCTGAATTTATTATTTAGGTTATTAATTTCTTAATTTTTCTTTGTACAATATGAGCGGCCAGCTTTTCGGACGTGCCACTATCTTATATTTTGTAAAGTTTTATCTGCACTCTTAATCATTTATTATAATTTTTCCATGCGTATTATCTTGCTTTTATTTTCGAATGCGATTTTTATTTCATAATATTTATTTTATGCACTGAGAGACGTTTAAATTTTTTTAACTAATAAAGTTTTTTATAATTTTTTACCTGTGATCTGAGTTGTTCCATCCCTTTTCGTGACCGAAACTTTGCGGAAAATGCTTAGTACAGCTTTTCTAAAATGAAAAATAAATTGATTTTGATACTTATAATAAATTTATATATTTTCGCTGCGCATTTAAAAAATATATAACGACAGTAATTTTTAATAATTTAAATTAGAGTATTATTTCTAACAGAAAAGGATGGAAAAGGGTTTATGCAAAATTATACCGGATATCTTTTCAATCCCGGTTATTAGAGGTTATTATATTGCTTTTATTAAAGAGGAAATAAAAAAAATTAAATTTAAAAATATTTATATTTTTTGACATTGATTAAAATATTATTCAAGCTTTAAGTTTTATTTTATGATTAAACAATTTTATTTAAAATTATCGATATTTCGATACTCATTGAATTGTCCTGAAGATGATACTCAATGAATATCGCAATATCGATAATTTTAAATAAAATTGTTTAACCACAAAATAAGACCTCAAGCTTGAATATTATTTTGATCAAATAAAAGTTAATCTTGGAAAAAAGATTCTGTTGCATAGATGAGCTCCTTCTTCATTCGAATTTAATCCTTTACTGCCGAGAGATTTTTTGTAGTTCATGGATGGATTAACTCGACCATTTATGAAATCGGAACTAAATAATGAAAACTATTGTTTGACCAGTTAAAAAAAACATTATCAGAAATACCTACGATTTCTTTTAATTTCTTTTAAACTCTTTCAATTGAAAATCGATTTTAAAAATTCTTTTTTTTTTGCTTGCTGCCTAGGCCCAACTCCATTTTTGAAAACCTTATTTATTTTGAAAGTGTATTCTTGCAGTTTGGTCTTATGCATTAAACACATTCGAGACAGCAGGCTACCGACTACAACCTGTCAAAAATAGAATACACGATTGCAGGTTGTTGTCCATGCTACTTTTGTCGTGTAGTCAAATTAAACTAATTTCAATTTTTTTTGGCTACAAAACAAAAACAGTGTTGACAATATAACAAAATATGTAAAGCAAATTACCGATTAGAAATATTTTTTATTGCAAAATAAAAAAGAAAATTCCAAAATTTATATGTCATAATATATATGCATCAAGAATTTTTAAATAAATAAATTTATTTGTTTTATTGAGCCAAAAATACCAACGTCGTTGAAGATTAAAAAAAAAAAAAATCACAGGGTAGTAGTCTTTTTTAACATAAAAATTTTAGTGAAATTTCTTTCGGTGCTCTCTCTTGATTTCGGAGTTACGGCGTTCAAAACTTTAAAATATTACTGATCATAAATCCTGCAATATAAAACGAATAGGCTCTTAGGCTATTTTTTAATATACTTTATTTTTTTTTTTTTTGAGTTCGACGGGACTTGTCCCATTTAAAAAGGGAATTTTAAAAAATTAAAAGCTCTAAATTTGCACCACTGTAATATACATAAATTATTTGTTGCAACAGCTGTTTACTATGAATAGTGTTCATTCCGGTACTTTTTTATTTTAAGTATTTCCCACAAAACTGAAATGGCAATAGTTTTGAAGTGCAACATGTAATTGACACACTTGTATGCATGACTGAGTCAAAATAATATTATGGGAAATTTTTAATTTAATTTATTTTAATTTTAATCATGATTGAAGGAGGTGCATCATTTGAATTCATTTACCCAATTGCATGTGATATTATATATATGTATATATAGTATAGATGTGTCACGAGCTGTTTCTAACCATTTTATTTCCTAAGGGCCAGTATTCTAACTTAGCGTTAGTCTAAGATAGGATTTTGTCGGACGGATAAACAGTTTTTCATTTTTACAACTTTACTTGAAACTAAAAGTCAGCGTAATTTTTGATCGAGAGATCTAGGCATTTGCAGTTGCCACATTTTCACAGGTTGCCCCATACTTTCCATTTTATTAATTACAGTTTAATAATTCTTGTATCGCTTTCTCTGCAATTGAGTTAATATTTCCTTGCAAGATGACATTTTATATTATCTCTCACTTATTTTTTGTGTACAAGAACTAAATTAACAAAATAATTTTTTTAAACATATAAAAATGTAAAGGTCAGTTTATCGCTTACTTTCGCTAAAGGTAATAATCGCCCTAAGTTGGTTAATGTGGTGTTTAGTGTTCATAATGCTGGTGATATGTTTTCCCTTAAATTAAAGGAGAATGAAATGAATTCTCCCAACCAAATGATTGTTGAAAAATTTAACACCTTTAAAAAAAATTGGCAGGTATATTTTGTAATCGAACATACGAGAACACACTAGTAGAACCTGACACATATTGTTTTGCCTTAGAACGGGAAATACAAAAATTTTTTGATGTATAAAACAACGCCGATATTGCTTGTATCCTTCAAGTTCAATGGAATCGTTGGCTGGGCCGTCAGACATAAACAGATATTAAATCATTATTGGACTAACGTATTGTGTAAATTTTACCTCAATTGGTCCAGTAACTTAACCGGAATGAGATCTCTAGTCGATTCTAAAATATTTTTATGTTTTATATCGTTTAATATCTTTCTTTCGGTCTGTAGGTTTAAATCAACTGTCCTTTACTTTTACATTGTCTTCTCTTAAGCAATAGAACACACAAAACTAAATCTTGAAACTAATACAATAGTTCAATAAATATAAGCAATAATGAATAGAATAGTGCAATAAAATGCAAAAGTTTTAGTTCTTGGGAATTTTAAGTTGAGTATCATAAAAATTTCAAGAAATTTATTGGTTGCAAATTTTAAATTGCACAGTCCGTCAGTAAAGTAGATGGATAAAATTTGTTTAGTAATAAAACTTAAGGAGTAACTCAATAGTTTGTTTCCTTAATAATTAATTTACGTTGAAAATAAACACTTTGTACGTAAATAGTTCAAGTGGAATCGACTGTAATGCAGTGCAAGCAGGAACAATAAACAAAATATTCGTAAGTGGCATCAATAGTTACGCTGTTCAGCGGTATGCAGTCACACTAGTTGTTGTAAATATGTAATTTAAAAATATATTCTGTGTAAATTTCAACGTGAATCATTGAACGCTCCTGTTTGGGCGATTTGACTTCATTGGCTGATTTTATGAAGCGACATTTAAATTCCCATATAAAGGATTTTAGCGATAAGTTCTATTTGAATTCAGCTTCTCTAGGTTCATATTCGATGACGGGATTTGCTTAAATTTCGAATGATTTTCCATCATCCCACGTCAAATTTATTCCTGGGTAAGAAAGAGAACACTTAACATGGCACCGAAACCGGCCGGTTTACAAACCATATTTGACATGGGATGTCCGAAAAACTTTCAAGACTCATAATCGATGCCTTATTGTTTATTAATTTAAATCTTAAACTCCTTACTTCAAAGAAAGCACCCTTTAGTGATTGTTTCAAAATTCTTTACAATTTTATTGAACTTTAATTTTAACTAGAGGCTGCCGCCCACTGGCCGAAATTCGACAATTCTTTTAAATCAAAATAATATTTTTGGTATTATTGGTAGTTTTTTAATAAATTATTTTTAGACATTTAATAGGTTAGGTTAGGTTAGGTTAGGTTGATTGGAGGGGTATGACAGCCCATGTCATTACGACATACACCTAAGCCAGTGAAGGCTTGTTGTGCGCTCCCTTGAGTTAACCTTGAGTTAACCATAAGATATTGAACCAAAGTTCTAGAGAAACTCCGTGTCACTCACAAAGTTCCTTAATTTCCTCCAGCATATTCCCCGTAATCGGCTTATGTCCGGTAAGATGTCACTCCCAAGATATCGGGACCTTATTTGTGAGAAGGCGGGGCATTGGCACAAATAGTGTTCCAATGTTTCGCTCTCCTCCCCACATGCTCTACATTCATCTCCTCCCGCTATTCCCAAGCGTTTAAGATGTGCCAGTAGTTGAGAGTGCCCTGTGACCACTCCCATTATTCTACTTAGTTCGAGCTTGCTGAGTCTTAGCAGCTCCCTCGTTCTTCTCTCGTCTGGATCTCCCCATAGAATTTTTGTATTGATTCCCATGGTTCCGTTATTCCAGAGAGTTGAATGGGCCCTTTGTGCCCAAGTCTTTAGCTCTGATTTAACTGCATCGAAAGGTTTCGCGCATTCCAAGCTTATATTACCTAACTCTATTGCCCTAGAAGCAAGTGAGTTTGCCCTCTCATTTCCAGTTATCCCCGCGTGCCCCGGCACCCATATGATGCGCAGTTCACCATGTGTCGAGTAACTGTTAATGGCGTTTTTGCAATCCCAAACTGTACGTGATTTAGTGCGTTCCTCTGAGATTGCTCTGATGGCCATCTGACTATCTGTGAATATATTCACAAGTCCTGACCTCCTCATTACATTGAGTTCCCTGATACACTCCGTTATCGCCCGAACTTCCGCCTGCAAAACTGTGCAATAGTCCGGCAGGCGGAAAAACAGTTCCGTGGTGTTTTCTATATAAACACCAAGTCCCGTTTTCCCTCTCGACCTTGATCCATCCGTGTAGCAATGAAGCCCCATGGGGATCTGGTTCCAAGGGTCGGTCAACCAGGAATGGATGTCGGGAATCAATGTTCCGCAGTTGGCCTCTAGTCTAGTCTCCGGTATGCGGTCATTTGCGACACTTTCCGGTATGGACTCTCCTATGGCCGTAAAGATTCGTTGATGATACGCTTCGTGTTCCTGATCGATCCACTCACCCATCACCTTTAGTCGTTTTGCTGCTAGAGCCGCTTCGTATTTTATACGAATATCGATTGGCTGGATAGATAATATTGTTTCCATCGCACCTGTTGATGTCGTTCGGAAGGCCCCACTTATACCAAGACAGCAGGTTCTCTGAACTTTTTGTATTGTTTTGATGTTGCATTTATATTCCATCGATGTCCACCACACTATAGAGGCATAGGTCATAATCGGCCTGATAACGCTACTATAAAGCCAGTGTGTCATCTCTGGATTCAGCCCCCATCTCGTGCCTATGGCCCGTTTACAGATTGACCAACATATATGAGCCTTTTTGACTCTTTCGTTTATGTGGTCTTTCCATTTTAATTTCCGATCGAGAATGACTCCTAGATATTTCACCCTGTCGGAAATATTTATTGTCCTTTCAAGAAAGCGCGGCTCATCATATGGAGCTATCTTCGTCTTTCTTGTAAATAGGCCAATTTCAGTTTTTTCTGGGTTAACGTTCAACCCTCTTGGTTGAGCCCAGTTGTGTGCCAGGGTTAATGCCTCCTCGGCCTTCCTGCACAAATGATTTGGATCCCTTCCCTTCAGAAGTATCATGACGTCATCTGCGTAGCAGACTGTCTCGAATCCCTCATCGGTCAGAGTCCTAATAAGGGTATGTATTGTTGTGGTCCAGAGAAGGGGTGATAAAATCCCCCCTTGTGGAGTTCCACATTGTACCCTTTTTCTTATACTTACATTGTGCGCCTCACAATTAATCCATCTGTTCCTTAGCATATTGCCAATCCAGTCGCGTATCGCCCGGTTGACATTAAATTGGTCCAGAGAATGGATAAGTGTGTCGGTATGCACGTTGTTGAAAGCCCCCTCAATGTCAATGCAAACCGCGAGTGTATACATCTTCTCACTAAGTGACCTTTCTATAAAGTACACCACATTATGCAATGCAGTGTCCACTGATCTACCTTTGACATATGCGTGTTGCCTGAACCTCAGCATATGGCCTGCGATCCTGCCCTTAACCATGTCGTCAATTATCCTCTCCATGGTTTTCAGCAAGAAGGAAGTTAGGCTTATTGGCCTATAAGCCTTTGGTGAAGAATAATTTGGCTTGCCAGGTTTGGGGATAAACACTACCCTCGCTTCCTGCCAACCTACTGGAATATATGCGTGTGTTAGGCATGCATTATAAATTCCTGCAAGATGTGACGAAACTAAATTCATCCCTTTCTGCAGGAGCGCCGGAAAGATACCATCCGGACCCGCAGCCTTAAATGGAGAAAAGCTTTTTATCGCTTCCATAACCATCCTATCGCTGATAATAGGCACCTCATGTTCACCACTTCTCCCATCGTCCAGCCTAGCCGAAAGTTCGGCCGGGCTGCATGGAAAATGTGTATCCATGAGGAGTTTAATGGTTTCCTCCACATTTTCAATTGCCCTGCCCGATTCATCCACTAATGATTCAGCCTGGATGTGGGCTTTTGACAAAAATTTTTTAATTTTAGAAACATCGCTTACACTGTCCACCTGTTCGCAGAAAAGCCTCCAGGATGTACGTTTAGCAGTTCTTATTCTCTTGTTGTAATTTCGGAGTTTATCACGATAATCCTCCCAATATACTGGTAATCTTTTACGTTTCGCTCTATTATAGAGTCGGCGGACTTCCCTCCCCATTGCCCGAATCTCCCCTGTCATCCAGGGTTTTTCGTATGGGGATTTTCTTTCCCGAAGTGGGCAACTCTCTTCAAACGACTCAACTAAAGCGTCCGTAATGATTTTGACTTTACCGTCTATGTCCTCTCTTTCTAGGCGATTGAAAGAAACCTGCCCTAAATGAGAATCAAGTGACCTTTCGAATTTTGCCCAATCAGTTTTAGCCCTGTTTCGAAAGGTTATAGGTTCTGGCGGTTGCCTTGCAATTTTAAACATAATATAACGATGATCTGAGAATGAGTGCTCGTTCAGAACCCTCCATTCAGCAATTTCATCGATTACGTTTTCAGAACATATGGTTACATCCAATACCTCCGCTCTAATTCTATTAATAAAGGTAGGCGTATTACCAGTATTAACAGTTAATAGATCGTTAGTATTTAGAAATTCTAAAAGAGCCTGTCCCCTTTTATTAATGTTAGTACTACCCCATGCAATATGATGCGAATTAGTATCGCATCCGATTAGTACTTTCCTACCTTTTATTCTGCAATCTTCTACCAAGTGTTGTAATTCCGACGTTGGTGGTAGTGTCGGTGCATCATACGGCAAGTATACTGATGCTAGGCATATGTTTCCATTTCCCTGCTTCAGTACTGTTGCGTCTGCTGTTGACAACTCTGTGGATAAAAGAAAGCATAAATTTTTGTGACTAAGAATACAGGTCCTCGGACGATTCCCTGTTTTAGCATAAAATAATTGGTAGTTTACATGGCTTAATCCATTAACCCTGTTTTTTGTCGTCCAGGGTTCTTGTATTAATGCCACATGAATCTTACCTTTGTTAATTTTCTCCATCAAAGCGTGAGTTGCCGTCTCGCTCCGGTGGAGGTTAATTTGGATGACCTCCCACATCATCCTTCTAATAGGCGGTCCTCTTGGGAGTTGGTGATATTTTGCTCCAACTCCTCCTTGGCCGTCTGGACCTCCGAGACACCCGCCTGATTTTGGCTAGCTGCAGCCTGTACTGTGCTTGTCCTGTCGTTGCTGGGGGTGGTTTTCCCCTGGCTGCCGATACAGGACTTGCCTATTTTGACATATACAGCTTTCGACACAAAGAACACCTTCCCTTCAGATTTGGAAAGGCTGGAAATAGATCCTTGGTCGATGCCCACCACAAAAAGAGTTCCATTTTGGTCCTCCTCTCTGTGGAACACCTCCCATTTCTCTACCGCCAGTTCTTTGTTTTGTTTACCAATAACCTCCAAAACACGGTCGGATGTGAATTTGCATCCCCATCCTTTGACGTAGAAGGTTGCCTTGGTAAGAGTTGGTATATTTCTCCCTTCCACCAGTTCCAGCTTACAGCCTTCCCATGGCGGAGGGATTCCTTCTACCAGCTTCTTTAGGGTAGCTGCGCAGGTCTGCGATGCTAATCTTAGCAACAGCACGCCCCTTTGAAACTCGCAGCTATTTATTTTTATTGGAGATCCGTTATCGGTTGCCATAACGTATTCCAATATCGCGTTATTTACCAGATCCTCAACCACTTGCTGTTGATTTTCTGGTATTTTGCCAGTCGGACGTGAGGTGTCAATGACCGCGTAGCGGAGATTGTCCCTGTATTGCCTCCTGGCTACTTTAGCGTAAGATGGCGGCTCTTTTTCCTTAGTTACGTCTAGCTTCCTCTTACGCGTGAAGAGATTCCGCTTTTTGGCGTTCTCTGCTTCCGCGGAAGATTTCACCGACGTGCCCGCCTTCTCAGTAAGTGCTGCTCCTTTGACCCCCTTACTAGAAGGATTCTTCATAGAGACTCCTTTAAGAAGGGAGACGCCCGGTTTTGGCGACTTACTGGTCGACGAGGAGCACCTTTTCTTATGCTTCGGCTCCGCAATGTTCTGCTCTTCTGGAGATCGGATCCTCTTACCAGTCTCTACCGAGGTGGAGGGAGTCTCCGATGCTTCCTTTAGGGCATCTTGCGCATTTTTAGCTGCTGCCTGGTTCTTCTTGGCAAGTTTTCGCCTTTGAGCCCCAGAGAGCCGCTTTTTTCCAGTATTTAGGCTCGCGATTTTGTCGCTCACCTCATCCACCAGTCTGTCTAGATTCTGCGAAGAATCTCTACCTGACTGGCTTATGTCATGAGAGTCAGAGTAGGTGTTCCCACCTGCCACTGAAGGCTGGGTTGACTTTAAGTCCCCCCCGGGTATTACCACCTCTTCCTCTCGTTTTGGTGTCGCTGTCCTTGTCCGATTTTCCGTTCCGTTGTCCGTTTGTGTGTCCATTGTCGTCATCGTTTTATCTTTCGTTTCTGTGTTATTTGGAATAATTTTTTTCATACTTGGTCCCACGAGTGTAGGGGAAAGGGATCTCCTCCACGTCATAGCCCCCGATAACGTGGAGGGGGCGTAGTCTATTTGCTGAGGTGCCCAGGTATCAGCAAAGCTCCGTTTGAATACAGTCTCATACCCCCGACTGCAAAGAGAACAGATAGGCACGGGTCGCGTAACACCTCTGTTTGGGGGTGGATAACTTTTAGTATGCAGGCTTTTATGCCCACCGCCTTCTTCAGTTAAACTATGGATCCTATAGAGGACCCTCGTTCGCCTTCAGAAGAGGTGTGCAATTCAGCCCACACTTAAGCCCTCACACCACGACAAGGTAGTTATCCCAGCAAGGGTAGACATTTAATCCTTTTCACAATATTAGCGAATTTCAATGCGAAACGAGAACTTTCCAACGTTCAACATTTCATTCTAAATTTGAAACACGCCCCACGCCCGATTAGCCTGTTCGCCCTCTCCTGTACTCGGTCAAGTAAATTCAAACATGAAGCATCGGTCCATATATTTATTAGATGTGTATTAAATTCTAGGACAAATATAGAAAGAATAGATCAGAGGGAGGGAAGTATCTCTTATGCCGTCTTAAAAAAAAACTGAGGCACTTTAATGCTTCTTTACCGACATAAAAAATGTACTCAGCCCATTGAGCATCAAACTGGATTTTCATATGTGTCATCCATAATTACTCGCACGGATGAAGCAGCATATTCGGTCATAAATTAATGCGTAGGCATACAACACTGGACCAATAAGGTTTTTGGGTAATTATGCGTGGAAAGCACTTATGCGAAATACTCCTAATGATTATGTGTACGTAATGGCTGTAATGGAACTACTGAATGAAAACTAGAAGTTAAAACATTTTATTAAATTCACATAAAAAGTAAACAAGTATAAAATCGTAACTGAATAAAAATATTTGCAGCGTTGTAATCATTAAATACTTTGGGTAATTAAATGTAGGAAATTTAATGCAAATTTTTTCCCTGCATAAAATATTTGAGGTCATTACGAGAATTAGGTAATCAAGCGCAAATTAATTAACCGTGGACTTTTGTTCTTAAAAAATCGTAAGAGTGGGGAATAAAGTACCGAGGCAAATATGCCTATCGTATGTATGCTGGATATAGCGGGTTGTCCAAATACAAGTTCTTTTTAAAATCAAAAGTTACTTTTACACTGATACATTTTGTCTGCTCGAATTATTAACTGTTATTCAGTTTCATACCTCCGCGGACCAAAATGAACCGTTTTACGCTTGAACAACGTTCAGAAATATTGCAAAACAATCGCATATCGAATTTGGCCGAAACATCCCCTTTTCTGAACAGGCGCATTTTCATATCGGCAGAAATGACACAAAACGAAATTACCGCATTGAGGAATCGGAAAACTCAACGTCACTGCCAATGCATCCGCAGAGATTGATTGTCTGGTGTAGATTGTGTCGTGGCATCATTGTCCCATTTTTTGCGTTAATTCTGGAAACGTCATTTAAGTCAATGGCGAACGTTACAGAGTTATTATTACAGATTTTTCATGGCCTGAAATGGAAGATGTGGTTTCAGCAGAATGGCGCACCATGTCATCACGGTACATTTAATTTTTGAAAAGACCACCCGGTTTATGTTGTGTATGGATTCTATTTTTATATTGGAAAGGAATTTCAAATGGCATTATAACTCTTCAAACGCTGAACCAATTTCTATAAAACATGAATTGTCCTCCTCTGTAAAAAAGTACATTTCAATCCAGATATATAGGGCAAAAACCAACATCTCAGTGTGAGGAAAACGGGTAGACTTGGAGTAGAGGAAGGCCAGAGGAACCTTCATTTTAATGAGTACTGTGTAGAGAGAAGTTCGGAGTTTTTGTGCAAAAAAGGAGTTATTCTACAATAAAAGAATTACGTTAGAGTCTTTTTGTTTTTCGTTTCTTGATCCAGAATAAGGACAAGCTTATTGATGTGCGTGTATTATTTACAGCGATCGTGGTGTGCAGCAATGGCTACAAGTTGGTTTGCTTTTGATAGTTCTTTGATAAAATTAAAGTTTTTTTTTAACATTTGCAACGAAACGTAAAAGTATACACCTCGATGAAGACTTTATATTGAAAATAATTCATCGATCAGTGCATTGTGACGAAATCGATGATATTATGCCTTAAAAATGTAAAAAAAAAATTGAAAATGGAGAAGAATGAGTTTGCTGGTGATAAGCGATATAAATGGTTCATTATTTAAGGAAGCCGAAGCATTTCAATATACGAGTATTACTTACAACCCATTATAATCAATCTCGATTGAGGGGAACACTCTGGGTTTGGGGAGTAGCCCTTGCTAAGATATAGTTTTCTCTAAACCAGAAAACAGAAAATTCTGTTTTTAATTGTTTTTGTATTGACACTTTTTAAACCTTGAAAGATATTCTAGTGCTTAAAAAACTTACCGGAAATTTTGTCCGCTGACGCAATACAACACGAAATTAATGCCAAAATTTGTTATGAATAATAATTGGAATATGTACTGCAGCACAACTGTTCCCCTTTCATTTGCCGATGATTGAGTCTATAAAGATAAAATGTTAAAAAGGATATAGAATTTCTATTATAAAATCAGAAGGAAAATAATTACACAGGACAACAAAAAAGTTATTTTCTCAATTTTACTACATGTTCGTGTGTCAAAAAAATATTTTTTTGAAATGAATTAAGTTTCACCATGTAATATTCCGTATTTGACCAATTTTATTGAATTATAAATCATAAATGTTTAGATAAAAATATCTGTTAAAATCACGACATTTTCCTAAACTACCATTTATCGTAGAGAAAAGTTGGTTTTTGCAAAAAATTAAAACAAACAGCAATTTCTCGAATTATGGAAAGTGAATTGTTGCAGCAACATTTCTCATTTCATATTGAAAGGAATATGACGAGAACTGGAGTCAACTCAAAACAAGCACTTGAAATAAAAAGAAGTTTATTGATCGAAATTGATTTCTATGCCACAAAATTTGATTTATCCGCATCATTTTATGTCTATCAATTGTTTCGTTAAATAGATTGATTATGTTTGCAACTATACAGGACAGGCTCTATTAACTTGATCGATTTTTTTTTACCACAACTTGAAGAAAGATTTGATAACAAAAAATGCCTTAATTAATGACTTTTTCATAAATTACACTTGTTTAAGACTATTTCCGGTAAAGTCAATAATATCTAATTAAAATTTTACTTTGCATATCATAAATGTAAAATACAAAATTTGTTAAAGCACTTAATTTATAAAATTTAATAAATGTATGTACGAGTATAATGAAGGATATAATGGGAGGAGTAGATACTCTCAAAAAATTAATAAACTACAATATAATGAAATTTATTGAATTTGACGCCAAAGCCGTTTTTTCCTAGGATTTGGTAAAACTTTCCTCGCCTTAAGTAATAATAACATTTTAATTGATTTCAATAAGAAAAATTCCTCGATGCCTAGAAAATATTGTGTAGTTTTAATAATATTTTGACTGAATTATTGGAAATTTTTTAAAATATTTTTTAAACTAGGACCATACGAGTATACTTAAATTTAGTAAATTTTTTCATAGTGCATTTCTTATTTTTGCTAGTCCATTAAATTCACAATACCGTGAAGAGTTACTTACACATCGGAATTTCTTTAAATTGCGATCTATACTCAAAAACGGGAATTTTTTCCTTAATTGTAAATAGTTCATATTAGTCCTTTAATTTTCGAAACTGAATCATTTTTTCATTGGAGAAAGAATCATCGTGGTTGTGCCTGAAATGTTTTCTTATTAATTTTTCAAGCCCACAATACCAAAAGGAATTTCAAAAATATTTTTTTTAACTTAACCCGAGATGGGATCGAACCATGTTTAATAGTTTAGAACTCTACTCCCTTCTCTATCAAGATATTCTTTGTAATCAATGAAATTATTTATTTTAATTAAAAGTGACAATCAAAATGTTTTCTTAACTCAAGTTAATTAATTTTTCGATATATTATTCTTAGCAATTTTTTGCCATATTATTTTAAAGAATATTTAGAATTTTTTTAAACAAAATCTAGCATATTTTAGCCATAAAATGCTGGCAGCACAGGTTGAAATTAAAATTGACTTTTTTCCATGTTAACGTTGAAATATTACCCTATAATCAATTGAAATACGTTACGAAAATTAGCCTATGAATTAAAATTTTCTAGATTAACACGGCGCTTATAGGGGTGAAAGGCTGTTACATGGACTTTGGGGTCTTACAGGCCCTATTTATATATTTACTTCTGGTATTTCAACTGGCAATTAGTGAATTATATTTTCAGCCCTGGTTCTGATTTATTTTTGGATTGATTTTTTATACCAAACTGTTTCATCTTGTTCAAGGTAAGTGCTACAACAACATTGTCAGGAATTGAAGCACTAGCCGATTCAAAACGCAACAGTATCGAACGATTTCTATCAGACAATAAAGAAAGCGGTATATCATTGTTGTTAACAAAATCAGACACATCTTGCTCTGTATCAACGGATTGGCTACGTTCACTCAGATGATCTCTTCCATCAAACTCATCAAATGACAAGGCAAAAATCCGATTTTAATATACGCTGTTTTCCTGCATCGTCCCGATCTATTTTGATTTTATTTAGCTACAACCATAAATAATATATAAAAGTAAATAATAAAGAAATTACAATAATGTGTATGAAAAATGGCGCAAACATGCTACAATAAGTGTGGAAATGGGTCTCACATACATACCTCTTATAGCTTTAAACACGGCTGCAAATCGACTAA
This sequence comes from Germaria angustata, assembly GCA_963681545.1. NCBI lineage: Eukaryota > Metazoa > Arthropoda > Insecta > Diptera > Tachinidae > Germaria > Germaria angustata. Next base: position 59,585,267 of record OY813000.1, read on the forward strand.
TATTTCGCATTCAACAATTGAAATGACGCAGGAAAATTGGCAATATATGCGATACCTATTTGCCAAATTTCAAGGATAAATAAAAAATATACAGGGTGTGATAGAGCCAGCCCGGTTTAAGGATATATACGAGGTAGGCATGTCCTTAAACCGATTTAAATATAATTATTATTATTGCGGTTCACAACTCAACTCAGTTTGGTCGTGTAGAGTCAACCCAACTTATGCACAACCAAACTCATTTTAGTTATTGTGTATCGCAATAACTGAAGTGAGTGTGGTTGTGCATAAGTTGGGTTGACTCTCACACGACCAAACTGAGTTGAGTGGTGAACCGCAATAGGGGCATTAATAATTTTTTCTGAAATTAAAATCCTTTTCCATTAAGGATGTATTTATGGGAGGTAGGCATGTCCCCACATTAATTGAAACAATATTTTTATTGGAGTTGAATTGGATAATTTTAGAAGTAATTTCACTTAATACAGGCTATAATTGTGGCTAAAATTAAGTTTTCATTGTCATGGATATAAGTATATGGGAGGTGTGCACACATATCCTTGCACTAATTGAAATATTATTTTCTTGCCAGGATATTTTACATATATTTCAGAACTTTCGCTGCATTCTGTTCACAATTGCAGCTGAAACTCAATTTTTTATTTTAAGTATATACGGAAAGTAGGCATATCATTGTACACCAATTGAAATAAAATTTATCAGGGATTTGAATTAGATAATTTTAAAAGTTCTTCTTAAAATGTTTTGAAATTAGTGAAGACAGCTGGATAGGCAGGTGCTTGCACCGATCGAAATGATATTTACCTCACAGCTCAAAAGGTCAATATCAAAATCTTGAGAGAATATATATGCAACAGTTGGTTGGAATTCGAAGTGTTCATCTCATTCTCTAGCCGACTTTTCTCGCGTCCAAATTTTAGCAAAAGTTTCAGCGGAAAAATATTTTAGTCGTATAAGGAAGAGGATGTTGCAGCAGGAATTTTACTTTACGTATGCCTACGAAAAAATTAAAACAATCGTTAGAGATAATATATCGGGCGCAGTGAAGATTGCGTTGGAAAGTAAAGCTAAACTTTACTCGAGAAATACATTTTTTGCTAAGGCTTATACAGATTCCTTCGTACATTATAATTTGATAGTATACAAAAACAATGTGTATGATGGTCAACATATTGCGCGTTTCACACATTTTGGATATCCTTGCTTCCTTGTGTAACAAAAATGAAACTTCTAAATCTTTTTACAGCTCCATAATTAAACGTACAATGTGTTAAATGTATTTTATGTCCGCCTCCCAATGCCATTAAATATTCATTTAATTGTTCCTAGTTACTTGTCTTATTTAATTTGAGCTCTTTTTTGTTCGTTTTATGTGTATAATAAACAAAACTACTTGCAACATCTTTTAACTTTTATTTTGTGTTTTTCAATTTTGTTGAACAAAGTTAATGAATGGACTTATTGAGATCTACACGTCCAACTGCAGTTGGTTTTTAAATTTATTTTGGAGAATATCTCGAATAACAAATTTGATAAATATTTTTTAATAATAAAATATACAAGGGTTGACTTTTAGATGTCGTCAAAGTATGTAAAACTAAAATATTGATTATACTTTTTCACATGCTTGAATTGATTCTTCACCCGTTTTGTGCTACCTTCAGAAACCGGAGTAATATTAGGTCTGTTCATTTACTTTATGAAAAAATAAGCATAAAAAATTGAGAAATAGATAAGTTTTATAAAACTGTTACTATTAAAAATGCAACCTGTAAGACTTTTTTCAACAGCTGTTTGTTTATCTTTATTTATGAAAGGAACAATTTTATTGCAAAAAATTTCATCAAGTGTATTTAAGAAATCATAAGTATTGACGAGGGTGGCTCAATAAGTCTGTGAATATTTGAATTTAAATGGAATGCCAAAAGAACTCCTCTCAATAACCTTCTGACTCCTGTCGAAATTTGAGCAAGCTGCATTATTTCGTTTGTATTTGACAGCCATTGATAGCAGACTACCGCGTGATTTGAAGAGCAACTGGAGAAAGTGGTTTTCGTGTGCTCATTAAGCATTAATTTTTGTGGAAGAAAACTATCACTTAAAATATAGACTTAGCTTGATAAATGTTATGGGAATCGTGCACCCTCAATTACAATTGGAAAAAAATCGTGTGACCGTAAAAGAACCGAAGAGGCCGAACGTTCTGGACGCCCAATTGAGATCTCTGCACTCGAAGCAATTGAAAAAATTCACGATATTGTGTTGGTCGATCGTAGATTGAAAGTTTGTGGGATTGTGGAAGCCAGAGACATATCACATGGCTAAGTGGTTTCAACTTTTATTGATCACTTGGTTTGGAGAAAGCTTTCCGCAAGATTTCTGCCGCATTTGCTCATATATGTTTTATGTGCAACGTATTTAGAAAAAAAATTAATTTATTGCACTACTGTACATTTTTTTTAGAAGAAAACACAGAAACATGCTGGCAAAATGTGTGTGACATTTTCGTTACAAATGAAAATGCCAATAGACTCTACAGATCATAAAGAATTCGTATAAAAAAGTTTATTAAAGAAAAAAAAAATATGTAGAAATTACGCAAAACATAAAAAAATTAAAAAATTTGCCCATTTTTTTCCATTCCACACCACAAAAATCAAATGATGAACGTTTTTCTTGGAGCACGATAATAATTTTCGATAATGATTTCCTTTTAACTACCGGTGAAAATAGCAACAATAACAAATTAAAATTAAACGTTGCAACGAATTTTTATGTTGCACTAAATGAAACGTTTTGAGTTCGAGCACTTTAACACATGTTGCTTTAAGATACGTCAATAAAAATGGATGTTAAAAGGATGCTCGTATTGTGGCTATAAAATATTTAAATGCTATAAAATCATTTAAGTGTGAGTTTGATTATTTTAGACTTTTTTTAATTGTGGCCAATATGGAACAATGCAAAATATCCTCCAGACAAAAATTCAAATTCAGAAAATTTTAAAACTTAAAAAAACGTGTGTATTTGAAATATATTTTTTGTTGTTTTAATTTCATATAATAGTGCAATTAAAATAAAATAAACATATTTGAAAGGTTAAATTCATTGAATTGTCCCATGTACGCACCGATTGATTGGTTAAATAAATGATGTACAGTCGTCTCTCGATAATTTGAAATTCAAGGGATCAGACAAAAAGATAAAAAAAATCGGTAGTTCAAATTATCAAGAGGGAAATATATTTTTAAGTTGTATTGTATCGTATTTGTAATATAATTTTAAATTTCCAATTTAATCCAAGGTGGCGCAAATGTAAAGTCATAATTTGAACTGGCTGCCATTTTGTTGTATATGAAAAAAGAGCTCTCTTTTCACAAAAAGTTTATGTGAAAGTGTAAAATTGATGACGTTAAAAAATATATCGCTCAAATGGTCACCTTTGCCTTACCGTATTTTGAATTGTTGCTTACAAACATGTGGCCCCAAATAGGCGATTTCTTCTTTAATGATAGATTTCAAAACTTGCAAGGTTCGTGGTTTGTTGTGATAAACACGAAGTTTTTAAAAGCCTTAAAGGAAAAAGTCTGTTGCTGTTAAATCTTACGATCTGGACGGCCAGTTCTATTCTCCAAAAAGTGAGAAGGCTCGACCTGGAAATTATTTTCTCAAAATCTCCTGTCCTGTTGAAACCAATAATTATTGCAATGATCCAATGCAACAACTTGGTGCAAAATAAACTTCTTTAGCATCTGACTGAAACGCTTACAATTTACGATGCCATCGGCATTAAAAAAAATAAGGGCCAATCACTTTTCCACTGCAAATGCCGCCCCAAGCAGTTACTTTAAGGGGATGCAATGGCTCTCACTCAAGTGGAAATGGGCGACAAAGAAAAATAGCAGATTGAAAATTTTTTAGAATAGCAATAACAATAATTCGACGTTTTTAAGGTGTGTATCGCTCCATGGCTTATTGACAACTAATTCTCTATATGTCTACATCATAAAAGTCAAAGCACAGTGCCATTATGGCATTAGATTATTAAATTATGACATTACTTTGCGCCATCTTGTGTATGTATATAAAAAAATAATAAAACAAACTTAACAACTTTTTAGCACTTAAAAAAATCGTGAGAAAAGATCAATTTTGCTGTATGACAACGCTACTTATTAGTGTAATATTTTACAAAATGAACATTAGGAGAACACTTGGATCCAAATCTTTTCAAAAAGCTTGTCCCATACAAATAAGGTGCTCCCTAGTAATGATAAATAAAACAAAATATCTAAATGCTATTTTTTTTTGTAGAAGGAAAAAAACCTACAATAAAATTGTTTATTTTATAAATGGTTTTATGGAACATTGATCGTTGTTTACGAGTGCAGTTTTATTAAATTTTAAAAATTTTTTAAAAAACATTTACGTATAAATTTTTATGAATGTGACTTAAAGTTATTATTCTTTTTAAATGTACTTATGTAAATATATAATGTACTTATATAAATGTTTATCTATTTCGTTGCAGGTAATTATACATTCTCCATATTATTAATTTGTCATCTGAGTAAATGCAATTACGAGCAGGAAATGAAAACACTCACACTTGCATGAATACGGAAGTACGTAAGTTTATTTTTATGCTCATATTTTGTATTCGCTTGAATACTTGTTCGTAATGCCATCAAAACGCAATTAAAAGTTGAAATTCGTTTAAGTAATTTACCCATTACTAATTATTCCTAAAGGTAAAAATATGTACGCAATATGCCGATTATTCCTATTTCACATGGAAATGGATTATTTCTTGCCATTAAGTAATTCGTACGTCAACTACTAAAGAAATTATCTACATATAAATTTTCTTTTGTGCCAGTTTTGTCTTTTATTATTTTTTTTTCAACATAAACTTTAATGAGATTTAAATTGTAGAAGTTTGCAGGATTAGTTGCACTATTTTGTAAAGTATTTTCAAGCGTGTGAGAAATTCGATAAAAAAAATACTCATACTCACGTTCATTTTAGCTAATATTGAAACAAAAAAAAAAGGGAATGATAATAGTACTTGATCTACTTTTCCGGTTCAATTTTGATGTTCTTCTAAAGGCATATGTAAATGAGAAAGGTTGGAATAAATTTTTTTACATACATATTTATCCTTTGTGCACATTAATCTAAAATCACGTTGACTTTGAACTTTCCTATGTGTATGAAAGAAAGTCATAACAAATATTCTCTATGGAAAAAATAAAAGTTGTTCTTAAAGAATAATATTTTCATTGCTTGCAAAAGTTCCAAAAGTTCGTGTGCATTTTATCGACTTCCTAGGGTCCAATTGACAAAATTTTATTTTGATTTGATTATTTCAATTTGTGATAATCGATTTTCAAATGATTAATTTTCATGAAAGGAGTATATATATTTATTTCATTAAATCTACATAAAAACATTATTTTTCTTCAACCATTAACGCTAAAACTACTTTCACATAAGAAAACAGAAATCATGGCTACTGGCGTATTTGTACGTCTTCCATATGTGACACAGTGGCAAATAATGAGAAGTTATTTTATATAGAAGAAACAAACAAAAAAAAATCATAAAACGTTTATTTTTCCCAACTAATCTTCGTAGGATAGTAGATAGTATACTAAACTCGTAGTGCGAAGGTCCCAGGTTCGAATCCAGCCGCAGAACTGTGGCAGTTTGTGTCTGATAATTAAAAGGGAGCGCACAACAAGCCTTCACTGGCTTAAGTGTATGTCGTATGACATGGGTTATCACACCCCTCCAATCAACCTAACCTAACCTAACCTTTATTTTTCCCAACAAAATGAAGACGGTTTCCAAATCGAAAAAGAGAGCATCATTGTTCGGCGTATCTTTTGCCACCCACCGCTAGAGCTTTACGATGGGTCAAGAGTATTTAGCACTGTTGCAATGCTTTCCTACAGTTCCGATATCCTATTGCCAATGCATTAATTTTTCGAACTGCTTTGAGTCGATGATTTCAATTGTTCTTTTTTCCATTTTATATTATTTTGCTAAAAAAATAAACAACAAAACTATTGCGATATCACAACCAACGACGACAAAATCCGGATCAATTTAAGGCAACATCAAAAATATTTGTACAAAAAAGAAAATGTTGACATTAACCGATAACTGTCAAGGGAATTCTTATTTACAATAAACATTAAAAAATGGTGTTGGTTTGCGTCGACGACGCCAAATGGAATGAGGATAATTTTTAATAAACCTTTCAAAAATGTTAAAGGATCAAAGATCCATTTAAAAAGAGTTTTTCATAAATTTTTAAATATGACAACAAGCATTTAAAGGGATAATTAATTATCTTTCGTGTTACCACATGGCCTATTTGTTATTGTTCAATCTTTTGGTGGGTCCTTAGGTATTAAATGCAATTTCAGAATTATGGTAAATTATTTAATTACAGTTCAATGGGGCTATAAAAGTTCTGTGTTCTTTATATCCTTTTTTGTGGAATAACACGAAAGTATTCAATAGAACAGAGTGAGTATTTACTTACCTCCAAATACGTAATCATTCTCATGATAAAACTCGGTAAATTTAAACACACAAAGACTGTTGAGACAATTAATAACATTTTTGTGACCTTCAACTGTGATGAATTCGTAATTTTTCTTCTTCCTGTAATTTAGAAAATAAAACGACAGCGCAAATTAGAAAAGCAAATGTCATAAAATTGTTATATTTTATTATTCTCACTTTTATATATTTATCTTACACTAAGATATCAAATTGACTTAAGCGAAAAGAACAAATGTTTATACTTTTTTTTTAATTTTTAAAGGAATGTATGAAAGTTGATGTTGACGTTGACGTTGAGACTGAAATCCGAGGAAGGTACATGTGCTGTAAGCACCTTCTACAATAAATGAATATTTGCCAAAAGATTGTTGTTTTTGTAATTGCAGAAATAGAAGTCATTTTCAAGAATTTTTTTTTTTTTAAATAGCAAAAATTAAAATTGTATCACCCGAAATTTTAAACTAAAACATTTAGTAATACTATCCCTGAAAATTTCAACAAAACGGAGAAACCAAAACTAAGCCATTGCATGTCTGTTCTTCGCTTCTGGCAGGGGGATATGATATTCTAACTATTCAGATCATTCATAGAACATTGTTTTCCAATTATCGGTTTAGTTGAGAGTGAACGTCATATCGACTTGAACTCTGCTAGACGAACCAAAAAGACATAAAACTGTCCTCGATTACCGATCATCACCTGAGCAGCTTAATATAAAGATCCTTTGAATTACAGAATACCAAAGCATGCACAACTGTTGCCCAATTGCAATGCGCTTGTCTGTCATTGCTCTCGTCTATACTCAGACTTAGACGTAGGAGTGAGGCGTAAAGTACTAAATCGACAAGCCATTGTGGCCTCGCCTTAACACAAAGGACATATAATTAAGAAATATAATTAGTAATAAATAATTTATATTTGAGTCCTTGATTTATAATATTAAAAAAATTACCCTCAAAAACGAAATCCCAATCAAAAAAATCTCAAATATTCACCCTGAATATTCCCTGAACCCCTGCTAATATTTGGGTCTCCAACAGAAGTCTACAAACTGGCATCTTTGTGTACAAAGAAACGGATTTGTATTCGTAATATAAAATTATTTGTCAACGTTCTAGAATTTGAACAAAAGTTTAAATTAATTCATAACGTTTTGGTTTTGCTTCCCCATCCTGTTATTTTTTGCAAAATATTTGCGTTTTACGTTTCCCAAAGAAGTTCAAAATGGTTTGTCGACCGCAATTTAGTTGAACTGCCTTAACCAAATGACCTCCTTTAACTTTCCTCTATAGACTCGAGTTCAAATGTCATCAGACTCCATTTAAGTATGATGTTTATTAATTTTTATTGTCTAAGTGAAAGGAAACTTTCTCGGTTTCCTCTTCCAGTAAAATCTTAGTTTAAATATGAATGATGTGTTTTGAACAAAATATTGAACTAATTTTACATACACAAATATGTGCATACGTGCCTATTGTCAATCTATATATATAAAATTGGATGTGTGTATGTATGTATGTATGTATGTATGTATGTATGTATGTATGTATGTATGTATGTATGTATGTATGTATGTATGTATGTATGTATGTAACGTAATGGCTCCAAAACGGTTGGGCCGATTTTGACGAAATTTTCAGGGAACCTTCAGAATACTCGGGCGGGTGACACTGTGAAGTCCGATTTTTTATTTTCGGTCTGTGGGCGGAGGGGCGTGGCAAAATGCAATTTTCATATTGCACCACCAATGACATATACATATATTTATTTTTTGTGTTTTTTTTTATTTTACTTTACTTTTTTTGGAAAGCCGTTGTCATGTTCTTCTAAACGAGATATCAAACTCTTAAATCTGTTATGTAGTTCCGAAGATATTTTGAGCTGACGGTGTCAGCTATATGTACATAAAAATTACGTGTATGTTCGTGATCGCTAAACTCAAAAACTACTGCACCGATTTTGACCAAATTTGATATGCATGCTCTATGGGCCGTGAGGAGTGTTTCTGTGTAGTTTGAAGTTCATCCGACAGATGGCGCAATACTTAGTTTTGTGTGTATTTTTGCACCGTAACTCAAGAACTACTGCACCGACTTTGACCAAACTTTATATACATGTTCTATGGGACGTGAGGAGTGTTTCTGTGTAGTTTGAAGTTCGTCCGACAGATGGCGCAATACTTAGTTTTGTGTGTGTGTTTTTGCACCGTAACTCAAGAACTACTGCACCGATTTTGACCAAACTTTATATACATGTTCTATGGGAGGTGAGGAGTGTTTCTGTGTAGTTTGAAGTTCGTCCGACAGATGGCGCAATACTTAGTTTTGTGTGTGTGTTTTTGCACAGTAACTCAAGAACTACTGCACCGATTTTGACCAAACTTTATATACATGTTCTATGGGACGTGAGGAGTGTTTCTGTGTAGTTTGAAGTTCGTCCGACAGATGGCCCAATATTTTGTTTTTTGTGTTTTGCCCAATAGAGATTAGCGCGATAAGCCTATGCTGCGTTTTGCTGAAGGCATTGGGTCCTTAACCAGCGTGTAGTGGGGTTAATTAGCCCGATACCTTTATTTGAACAATAATTGCTATGTCGATTTAGTGCAAATTTGAAGGCAAAACAAGGTTTGCCCGGGTCAGCTAGTGTAATATAAAAGAATGTATTTTATAAAAACCAGTTAACAGGTTTTTCGCTCAAAACCTTATTTGAAACTGGGTTTAAGAAAACCATTTTTCGAATCATACGAAACCCGGTGTTTTGTGAAAGTTTTTTTTTTCATACTAAAACAACATGCCCGGTATGATATACAAGCGCTTATTGAACAACCCGTTACCAGTTTATTGTAATATATTTACGATTTCATAAAAACTACTAAAACTAAAACTGATTAATTAATTAAAAAATATTTTGTTTGCTGTGACTTTAGCTGTTCATATGCCGACATTTCATTGGTCGCTAAACCAAATCGTCAGTGAACTTCAAGCATTTTGAAAACATTCAAATATTAAAAAAAACTCTAATTGTTTAAACAATTAGTTGTGGAGAATATTCCAAAAGAATAAATTTTCAATATTAAGATTAATAAACTGGGACTGGAACTGTAAACGTTATTTAAATCTAACATGACTTTTTTTGAATTTTACTTTTCTGTAGAAAGTGTAAATTTTTGTTTTTGATCAATTAAAAAAAGTCCCATACAGGAATACGTGCTCTCTCTTGATAAGTTTGCGCTTTTTAAAGAATATGAAATTCCGTTTTTACTTTTTTAAAAAGCAAACAAACAAAAACAGCAATAGTTTTTTTTTAGTTTAGCAAAACCGTCGGGTATACACTTTTTAAACATTCAAAACTTTTTTCGTTTTTTGTATCATAGACCGATTTTGGTTTAATTATTTTTTTAAGCGATTCTGATCAAAAGTGATCTTAGCCTTAATGCAAATAATCTGGGCTCGAATCGTTAGATCCATGATCACATTAACAGTTTTACGAAAGAAATTAGTACATCACACGTCAATTACCACGTCAGACGATTCGTAATTATTTGTTGAATTCACAGTTGTTGTTTACTGTGTAAAACGGCCATAAAAAGTTTAAAGTTTACTAGTTCTTTATTTTGTATTTTTAGCTCTAGTTCAGCTACCGCAATACAGTTTCTCCTCTTTTATTTGAAGCAGTCACTCTTGTAACAATCGGTTCAGTGTAGCACCCATGTTCATATAGAATTCTGTGTCTGCCTTAATTTATTTCCCCCAAGCAAAATAAGTTTTTATTCGATACACCTTTAGCTACGAATTAAGTTTCTTTTAATCATTCCCAAATATTTAATATTATTAAAAAAAAAATTATTTATTCAAGAAAATTTATGTTTATTTTTATTCAGGCTCTAGGTCATATATTAATTTAAGTGAAACTCCTTTGTTTTATTAAATTGTATTCTTAATTTTTGATTTTTTATTCAATATTTCGATCACTATCGGTTTTATTCATCTGGAATTTGAGTAAAGCCGCCTTTTTTTTAAATCACAAAGCTTAAAGATTTTAAAAGAAAAAGACGGATTTACTCAAATTCCTGATGAAGAAAACCGATGGTGATCGAAATATTGAATAAAAAATAAAAAATGAAGAATACAATTTAATAAAACTTATTTTTTTCTTAAACTCCAAAAATTCAAACATAATTTTTGTGAACGGATGACATTCTCTCTTACGAAACGAATGTTACGATTTTGAATATAATCCCAATTATTGTGAATTGCAGTACGTTCACGTATGTCATAATTTCAAAAATGTAAATTTACGTGACAAGTTGTACGTTCACGTATGCAACAGTTCGTCGGTCTCTGCTCAACTGTTTGGCAGATACGGCCTCAGGAGTTGTTTGTAATTAATTTATTAACAAGATGCTGATGAAGTTGCCTCGTATTGCTATTAGAATCTTGTTATTCATTTTTAATGGCATTTTACGACTGGAGTATTATCCACACAGCTGGAAACTTGCAATGGTCAAAATGATTCCAAAGGCGGGAAAAAATCTTACTAAGGCTGAGTCATATAGGCCAATAAGTTTACTGTCAACAATTTCAAAGCTCTTCGAAAAACTGCTCATGACAAAATTGTCCCCAATTCTAGCTGATAATGGATGCATACCGGACCATCAATTTGGTTTTAGAAGTCAGCATAGCACCATTGAACAATGTCATAGATTGGTTCATTTTATAAGAAGAACATTTGAAGAAAAGAAGTATTGTTCTTCCCTCTTTATTGATGTTTCTCAGGTATTTGATAAAGTGTGGCATGAAGGCCTAATTCTAAAATTGAAGACATATCTGCCAATAAACATTGTAAATCTTTTGGAAAGTTACATTCTTGCCCGGAAGTTCACTGTCGTGGAAGGAGAATTCATGAGTGTGCCCGAAACTATCTCATCCGGTGTGCCACAGGGTAGTATACTGGGGCCAGTTTTGTATTTGATTTATACCTGTGATATGCCTTTAAGCAGTAATATCCTAACTTCTACATTTGCCGATGATACAGCCTGCCTTAGTATGCATGAAAACCCTCACGAGGCATCCCGATATCTTCAGGAACATATTAACCTCTTGGAACTGTGGTTGAACTTATGGAGAATAAAAGTAAATGAACAAAAGTGTGTTCATGTCATATTTACCCTACCAAGAGACACTTGTTCCCCCATTCGAATCAACAATCAAGTTGTTCCTCAACATTCACATGTGAAATACCTTGGTATACACCTCGACCGACGCCTCACATGGAAAAACCACATTGACTGTAAGCTGACACAAATAAAACTTAAATTAAGTCAGTTGCATTGGCTGATTGGTAGAAATTCAACCCTCAGTCTAGATTGTAAACTTTTAATATACAAGTCGCTTTTGAAACCCATATGGTGCTACGGAATTCAGCTATGGGGCACTGCTTCAGCTTCCAATGTAGAGAGAATCCAACGAATGCAAAACAAAATTTTAAGGTTAATAACATCGGCTTCCTTGGTACATGAAAAATTCAATTTAACATCGTGATTTAAATATGCCACTTGTGACCGCTGAAATTGCAAAATATGCAGGCAAATATTTAACGAAACTAGAGTCCCATCCTAATCCCTTGCTCGCAATATCTTGAACTTTACTGGACACATCGGCTTAAAAAAGAGGGACACTACGGCATTAATACGCAACACTCCAGATGAAATTCTTTGAAAATATTTTTGTGCTTACATGACATTTATGTATTATTAATTACTATCACTAAGTTTATGTCTGACACTGGTTAGGCCTAATAATTACATATATATATATATATATATATATATATATATATATATATATATATATATATATATATATATATATATATATATATATATATATATATATATTTAAGATTTGAATACTTATTGTTAGTTCAGTTTTGAAGATACAATAAATAAATATATGCGTGAAAAAAATTTTTTTTTTTTCAATTTATTAATTTTCAAAATGATGAACGTATTTAGTCGTGCTTGAAGCAAATGTTAAAAAAGTGTCAGGAAAAGAACAGCAAAGTTATAAAAAAAAAATTATATTAAACCAAACAATTGTCAACTTACTTGATTTCTTTGAGAATATTTCAGCACTTGTAGATTTTTCTTTTATGATTGCACGATTAGGGTGTGGATGGCTGTGCTGGGTCTCCGGCTGATGTGGATGATGGTGGAGAGGATGCTGGTGGTGGTGATTATAATGATGATGGTGTTGGTTATGTTGTCCATTCGTGTGAGTTAAATTTGCACAAGATGTTGACTTTTGTGGTTTGAATGACGAAGTCGTAACACGATATGTTGAAGAATCTGTTGCCGGTTTTGCACCTTCTATTTTTTCTAATGCTGCTGCTGCTGCTGTTGCCGCAGATGGGATTTCTCGTGCCGAGCATGAGGAAGAGGGTGATGAAAGTGCACCATGAAGTGGCAAATGTTGTGCTTTCCTAAAAAGATTATATAACTTTTTGAAACATTTTGGAAACTTGAGAACATTTCATTATTGTACAATATCTCTGGGTTAAAACAAATCAGATGTGTGTGTAAAATGTCGGTTGGGGGTAACATGTTGTAACTAATATCAAGTTTATTAAAATCTTGAAATTTTTCGAAAAATTCTTAGAAAATTAATAAAAGAATTTATTATAATGGGAGTAGTATATATAATGGGAGTAGGATACACATCAGCATATACCCCTTCTGCGGCCATTTATAAATACGTACTTATTTAATCATCTACCCAGCAAACAAAACTACAAGCCTTTGAATTAATATGTAAAGTTCTCAAACCATTTTCAGATTAGAGATTTGAGTTGAATTCAAGTGGATGATAATATGAATAGAAACGTTTGACAAATGATATTTGAAAATTTATTTTCACTAGTGTTATTCTCGAATCATTAAAGAACTGTTTAAAACAAAGTTGAATTATAACGATATGAGGATTAAAGTTTTTTTTGAGAGCTACGTTTCTCAAGTTATTTCGAAATTATTTTCAAACTCGTATCGTTTTAGAAATAGTTTGATTTTAAATTATTTTAAGTTGGATATTGAACGTATTTATTTATTTATGTATTTATATACACATTTGTTAAATGGTACAATTAAAAATTCTAATAGTATATGGCAGTTTTACTAAAACTTTGTTATAATGAAGATGTTCGTTTGTAGTGAAACATATGGTGGAGATCGGGCATGCATCCTCCTCAATGACAGGCTAGTACAATATCCGAAAACCTACCGCGGCAGCGTGATAATCTCTTGCCAGCTTGTTTGTACAACAAAAGGTTTTAGAATAGATATTAGAATATTATTGCAAAATACTTACATGAACAACACCTATAGCTTAATGGAGTATAAATAAAGCCTAGAAACGTCAAATGGCTTTTTTAAACACTGATACATTGGGCGGTCATCTAGTTAACTCTAATCATAACAAAGATCTTGTGACAATCGTCCAACCGATCTTATTATCAAACTCGGCGTTAACGTTGGAAGGTACGAAGTTCAGAACATGAGGCAATACTAATCTGTGCCCCAAGCACGCCTAAAAACATTGACATGTACTCCATCGCCTGTGGTAATATTCAAGGCAAATACTTCCTGTTTTATTTTTTACTATGATCAGCGATTATCATGAGGAGGAAATTCTATCGGTGTCACCGAGGGATTCAAGTCAGGAGAGGGTGTAGGCTATATATTCCCCGCTCCCAGATCAATGCAGTTTATTTCGGGCCTAGATATCGGCAGTTAAGTGGACAGCTGCATAAATGATCTTTCAGTTGTCTACACGAAATTCGAGCTGGTACGGGAACGCCGGACATCTTTGAATAAGATTGTGTGCCATTCCAACTTAGAGCTTTCCTTGTTGCCAGGACACGCAGGAGTGTCTGGTAATGCCACAGTGGACGAGCAAAACGAGTTCATCGATTGGTTATTGGTAGTCTCTCTGAAGGTCCGTAAGTCATTTATACATATGTATATGTCAAAGATTTTACGTCAGTACCTGTCATAAACTTAACCTGAAGGTCCTCTTCGCACTGGGTGAATAAAGCCGTTCACCACCGTCCCCGTCGTCCCTTCCAGAGGCACATACAGGGAGAGGATCCACATGTTCCCCTAATAGGGACGACATGGTAGCAAATTCTGTACAGGCTGCAGAATCATGTACAGACACCTTGCTAAAGTTCTGGAGCTATCTAATCTCCTACCACCCCAATGGCCCAGCAGTAAGATGCCCCCTATCTTAATGAGCACTCACCAACCGCAACCACCAGGGCAGCTATGTCGAATAGCAACATCACATAGAGATATATGGCCTGAAGAGAGCATCTACAACAGGATCACTGGCACCATATTGCAGACACACTCATCCGACCCATAACTCTTCCCGCGTATCTTTGAGTTTTAACCACAGCCACCACGTGATCCCCGAAGGGGCCTCACCAATAACCAGTCTAGGACAAGTCCTAAGGGCTACTGGTTCCCGTGGTACCAGATAGGATCTCTGGTCGGCCTTGTGTTAAAAACACCTCCGATTTTAGGTCCCGTGCAAACCTGAGGTATCGGTAGCACCTCTAACCAGACAAGCATAGGCAAAGCTACTACCTTAATTTCTTATATGCACGCCCGTTACCCTGTTATTTCAGGGATTGGGTAGTAACATATTAAGTTCTAGGGTAATTGGCCAAAGGTCAAGGTCTGGAAAGACCATGTTACCCATCCCGACGAGCGAGCGAACCCACTTTTACCTTTAATTTACTTGCATGTGCGCCCGTTACCCTGTTAATTCAGGGATTGGGTAGCAACATACAAGTTTTCAGGGGTTATCAGCAAAAAGGCCTATGTTCGGAAACCTGATAACCCTATACCCCAGGAAGCACAACACTAAGCCACCAAGATAAGATGTGTGACTCGTGCCCCCGGGGGGAAAGTTATTTATATAGTAGGAATTGTTCAATGAAGCTTAGACTAAATAGTCCTCAGAAACCTAGAATGTTGTTATGAGCACCAAAAATTTGCTTATACACAGTATTTACTTACATACTACCACTTGTGTTTCAAAAAAATTAAATCTAACTGAAGCAGCAACTTTATGTTCTAATGATCTTCTAAGCCGAAATTCTGCTTCGTAATACTCGACTCTTTAAAAGAAATAAATTTCATTGGGTTATTGGGAATAAAAACTATAAAGATTGCAAAACTAAATAATTTGTTTTCAGTATCTACAATTCTGGAACCGTATCGATATCACAGTTGGCTCTCCAATTTCTCTTAGGCTTTGAAGAAGCCGATTTCAACTTTGCATTCATATTTACATATTTACAACTATTCAGAATATACTCTATATACATGTCTACTTTATCGGATCAATTATTTGGTGTATTTTTTATTGAATAGTCTTAGCACTTTAATGTGGTATCTTTTAGATTTCTTTAGTAAATTTGTTTTTATTGTAAATCGAAATAATAATTTATATTTTTCGCACATTTCGTTATTCTGTTAGTTTTCTATGATTCTTCGCATTTTAGTGATTTTTTTCAATTAAACTTCGATTTCTGACCAATTTCCGAAGTGAAATAAATACTTTGATTTTATTATTTCCAATTTCTAGTCAAATTATTTATGTGCTAAACCTGGAACATCAGTGAATTTCCCATTTTTCCTGTTGATCACTTTAGTGAGATTTTTGTTTAAAGTGAGTTTCTAATTCTTTTAATAAATATGTTATGAGCGAAATTGAAAATTTCTATGGATTTTTGGAAATATCGAAATTTTATATGAGTCAAAATCTTAATATTTGCTTTTCATTTTATGTCGTAGACGACAACTTTTGTCGCTTCTACTAGTAAATCTCGAGTTGCATGAATTGTTTTTCTTCGAAATTTCAGTCCTTATGTAAATATTGCAGGCATTTTTGATTATTGATTTTGCTTAAACTAAGTTTTAAGTTTATTTCCTTTAAATGTGATGGCTAGAAGGAATAATTCATGTTTTTGTAACATCTTTATAGTTTGTGGACCGGCCCATTGTGATAATTTTCAATAAAAAAAAATCAAAAATCCAACATCATAGTCTGTTTCATATTTATGGGCTCCTAGAGACCTTACATTTTCCACAGCGCACTGATGTCGAAACGGGCTTTGTTAAATCTATTCCTCTGTCTACAAGACTATGGAATGTATGTTTGTAAAGGGTCGTTCATTAAGGGCTTCATCTCTTTAAATTTAAATAAAACAAAGTGTGTGTGAGATATCATTGACTTTTTTTATATTCATTTGAAGGTCATTATGTATGAAATATAACATTGTGTAAATGTCCACCTCAATTGCAGAATCGTGTTTGAAAGTACAATTTTCAGATAAGCCAAGCTTTTTAATGCAGTCAGTATTTGACATCAATTTTTTATTTATTATTTATATTAAAAACAACATTCTTATGAAGGAATTAGTGTTTGTGTTTTATTAATTTCCGCTTAAAATACAGGAATGAATGTTATATGATCCATATTATTGTGCAATGATGTTTCTTTTTAATAAAACTGAGCACATTTCAATGAATGTCAAGGATACTTACATCTTTTGCATAGTTAAAGTTCTTCGGACGGTGGCGAATTTCCAGACAATACATCCGGTGAATGTATTTAAAACGGCAATCGTTGTGAACGGCACGGCAAATACAACGATAGTATCCCAATAATTAAGAAGCGTAATGTAGTCCTGAAAATGAATGTATTTTTTCAAATTTAATAAAAAATACAGAAAAATATTTTTTTATTGAGTTCATGTTATTAATAAATAACAAATTTCGAAGAAAGTTAATGTGAAAGAAAAGATAATTTATTTCACTTAAAAATATTGCCGTTCTTGTTTTTTTTTTCAATAAAATTAGCTGTCGGTTCAATTAGAGTGCAAGTTAAATGTTCACTCACTCACACCCTTAAAGGGGGTTTTGTTTAGGTTATAACTGTAAAAGGCGATAACCTTAACTCCCCTTCAAATCATGGCCAGCCCTAAATTCAATACACGTACATATATGTTCTTTATGGTACCCTCTATTAGGATCAAGCTTTAAAATCCTATTATTTTATTTTTTTTGTCTGTTGTCCAGGCAGGTTACTCTGCAAAGCATTTTTGAAAGCTTTTTCTTTTATTTCGAATTACGCTATTTTGGTTTTTAAAATTATTTACTAAATATTTTACAAAAGATTCTGTGAGTAAAGGATATGAAATCTATGGCATTCCCAAAATTTTGAATGTAGTACGAGCACTTAAATTGTTTAAAATATTGCATTTATCGTTAGATGAAGCACAGTGTATTTTATTGCTACTAAGAATTGGAATTTGTTTGCACTGTATCCTTAAAACTTTTGCACTATACCAAAAGAAGAGTTATTTTCTAGATAATTATTCCAGGCTAGATTTCCAAATTGAGATATTTTCCCCTTAATTGTCTCATTACAATTTGACCGCAAATGTTTAGAAGGCATATAGTTTCTTCGGTCTGAATTTATATTTATAATGTTTTGTGATTTAGAACAGTTGCATTTTTAATGGCATTTTTCAGAAACTGTATCAAGTTATCGATAATCAGGCATGTTCTCACACTCGCAACTCGTATAATATTTGCGATTATGACTTGAACTCGCAAGATTAGTGTTCTGTAAATCGCAAACGCCAGAATTTTGGCGAGTTGAACTCGCAAGGGTATACTGAAGTGAACTGATGAAATTACAATAAACTGAACTTTAAACAAACAATAAAATGATAAATATATTAAATTAAATATGTTTTCTTTTTATTTGTATCAAAACTAGACGATTTTGCTGGCAATTTTAATAAAATATATTAAATTTAAAAAAAGTTTTTTTGTTTTGCTAATTTTTCCTCTCCATTGTTTCCTTAAGGTGAATTCATCTTTATACTCTGGCGATTTGAGCAAACAGCTGATCACAAAGAATATGGCAACTCGCAAGCAAAGCGCGTGAGTTACAGAACATCTAAATATAACTTTGGCGTTTTCAAGTCGCTTGGCGATTTCAAAAACTTGCGAGTGTGAGAACATGCCTGAATGACTCTATCTGAAATTTTAATTACACTATACATTATTATTAGAGCATGAGGGCAATTGGATAATTCCATGACTTTCTGTGTGTTCAACGCAGTATTTTTCATTCATCATTCACCAGCAGATTTGGTAATGCTATCTGTCAAAATATTGTATGTGCTCAAAAAGTTTGATCGTGTAGCTAAAATGTGAGAGTGTGTCACAGATTTTTTTACAGGTCTGCCCGATTTGATAATTTTATGAATAATTCCATAAATAGTACACTTCTATGTGATTAGAGTTGCAATTTTTATGTAAATGACAAAAAATAAACATATGAAGCTTGTTAATAATTTGCACAAGCCTTTAGTTTTTGGTGCAATTTATTGGTGGCAGGAAGAAAATGAAAAATTAAGGTCATTAAACCTTTTTGGTTACTTTTTTTGTGACAGTCTGTCAGCAGGCCTACGTTACGTTTTTTTTTTTTTTTTTTTTTTTTTTTTTTTTTTTAATTGGGTCAGATGTTTATTTGTTTGGACTTAATCATAAGACTTTGTAGGATAGTCAGTCATGACCTGTCAGTCAGTCATGGCAACTGTTGTTAGCAGACAACTTTGTTGATTTTAGCGTAAAAAAATCGCCACCGGAACCAAAGAAAGACTTGATAAATATCTTGGAAACTCTGCGCCATCACTTTCAATGGTAAAAATTGTCTTACTGAGTTGTGGTCGTGCAAGCAGAAATGTCGCCAGCACGTCACGCCGGAAATAGTCGAGAAAATCCGAGCGAGTACATCGCATTTGGATATGAAAAATTTATTTAACTATCATCGCAATACACTAGAAATCAAAGAGCAATCAAAACAGTGGGTCTCTTCAGCTGAACATGCACCAAAGGGTTAAGTCATAACCGTTTCTTTGAGATGCACGCGGTGTCTCACCTTGAAAAGGGTAAACTACAAAAGCGACCTCATCTAACGAAGTAAAACTGTTTTCCCCCTCAAGATAATGCAGGGGTGCAGACGTGTACAGTCACTATAGTAAAAACCATGAATTGGACTACGAACTGTTACCCCATCCAGCATATGCTGGACGGCTATTTCCTATTTCGAAATTCAAGTAAATGTCTGTGTTGTAAGAGTTTAAAGAAGAATTTTCAAAAATGAAACGTTTTTTGCCGAAAAATATGTTTTACCCAAAAAGTTGCGCATTGATCAAACACCCCTCGTATCTACTTCAATTTGTTTTATTATAGGCATAAGTAGGGTTTTCATGGTTATTGGTGATTGATATATTTAATGAAGTTGTAACCGGTAGATGGTCTAAAAATGCGCTCGAAGTCTCAGCGATTTGTATAGGTTTTTAGTTCACAACAAAAAAATTTCAAAATAAAGTTTTAATTCTATTTATGGTTATTACAAATTTACATTTTTTGTGCCATTTGTTTAATATTTTTTACGCTTTATGAAAATTTTTGTGATGAAAATATTTGACAAATATACGCCTGAATTTGGCGAATATGAATATTATTCCACACGTCATGAAATAGAGAAAACGAATATTAGCTACATCTCTAGTATGCGAAACCTTTCACAAGTTTTAACTTTTGAAAATATTGAAAATAATTATTTGCAATCTATACTACATTTTTTTTCCACTGCTATTTATTTATTGTATCTTCAAATAGAACTAACAATAAGTGTTCAAATCTTAAGTATAAATATAATAATTAGGCCCAACCAGTGTCGGACATAAACTTAGTGATAGTAATTAATAATACATAAATGTCATGTAAGCACAAAAATATTCAAAAATTTCAATCTGAAGTGTGGCGTATTAAGGCCGTAGTATCCCTCTTTTTTAAGCGGATGTGTCCAGGAAAGTTCAAGATGTTACGAGCAAGGGGATTAGGATGGGACTCGAGTTTTGTTAAATATTTTCCAGCATATTTTGCAATTTCAGCGGTCACAAGTGGCATATTTAAATCACGATGTAAAATTGAATTTTTCATGTACCAAGGAGCCGATGTTATTAACCTTAAAATTTTGTTTTGCATTCGTTGGATTCTCTCTACATTGGAAGCTGAAGCAGTGCCCCATAGCTGAATTCCGTAACACCATATGGGTTTCAAAAGCGACTTGTATATTAAAAGTTTACAATCTAGACTGAGGGTAGAATTTCTATCAATCAGCCAGTGTATCTGGGTTAATTTAAGCTTCATTTGTGTTAGCTTAGAGTCAATGTGGTTTTTCCATGTGAGGCGTCGGTCAAGGTGTATACCAAGATATTTCACATGTGAATGTTGAGGAACAACTTGATTGTTGATTTGAATGGGGGAACAAGTGTCTCTTCGTAGTGTAAATGTGACATGAACACACTTTTGTTCATTTACTTTTATTCTCCATAAGTTTAACCACAATTCCAACAGGTTAATATGTTGCTGAAGATAACGGGATGCCTCGTGAGGGTTTTCATGCATACTAAGTCAGGCTGTATCATCGGCAAATGTAGAGGTGAGGATATTACTGCTTAAAGGCATATCACAGGTATAGATCAAATACAAAACTGGACCCAGTATACTCCCCTGTGGCACACCGGATGAGATAGTTTCGGGCTCACTCATGAAGTCTCCTTCCACAACAGTGAATTTCCGGGCAAGAATATAACTTTCCAATAGATTTACAATGTTTATTGGTAGATATGTCTTCAATTTTACAATTAGGCCTTCATGCCACACTTTATCAAATGCCTGAGAGACATCAATAAAGAGGGAAGAACAATACTTTTTTTCTTCAAATGCTCTTCTTATGAAATGGACCAATCTATGAGTTTGTTCAATGGTGCTATGCTGACTTCTAAAACCAAATTGATGGTCCGGTATGCATCCATTATCAGCTAGAATTGGGGACAATTTTGTCATGAGCAGCTTTTCGAAGAGCTTTGAAATTGTTGACAGTAAACTTATTGGCCTATAAGACTCAGCCTATACTACATAAATGAAATATTTATAATGAAAATGACATATTTTATTTTTAAATGAACTTAAAAATTTGTTGATGTTGATGTCAATGTTTATATATGATTCTTCTATCTGTACACGATATTATTTTAATAAATTGGTTTCATTGCTATCATTCAACAAGTTGATGGCTAATTTTAAAAATCATAGGTTAGGTTAGGTTAGGTTGATTGGAGGGGTGTGATAGCCCATGTCATACGACATACACTTAAGCCAGTGAAGGCTTGTTGTGCGCTCCCTTTAATTATCAGACACAAACTGCCAGAGTTCTGTGGCAGGATTCGAACCTGGGACCTTCGCACTACGAGTTTAGTACACTACCTACTAGTCTACGAAGGTCAGTTTAAAAATCTTAAACAATTTTAAATATTTGTATCTTATTTTCAACATGATAAAGAGCGATCAGAAAAAAACAACATTTTTTTTAATGCTGTCTGCTATAGTTTAAAAACTTTTTGTTTCACCTTTTATTTTAATTCAATTTAATTTTACTTTTGCTATATAGTTCTTCCCGTAGGAATTAAGCAACAAATCCTTTATTTACGGTTCTGCTAGTAGCAATTTTGTCCACACGTAAATAAATGTTTCAAATTTCTATTGATGCAATAAAAATTTCATATTTTATGGCAACATAAAAAAATTTAGGCATTAAATATTAACAGGGGCATTAAATATTAAAATGTTGATGCTTAAAGTGTAATTATGCATTAAATTCATCTTGAATTTAACTATGAATATTTTTGCATTCATACGAAAATTCCATGGCAGTTAAAATGATAAAAACATGATCAAGTTTTAATTACAAAAAATAAAAAACGAAATGATGAAAATGTTTGTGACATGATGACATGATAACACAGGATAATAAAACAAAACTTTTTTGTGCGGGATGAATTTTTTCCAATTAAGTTAAACTCATCTCTTTAAAATACTTCTTTATTACACGTTTTCGAGATAGTACGTCATTTCACATAAATAATGATTAGAGTTACACCCTTTAATAAAAAAATTTCCTGAAGAAGACGCCCAAAGAGGCGTCGAAATATTGAATAAAATTATTATTTTTTAAAAAAAGACCCAACGCTTGATTATAAAAATTATATATATTAAAAATTTTTACTTTTATATGATTTGTTAAAATTTTTTAAATTTGTTTAAATTATGTATGTATGTGAAAAAAATTGAAAATTTTTTTCATGTTGTTGTCACATTAAAAAAAATATTTCCTAAAGAAGAGACCCAAAGAGGCGTCGAAATATTGAAATAAAATAAATTTATTTCTATAAAAAAACCTAAAGCTCGTTTATATTGGAAAAAAAAATGGAAAAATGATATTAATTAATTCAACAGCAAAATTTCTATTAAAAAATATTCAAAATCATTTTGGGCTAATAAGCAGCAGGGGTAATACATAAGATTTATTAAAAAAAAATAAGAAAAACTCAACTATGCTGCTTCCATAAAACTGACACCACACAAAATTTTACATGATTTTAGGCAACTTTTTTCTCCCAACTATTTCACTGCATTTTTCATTGTCAAAATTATTTATGTAACAAATTTCATTAAAAAATTGTTAAATTCTTAGAAAGCCACCTTGTGTTACAATATTCGCAACGTTTATGACCTCTTCCTCAAATACATAACAGTTTGCGTCGCTTCAGCTTTGCATTATTCTTCGTTACGCCCATATTACAAATCTTGCCACAATTAAATCAAGTTCACAAATGAAAAGCATTAGATTACTCAAAGAAGTAGAAGTTCCCTGCAGAAGCATGTTTGGACATGTTTGCACGAAACCCGTCAATATCTTAGTGTTTCTGCGTACGGTATTAAATCGCATCAATTTGCTGTTGCATATGACAAATAATCGAAAATTACAATAAAGAAAGATTAATAGTTAATCCATGTCATCATTCACTTACCTTGTATTCAGCTTTAATATCACATAACGTGGTCTCCAGCTTGGACGAATAGACTGGGGTTGAGGAAATCCAAAATGGAGCGCAATGCAAACAGCCCAGTATTGTTAGACCCATTAAGACCATTTTGGCCCGTCTCACCGTGCACATTGTCTGACGTTTCAATGGGTACATAACGGCTATAAAACGTTCAACTGTAAATGCCACCACAAACCAAACGGAACAGAAACATGCCAAGTTACTGAAGAACGTAAAGAATTGGCAAAAGTATTCACGATTGTAAATGTTAACATCGACAAAATTCAGCCACTGGGCAAAGAGGCCAAGTAAAAAGCAGGTGTCGCTTACCGCCAAAGCGGCCAAGTAAACACTTGACGAAAGTTTACGCAATTTCGTCTTGAAGAACACAAAAACCGACAGTATATTGCCAATCGACCCAGTGCCCACAATAATGGGAACGTAGTAAAAACTCAAGACGGTCAAAATATATTCTATGGTTCGCAAAAACTCATTGTCATTCTCGTCCATGTCGTTACTGATGCTGCTGACATTGTGTGCTGTTGTGTTGGGACTCTTCGGGGAATTTATTAAGTGATTGTTGTTGCTGTTTGAAGAAATTGTGTTCGAATTGGCATTAGTAGTCGTAAATTCATATACGCTAGACCAACTTGGTATTGCAGTAGAAGTGGGAGTGGTTATTAACTTGGCTGTGACATCAGATGTGCTTGCCATGGCTGCTCCCCGGGGCGTTATTATGTTGCTTGTTGTCGTCATTATGTTGTTACTTTTTGCCATTGTCAAGTGTTGCTGATACAATAAATGAATAGTTACGATAGTGGTGATTTTATTTGTATTCACTTTATTCCGGTTATTTACCCTTAAATTAACTTTAGCAGCAAATTGATATAATTGTCGTTGTTTTCGTTGTTGTTGATGACGATAATGTAGTTTGTGATGTTTCGCAAATTTATTTTCTATTTTAAATTGTTTATGGTAATGGTAGCTTTCGTTTGTTATTGAAATTATTTCTCGCTCATTTATTTCATTTGTGTATTTTGTATTTGTTTTCTGTAGCAATTCCAATCCCATTTTCAATCGTTGTACAGTCTTTAGAACTGTCAGCTATTGTCACCACAGTGTTATTCTGGTTTGTTGGGCCACTTAGAGCGATAACAAAAGCTTTGTGATAATTTTCAGTTATTTTAGACTTTTCAATTAATATTATTTTCTTGTATTGTGGAGCTTTCTCGCGAAAGCGCAACCGATTCATTTTTTGTTGGAAAATATTTTTCAAATCCATTTTGGTTATTTGTACATGATTGCTGTTTGAGTATTTAATTTTTTATAATAATAGCAACTTCCCACTAAGAAACGTGCCAACTAATTTTGAATTATGAATGTATCGCCCACTGTAGTGAGACCATATTTGATATGATTTGATGAAGTAAACATATTTTTTTTAATATTGTTGTTTTCATATATTTCTTTTATATATGTGTGTGTATATATATTGTTTCTCGCTTAGTTGTATAAGGTCCAGGCTAAAACTATAAAATATTTTATAGACTGTGTTCAACTTGAAAGCCATTATATTTTCGATTTTAAAATAACAATTTTTGATATTCAGTTCATTTCAGTTTTACTGAGACTTTTTTCAAAATACTGATTTAAAAAAAAAAATATGAAATTCAAATTGCAATGTATTATTTTAATTGCCATTAAATTTCGTACGATGCTTATGCAACACGCTTATGTAATTTCTA
The DNA here is from genome assembly GCA_963681545.1 of Germaria angustata. Classification (NCBI taxonomy): domain Eukaryota; kingdom Metazoa; phylum Arthropoda; class Insecta; order Diptera; family Tachinidae; genus Germaria; species Germaria angustata. Next base: position 59,610,646 of record OY813000.1, read on the forward strand.
TAAGTGAAATTATTTCAATGTCGTTAGATAAGAATTAAATTATGTTGTTCAAAGAAATATTATAAGTTGGTGCGAAGGCGTTGTTTATGAAACTTTATTAATACTTATGTAAGTATATCTAAAACTAAAGCCACAACAAAACAACAACAAATATAATAATACAAAAAATAACTATTAAAAATTATTAGCCTTTATTAGACCCAGAAATTGAGAGAGAATAAAATTTTATAAAGTGTACTGGAACAGAAATTTACCTAAATATTGCCAAATGAGAAAAGGAAAAATAGATTATTATACGACAGTGTTGTAAAATAATTGCCAAATTCACAAGCGCCATTGTATCGTGTGTCGTTTATTGAAATACACCTTTAAAATACAGCTTGTGAACAGCCGATTTTATTATGATGATCATAGATCTTTAAACTTCAAGTTAATGAAAGTAGTAGTCAATTCAAAGTGCGGAAATAGTAGCAAAATATGTTAAATGTAGCGATTTTGTCATTGGTAATACACTGTCAGCTGTTTTTTGACAAAAAAAAAATCTGTTATTTTTTATTGTTGTACTTGTAGAACTACAGAAACCTAATTTATGCAGAACTTGCCTCGTATGATATATATTATTAATCCATCTATTAATCCATGCCTAAATTTTTTAACAAAAACATATAAAACTCGTGCTGATATAAAATTCTAGTAAATGCAAAAACAATTTTGATAATAAACTCTTCACTTTTTCAAATAATACATATCGCCCAATTGCACTTGTTGCAACAACGTCATAACTCAAACACAACACTAGTTTGATTTAAAACTGACTTAAAGTTTTCATTTTACACAACAACTTATGGAAAAATATAATAACGATACCTGGTCTACTCATAGCTCGCGATTTTTTTATAACGTTTGTAAATTGAAAGATTATTTTTATTTTGGAAAACTTTCATTTGATACATATAGTGGTCCGCCATTTTGAAGCATTCGCCGTATTGTGCTTAAAGTGATTTTTCTTCTCAGAAATTCCTTATTTGTGATATCCGTACTATTGGCACGTGCGTGTTTTTCGGGAATGATTACATTTCTCTTCTAAGAAAACTTTTCGCTTGACGTCCATATCATGGGGCTGTTAAAAAATTTTAAAATGAGTAAAACACTCGGGAAAACTTGATTTTTCTAAGAAAGGGACAAGGCTAGATTTTTTTTAATTAATTAACAAACACAAACTGCGAAGCTACTTGGTTTATCTGCAGAGACACCTGGAGTCTACGGCAGGAGTCAAACCTGCGACCTTCAGATTACCGGTCTAGTACACTAGCGTCTAGTCTTCCATGATTCCTAGACGGTGGATCTCGTTGAACTCGTTAGAGCCATTTTCGAGAAACCGCTGGTGAATTTTTTCAACTCATTTCTTCCACAAATCTGTAAAACTCTGTTCGCGACTTTCAAAATACTTTCTCCAATATATAAAAAAAAATGCTTAGTTCCTTAAGTTCGTGTAAAAAAACATTTTTTTTACTTAAAAAAAAAAAAAAAAAATTAATAAAATTACACTCACATAAGGAAGAAAGAAATCCAAACGTTTGACAGCTTTGAAAATATTCCACATGTGAAGTCCATTCATAGCGGTAAGTAACTAATCCTAACACTATTTTCTTTGAAAAAAAAAAAAAAAACGGAAAAATTCACATTTCACAATATATTGAGAATAGCTTGCAAATCAATGAAAATAAATTAAAAAGTACATCCTGCAATGACAAGCTTACATATGTTAAAATCATTGGATATTTTGCTTTACTTTGTGGTTCTAATCCCAATGTATTCATGACATTTTTGAAGCTTATTTTTACTTAGGAGTTGCTAATTTACACATATTATGTACTTTTCTTGAGAAAAATTCATATGTCTTGATATGATATGATCAATTATAAAACATAATTTTGTAAATCATGAATGTGGAAAAAGGGAAAAAGCTCTGTATTGATCTTTTTTCTTTCTTGAATTGAGCTATTTCATTTTTATTTTCTTTTTTTGTACTTTTCCATGGTCTTAGAGAAGTCAACAGATTCGCTGCTGTTGTGTAATTTGATCCAAAAACTGCTAATCGAAATTTAAAGGTAATCAAAAGTGTCCATCTATTGTTCAATATATTAAGATGTATAATAATAAAGAAACTTTTCCTATTGTTAGAAATAAAGCTCAATGAAGTAAAATATATTTTTAAAAACATATAAAATTTAGTAAGAATTTCATCATCTTCTTCACTTTATTATCTATTCAAAAGTAAATAAACAAAAAGTGTATTTCAATACATTATTGAACAAATATTTGTGAAAATATTTTCAATTCCTGGTGGATGTATATTAGCGTAAATGTTTCAGTAATAAACCCTGTAATACAATTGCTAGATTATGGAAAAAATGTCTGCCATTCATGTGCAAATATATGGACATATAAGTACGAGTATGTAATGTCGGAAAACAGAAATATTTTAATAAATTTCTTAAGCAAGTGCTACGCACATAAATTTTTAGCTTCAATCTTTGTGTTTGTGTGTTAGTAACAACATTGAAGCTTTGTGACAGACGATGTCAATATTACCCAGCAATTTTAATTTTAAAGTGATTTTCAAAATGAAAGGGCATACAATTTCTTGTCGATAATTTTTTTTCCGTCTAATAACAGATATAGAAAAATATACAAAAGAGTTGTATTGTTATTACCTTGAGTCTACCAATACAAAAATAAGGCATTGAGCAATAAACTACTATTGATTGAAGTATAAAGTTTCTTAGAACATAAAATTTCACGTCGGAATAATATTTTCTGTTTTTTATAAAATAAAATTTTTCCCATAAAATGCGATATTACAAAACTTTTTTTTTGTATTGCCGTCACAACATTCTTTTCTTTTCACATCTCATAAACTAAGCAATGAATGATACACTTCTATTAAAATTTCCCTGTTCCATTTATTTAAAAAATAAAATTTTCTACATTACGTTAAACTGCTTAAATTTTTTTTGAGGTAATTCAAAACCAATTTGATATTATTCAATATGACACACGAGGTAATAGGTGTGACGATTGAAGCTAAAAATTGATGTGTCTGGCACTCACTCGAGTTTTATTCAAAATTAAAATTAGGAAAAAATTTTTGCATTCATTTCAAATATACATATGTATATGTATGTATGTATGTATATACATATGTAGGTATTTTTTCCAGTATAAACACATGAACTCGTTAGACGTCCTGTCTTCTATTTTCCCTTACGCAGGATTTTAAACTAAATTGAAATTGATCATTGAAAATATGTAACATACTAAAAATACAATTTTTTTTGGTAGCATCATAGCTTTTATATTGCGTTTCGATATACCAATGTCCTTGTTTTTTTTCATTTTATATATTAATTGGAAAATTTTTGGGTTTTAAAAAAAATTTGTTTGTTTGTTGAGAAATTTCTTAATCTCCAGTAAAACTGCATGTAGTATTAAATTCTCAAGTTCAAATTGCGATTTAACAATTATACTTTTAGCAAAATTTTCTGCCACATAAGCTTTAATGTTTGAAAGTGCTGAGATTATAATTTTATTCATTTTTACTAAAACACCCTCTTCTTCAAAAACCACTGATACATGTAGAGTATTTTGTATTATAAACGTGTTCAAAAGCAATTAAAAAAAAAATAAGAACAAAGCTTTATGCAAATAAAGAAACTATTATGAAAATTTAAGAACAAAAAATATTTAAATATTGATGAACACAGAGACTGCAATGGTAGCAAAAGCATAGTAGCGTTTCAATTTAAACTTTCGTAAAAGGATATATTACATATATCAATATCCTTATTAAGAGAGATTTCAAAGAATTCTCATGCGTAAATTGAAAACTTTATTTGATACTTTTAGGGAATTATTGTTATTATTTGCTTAAATCAAAATATAGGTGATGTCTATATCGTGACTGCTATTCATTTAAGTTTAAATTTAAAATTTTCTAAAAAGGATATATGTGGCATCTCCTTATCAATACTGCGAATTAAAAAAAAATTTGTGTACAAACTTAAAAGCCCTGCGATTCAAAACATTCGTGTGAAAAGGTTAAAGTTTACATCTAGCTACTTTTGGTAGCTTCGTTTAACTTAAGTCATTGTATTCCTAATAAGTATATATGGGAGATACCCAAGTCCTTGTTCTGATTGCAAAGAATTCTGGCGCATTAATTAAAAGCTGATTTGATTTGCTGATTTTTGTTGCTCGTTGGGGCTGTGTTATTTTTTCAAAAAAGCATATATGGCAGATATCCCAAATCTATGTATCGCATAACTTGATGATACATAGCACTGTCTTCTAATATTTTTTGTAAAATTTAGTACAACATCAAAGAACTGTGTTCTGACTGATGAAATTTGCCAAAATTGTGAAATATTTAAAACTGTTACAAAGTTTCCAATCAGTTTTATGTGATTGGCGTGAGATTTGTGCTCGTGTTTCAAATAAATAAGGAAATTTAAATATTGCTTTCTTTAATAAAATAATTTATAAAAGCTTCACATAAGAGCTACCTCTCTCCTTACTCCTATCCAGACATTTTTCATTGGACTTCACAACAGGTTTGAAGAATCTCACTAGTATTAATTTGTATGAAGGGTGCCACTCCCTTTGATAAAAATAACGAATGTGTCTACTGGAAAAATTTAAAATCAGAAAACGAAGATTATCTCTATCAAATAATAATAGTAACAATATTAAAATAATAATAGCAATTAAATAACAACTAAAAAATTTACGATTGTATTTTAACTTTTATGAAAAATAAGATTGCGGTCCCTGCTTTAATTCAAAGTTGTGGAATTTAAAAAATTTTACATTTCCAAAAAATAGACTGTCAAAGTTGATAATGAAATTTAAACAAAAACCGCACTACGAGAAGCTGAAAGTGATTTTCCTTTAGATAAAGTATATTCTTTAAATACAGTAAACTCTCGATAATATGAACGTGAAAAAACAAGACTGTTTATTTGATAGCACTCGTTCACAATTTTGTTTGTGAAATTTGTAGTACTCAACAGTGTTTTCCTCGTCAATTGAAATTCGAAACAGAATTGACCACAATAGTACATACATGGATCAAATGTTTAGTTCATTGGAAACACGTTACATTCATTCATAGAAAAAAGTTAAGAAATTTATCGCCTTAACATCATAATGAAAACAAAAGAGTTTCTCACCAAGTCATGATATTGCAGATATAACAGATCAAATATGTTTAATATAGAGTTGTCATTGCAAGATGTTTACTTTTTGATGCTTATTCACCATAGTGAGAGCCATCTGTAATGTGTTCAGCAAAGTCGTTTTAATTTTCTTCTAGAAAATAGTTTTAAATCAAACTATGATTAGCTGTTTATCAATCAGCAGGAACTGAACAATATTTTAAATTTTGGTTCTTCTGATGCAAAAGTAGATGGCTCAATTGTAAATTAAAGTAAAATGGTGTTTTCATGTCAAATAAAAAAATAAGTGTGCATACATATTTAAGAATTAAAAGGATTGCATAGTCTTGTTAAGTAATTGAAATTCTTAATAAAGATCTTGTCAACTTTACTTCTTAAGAAGTCGAAATTCACTAATAGAAATTTTGTTACTAAAGAATTACTTTACCCACATCTTAAAAAAAAAAACAATTACCAGGACTAAAAAAAATTTCTAATAATGTCAGCAAGTGGAGGCACGTAATATTTTTAATGTTGTTTAATATTTAGTTATTAATATTTTTTCCCACTTATTAGGTGGTCGATAATAACAATTTTGTATTCCATATTATTGAATAGTTCAATGTAGCGAAAGTTTATATTACCGCGAGTTCACTGTAGAGTTTTTTTCCTTGCATTTTGAATCAGAATAAAATTTCTTGCCAAATAATTAGTTTGTATAAAATATCACAGAAAGTGATAAATGATAATATACCGTCGAAATAAACAAAATGCTAAATCATTTGTACTGGTGCATTATACATCTTTATGTGGATGAGGTACTTGATTTCCTCCCTGTAAACCATGAAATATTACTTCATTCAAGTGTTAGAATTATTTGCTTGAATATTTTTTTCAATAACTCGCTCGATAGCAATAAAAAGCCTTTTGCAAAAGTCAACTACTTCCCTTTGATGACCTATTAATCCATTTATTCTTTATTTGGCATATTTTTTTAGTAATTGATTGATTGCAACTAAACTGAATAAAAATTCTTCTTTGTATGCATATAAAATTGTTTAAAAATATATTTGCAAACAACAGCAATAGAAAATATAATTTTTATTGCATTTAAGAAATCAAAATTCTTTTTAATAACGAACTAAAGGCCAATTCTACAGAGAATTGCTTGGGACTGAATACATGGTTCTAAAAATTAATCACAATAATTGATGACTGTATTTTATTTTAATGCATTATAGATTGTAGTAAAAAGTTTCCGCTTTAAATCGAATCCATTTATTTATTTTATTTAATTGATTCCTTTAGTTGTTGCTGTTTTAATATTGGCACTACGAACTTTATTTATATACATTATATATACATACATACATACATACATATATAAATGCGTGTATGTTTTCTTTTCAATTATATTTATGCTTTCAATTATAAATATGCTTTTAAATTTTCGAACAATAACACTTGTACACTTGCTATTTTTAATTTGTTACTATAGATGTGTTGTGATTTTCATTTTTCAAAAAAACAAATTTTTTTTCAATTGTTCTACATATTGATGAAACCACAAAATAATTTTTAGTAGCGATATTTTTATGAGTATATTTTCAAAGTGAAATCACTGGTGTTGTATATTTTCATTTAGATATTTATGTGTTAACAATCCGATATCGCGCCAAAGACTAAAAGAATTCTTTGGGTTAATGTTACTTTTAAGGATAATTTTGCTTAATTTTAATTTCCATTTGATTCCCATATGGCAAATAACATTCAACAGGAGGTTAACTCTCTTGCAAAGTTGAATCCCGCAAAGAAAATCGTTTCATACAACAAAAGAAGTTACTCTTAAAATGTTGCTCTTTGCGCTTGCTTGGCTAGCAAAAGCTGAGGAAATGGAAAGATTGTACATAGATATCGTTCTCATTACTCGTTAGTTGTAAAATATTTTCATTCACAAAATTTTATAAATCATGAATGGGTTTTACTACACACGTACTTATCTGTCGCGGTTGGTGTGCAAACAAATGGAAACCTCACCTGAACTCACATGCACATAAAGAATAAAAAAATTTAAAAGAAAAATTTATTGTTTTGCCACAATTTGTAAACAAATAATTGCATCACTCAAACCGTTTAAACGCCCTCCCCTCACCCCGATTCTCACCTCGCCTTGCACACAATTATAACCAATGACAATTGAAAAAGGGAAACCTTTTAGTATTTCTCTTTAAAACCTGTTGCTCACATACGTTCGCACTCCGTATAAAGTTGTGCACTCCGATTTTCAATGTATTTAAATTCAATAATGATTGGCCTTGAATTGCTTAAGTATTTATTTCAATTTCCTTTTCCGTTGTCGACATTTTAAAATTTGTGCACTATTGGCACTTCTATTATTGTGGTGTTATTTATAAATTGAGGCGTTTTTTATTCCTTATCAAATGATTATTTATTTTCAATTACTTATAGTCAATATTCAATGAAAATTCAATTGATTTATTATTAAAGCACTTCTAATGCAGACTTCAATATAAACTTTTAAAGGTCATGGAAAGAAAATCTAAAAACCACAATATTACAAAATAAACTGCGGTTTAACAAAAGGGAACTAAAACCTTCAACGTGTTTGACGGAAGTACTTAAATGTTGATTACTTAGTTTAGATTACTATCCTAATGCTCGTAATGTGTCTATTAATTAAGAACTAATTAATCCTAAATCAACAAATGGAAAAATAAACGTTACGAACATTAGCGTATACACACATTTTCAGTAAACAAATTTATTGAATCAGTAAATATTTTGTATGAGTGCCGACCGACCTACAAGAATTTTGAAGATTCAGACACAAATTTAACCAAACAAATAAAAATTTCTTTTTTTGTAATTTAAAGACTCAAACTAATAATAAACTGCAATGATTTTTTATGTGTAGATAATACTACGTTTATACGAGTACGTACATCTTATTTGCAAAGGAAAATGTGCCTCATTGAACATTTTGACGTATGAACTTTGAGTTTGATTTTTGTATGGAAACAACTGAATGACGATAACTATTCACGATTAATATAAAACTATTTGCATATAAAACACAAAAAGCTGCAAGTTTCATAGGACAATCAAAATAAATAGAATTTTGCGGAAAATAAAAGTTATACAAAACGAAATTGTGCGCGAAACAAAAATTTGTTTCGGGCCCAAAATAAATAAATTTACACGTGGGTGTAAACGTGATAAATCGTGTAGGAAATCTTTATTTGAATCGATAGAACGATCTATATAATTCAATGTTTAAAGATGATTTCATGTAAATGTTGACCGCGGCTACGCCTCAAATGGTTCATACGTTGGGTCCAATTAGGTAATACTCTCTCCAACATATCGGCCGGTATCTCACGAATAAATTCTTCAATATTGGCTTCCAGCCTGTCCCTATAGACATGAGCCATAACATAGCCCAACGAAAAGTACTCTAAAGGCGTTAAATCGCACGATCTAAAACCGCCCCCAAACGTGAAATGAACCGAACTCGCCTCTCAATAGGGCCATTGTTTCGCGTGCTGCGTATCATGTGGCACCGTCTTGTTGAAACCACATGTCAGCCAAGTCCATCTCTTCTATATTGGGCATCGCACGATAGCGCTTGCCATTCACAGTAACGTTTCCGCTTTCGTCGTTTTTGAAAAAGTACGGTCTAATGATGTCACCGATCCATAATCCACACCAAACAGTGCATTTTTCGGGATGCAATGCTTCTGGCTGCTCTTCACACCAAATACGGCAATTTTACTTGTTCACGTATCCATTCAATCAGAAATGAGCTTCATTGCTGAGCATAACTTTTTCCGATAAAACAGTGGACGATGCACTTTCTTAATCCAGCATGAATTTTGATAATGAAATTCAATAATCTGCAAGCGAAGTCGATTCATATATAGATATAGACCAAACTGAACATGATTAACAGCAACATGTTACACGAAAACAGCTGAGCCGCCAAAAAAAACGGTGTTGCCAAAAAGAAAGTTGCTAAAAAATCACGCTTTATTATTATTATTTTTTTTTTTAATTCATACGTTGGTAGTCACAAAATCAGGTGACTTGGTTCATGACATATTATGGCGTTTTCTGGACTTACGTGAGTGCAGTATTCACACATTTAAATGCAACTATTTTAATTACTTCAGTAACCTTCATAATTCCAAGATCTCGTTGTAGATCGTTGACTCTAATGTGCCATAACATTTTCGATGTTCCTTAGTAAAATGTTCAGAAAACGACGAATAATGGCAATATTACTTTTGGCAGCACCTACCCAGTTATGAACTCCGTAAGTCCAAACTGGCTTTAGAACTTGATTGTAAATAGTTTGCTTTCGATATGTATTGTGATGGAGTCCTAATAGTCCATTTAAGCTTATAAAATTTTATGTTTAGTCCTGTTACTTTAATTTTGATAGCCTCTTCATCATTCCAAGATGTTTGGCAGGATTTGCGTATAGAGTTTGGCAGTAATAAAGGCCTTAATTTTTGTCTTTTGAAAAGTAACACTAAGGCAATTAATGCCTACTGCTTAAAACGTTAGTTCTTTATAGAAAGCGATAGTGTAGAGAGCACTGATGGTTAAACGAGAAAGTTTAATTCTTATAAAACTTTGCTATTGCGCGTTTTATCAATTTTTATAGCCTCTAGTGTTAAGTAGACTCATTAACTTTCGAAAGCTGTATTGTGTAGCCATTTTGTTAATTGTTTTACTTCACCGACGATTCTGCCAAAATAGTTTTGTACGTAAAATCAACATGGACTGATTTACTTTACTATAATTTCAATTTCCACGTTTTCGTTTATTCTGCTCATTCATCTGTATTTTGCTTCTCCAGAAAACAAAAAACGAAATTGTTTTTCGGAATGAAACCACTTTTAATTTCATGATCGAATTTGCATTTTTTGTATCTGATAGTACAAAAACAAATTTAAAACTTTCTTCATTGAATAAATAAAATAATAAAATACGGAATCAATTCCACTTTCGATCGAAATTGATTTCTGTGACAGGCCTGATAATTATAGTTTAGAACATGATTCCACTTCGTTATCACCAATTGATAGGATACAGCTGTTATTAGCAGGGATGGCTATTTTCCTGTCGATTGTTAAGGAAGGTATATCGGCTGCTATATAATAGGTACAAAAGTGGGCCGAAGATACCCCCGTGTAACACTCCCGTACTCTTAGCTGGTAATGTAATCATTTGTTCCATACCCGGTCGAAGTTGTAAAAAACATCTAAGAATGGGCCTTCTGATGCACTTGGTCGGTGCAGAATGTATTTTTCTAAATGCAAATTGATGTAAAGGTGTTAGTTGTTCAGTTAAAACTAACACGTTTCCCAATACAGATATGCAGATGTTGTTAATACCAATGAGTTCTTTATTTGGAAGATTTTTTAAAATTTTTCATTATTTATTATGTCAAGTTATTCATGTGTAAAGATGTGAGTTGTACTCGCAAGAATTTTTTCGACGTCAAATATCATTCATACTCACTGTAGGTGTCTCACAATTTAGATTTCCCAAATCCATAAAAAAATGTATGTGTGTATTTTTATACAATGTGTAAAGCTTTCATTTAAACTATTCTTTGATATGTCATTGTTATTCATGGTAGATCTTAAAGTTAGACCGTTGAAAATTAAAATGAAACCAAACAATTTTTTTGCCTTGTTAAAGTTTTTAAAGTTTCATAAAAATCTTTATTCGTTGTACAGTGGAGTTCGTTTGTAACATACGAGTATAGCGGTTCTAACGAATTATCGGATACAAGGAACAAATTCTCCGGTTGCAACAGTTTTTTTTTTAAATATATCACGGTTAGAACGATCTTCAATTATAGAGAATTTTCATTGATGATGAACTATTTTTTGAGTACAACATACAAAAATGCTTGTAAATTTTTACACTGTAAGCATAACGAACAAAAAAAAATTGCAAAATCTTTTCATTAAAATTTTTCAAGTCAAAATAATTATTTACCATTATTTAACAAATCGATAAAAAAAATAATTGAAGGTTAGTGACATTTGTCAATAGGGACATCATATTTATCCTGGTTATAACGAACTTAATCTATAACGAGCGAAAACTTCTCAGTCCCGCGCAGTTCGTTATAACCGAAATCCACTGTATTCTACAAACCAACTATTTCAAAATTTCTTTGTTATTTCCTAGTGAATAAAATTTAAGTTTTTCTCAAGGAACGACCCTTTTATTGCTTTTAAGAATCCAATAATCCATTTTTTGCAAGTTCCTGGCAAGTCAAGTTGAAAAATATTGTACAAATCTATCTAAGTCGATTCGAAAATACTTTTTTGCTGTCATTTATACAGTCGGCTTTGGCGAATGAACAACATGTGCGAAATGTGTTTTCTGTTCGGGAAATATAGCGCTCGCTTCTGCCTATTTTACCGTCGAAATAATCGTCCTCCACGTCCACCGTTGAAAGCGAGCGCTATACGTCGATGATTCTCAACTTCTTTTAGTCTGATAAGAACACCAACGCCATGTGGTTACATTGGACATTCTGCACGATCGATTTGAGCGTGGAGGTGATGTCAACTAACCACCACCGAGATCGTGATATCGTTTGGCTTTTTCTTGTGGGGCTTTTTTAAGTTGCATGTCTATGCGAATCGCCACAAACCACAACGGCCCTCAAAGCCAACATAGCCCATGCCATCGTTCAAATTCAGTCTGATTTATATGCCATATTTAAGGAAAATTGGACATTTCGTATGCGCCCCACCCAGAGAAGCCACGGTCTTTCAAACTCAAATTTAATAATATCTCACACATACTGCTTTATTTGAATTTAAAGTTATGAAACGCCTAGTGAAAGAACCGTATTTTTATATAAGATAAAAGAAATCGGTACTAGTGGGAAATTTTTACCCCTTCTCGGTATAAAGTTTATTCCCAGTAGTAGAAAACTAGTCCTAATTCGATATAAAATTATTTTCTTTGCAAAAAAGATAAAAAGTTTGCCTACACCATCATACTGAAGACATCTTTCAAATCGGCGAACAGGAATCGTAAAGACAAGCCCATAATCTTTATAAAGGATTCGAATTTGCACTACTGCCAGATCCAAATCTCAACATTATCATGACATATTCGGAAGCTCTTTTCTGATTGGGTTGTTGTATATGAATGCATTTCATTTAAATGTCTGTCAAATATGACGACTGAAGTGTACTGATGATTTACAGACGTATAGTTAGACAGCTAGGCCCAAAACAAATAACAAAAATTGTTTCATTTCTGGCTATTTGTTTTTGTTTTTATAAAAATTTTTAATTTTTCTCGAGTTTCCGATGAAATGTTTATAATATCAAGAAAATACAGTCAAAATAAAGTGCAGCTGAAATAACAAGAATCAATTTTCATAGTTTCAAAAGGGTCATTAAAAGTTTTAATTCAACAATTTTATCAATCTAAGAGAATTATATTTTAAGAGAGTCACTGTAAACATTCCCATTTCGTTCTCTTTTTGGCTTTTCATTTAATTAACATTTACAGAGTTCAGTTGAAAGCAAACCTTCTTCAAGCAAAGAAGTGGGTTGCTTTAAAACTTTCGTTAGAAATTCGTTTTATGGCTTTCGGATTTGCGATTTTACAGCCGTTTAGTTGTGCCAACAGGATGTCTGGTAATTAAATTGGCATTAATACAAAAAAATTGCGAACTTGACACAGTAAAATGATATTGTATGCGTTGTGTGTTTTATCCTTGAGTATTTCATTTTTATTTCCTTGTAAAATTTAAGCAACATTCGTTTATGACATTATCACTTTTCCTTTATTTTTTCAGAAGATGATAAAGTTGGTACATTGGATGTGTTGCTTAGCAGCGCATATTGTCGTTCACAAAGATTTTTATCAAAGCAGTTGGCTCAATTGCGTCCGGAATTAACCATGTCTATGTTTTCTGGTAAGAAATATTTTCTTTCTTTTTGTGTTGTGTTGCTTTTGTATTGACAAAAAATGTATATTTTTTATTCAATATTTCTTTTATTTACACAGAAATCACTCATCGTTTTCAAACGGCACGGGAAGATGTCCGTACACTATTGCTGCAATGTTTGCAACCATGGTTGCACAATATGGAATTAGTGGCAACAACTGTGCCACCAGCAACTCCACTATCTTATATTATGGTATGTATACATATGTGCATACATAAATATTTCACATTTAACAAAAACATCAAAATATGTATTTATGTACTCTAATCAAACTTAAAAGATAAATGAACTTGTTATTTTTATTTGAACTTTACGTAGTATTTAGCTTCAGAGAAAATACACTGCCAGTCACTCAAAGCTTTAAAGATTTCTTTTGTACATTTAAAATACATGTGTGTGGTTTGCATTTTCAAACAAACAGATAATAAATCATTCTTAATAATTTTAATACTTAATCTAAATTTCCATTCATGTATGTTGCTTAAAAGAAAATTGATTCTAAATTGCTTTAGCTCATTAATTTTTAAAAGGAGATAACTCCTTTGAGAATTAAAAAAAATCTTTTGAGAATGCCAAGAAAGATTAATTATAATTGAATATTTTTTACTTGACAGACAGTTAAAACTTAAAAAAATTATGAAATTTTCATTTGCCAAAAGCATTGTCTGAATTAAATAATTTTAATTTTTTTACTTGAATATTCCAACTGAATTCGCTTAATTCTTTATGCTTTTCATAAAAATTGTTGCATTTATAAAGAAAAAAGCAATTGCAGAATTAAAAAAATATATTTATATACTTAATTCAAATAAAAATTTTCCTAAAAGTTACTTCAAAAATATACTTGATTTGAGTTAAATCTTCCACAATAATGAAAAAATTTATTGACTTTAAAAATATATTTCCTAAAATTTAGTAAATGTTTATTAAATTTGAGGAATTTAAGTAGTAAAAAATAAGAAATTCTTATTTTAGTTAATAAAATTCACTCACGAATAGTTTATAAAATTTCACATTCTTAGAAATTTGCAATTTTAGTTCATGCTTCTCCCAGAATTAAGAGTTAAAAACAAATCCAAGAAGTATTTCGTAGTTCGTACTACAAACTTAAAACGAAACAGTAAAGTTTAGCTCGTTTCAAGGAATATTTTAACTAAAATTGGTACATGTTCACCCTTTTATTTGAAATAGAACATTTTATTGCTTATGTAAAATATCCCAATAGACAAATGAATAGAGTGCAGGACAACCAGCAGAAGGTTGTTGGCTCGATTCCATCATGTGGTAAGTTGAAAAAAAGAAAAAAAAACAACAAAATTGTTTTATAATTCCTTCTCTTGTTTTGTACCCATTAATAATGAATATTATTTCCGTGATGATAAATACTTCATTTGAGAAAATAAATTAAGAAAATTCATGAAGTAGAAACTTTAGAAAAAATACTGAAATATAAGACCCTTAAAATTTTTTTGACACGAAACGAAAATTTTTATTGAAAACCAAAACATATTCGTTGTGGCAAAATTGTATTGAAGATAAAATTAAATGTCCGTCCTTTTAGCGGCAAACAATATATTAATGGTCGTTGTAGTGGTTGACGAATATCGTGTTGGACTCCGAGATATTGCTCTAGAATCTAGAAAAAGTTTGACTTCCGTCCTTAATCTGCTACGAATTGTCGAAGTAGAAGTTGAAAATCGTCAATCGCCATAATAAGACTGAATACGAGTGTAAGACCTGACGATGTTCTTTATAAAAATATTATTATTTGTGATAAAAAAAACTGACAAAATGCCTTTCATAAGCAACATATTCACTTATCAGTATACTTGTCGAAAGTATAATGTCCTTATTCGCATAACCAAAACCAATAAAATGTACATATATAAAATAAATTTATTGGACTTGGATTCCTTATTTACAAGACCTGACTTGCATAGACTGCCAATTGCTTCCAATTTACATAATTTTCAATGACATGGAAATATGGCTGAATGAATGGAAATAATATTTAATATGAAAACAAATGCAAAGATTTTTGCTGTCAAATATTTTATTTTCCAGATACATGTATTCACTTGAAAATATTTACTTTTACTGTTTATTTATGTGACTGGCAGTGTGAACAAACTATTATTTTTTATCTAATGTATGCTTTAGTATGTTGTAAATTTATTTTATTTGTTTACTTAGTATTTTCCTGACTCTGGTACACGTGGCCGCAGAGAAGGTACTGGTTCCACGGAAGCTACTGAAATGATTTTAAATAATTTGTTTTATATAACAGCCAAGGTAAATTGATCCCATACTACCATTGTGTCAATAATCTCAACCTTATAGCAACGAATCAAAAAAAAAAAAAAAAAAAAAAAAAATATATATATATATATATATATATATATATATATATATATATATATATATATATATATATATATATATAAATTTGAGCTAAAAACATTTTTGATTAAGAAAAAATTTGACATGAGATAATAATATTCAAAAGGGACAAAGAAAAAATTTAACTTCAGTTCCAACCTAAACGGTTGCACATGACATACCGAACCGGTGTGGCTAGTGTTAATTTAGCTCTAATTAGTGATAGTAAATTAGAAATTTGATCTTATTTAAGAAATTATATGTATATGTTGCAATAATAAAAATTCTCGTATGCTTTTATCATACATAATTTGTCCTCGTGTAATGCACGAAGGCATGAAATGCACATGAATACTGATTATAGACTGGGAATTGTTATGTTCTGTGGTGTTGGTTAAATTGTTTCCTTTGTTCCCTTTTACGATTGTCTCAGGAAGATCAATTATTTCTTAATTAAAATATTACGAACGTTAATAAAATTGTTTTGAAATTATAAATTTCCATTTAAAGTTTTCGGATACTCATCCGCGTGATATTGAAGAATTATGGGGAACGCTGTGCCAATTTTGGCCCAACAATTTAAAAGTGATTTTGCGTTATTTGGTCATAATGAGCGGCATGGCACCCAATGAATTGTTGCCATACGTAAGTATTTCTCTTTTATTAACTTTTTCTTTTTCACTTTTTAATTTTTCCATTCAGTTTTATTTCTCTCTCATTTAATTGTTCTGTTTATCTTTATTTATTCAAGGCGAAACGTGTTGCTCTTTATTTGGCTCGTACCTGTCCAGATCGTTTGCTTGATGAACTAATGGCTGAATTGCAAACAGTTGAAACGCTGAATTGCTTAATTGAACGCACTGAGACACCGCCCTTCTATCGTTTAACAAGTATGCGAAAGGCTTCAAGTCATTCGGCAGATGGTAAGTTTTCGTTTAATTTTTTAACGCAAACAAACAAGTGAAATTAAATAATTTTATAATTTGTAAATAAGTTCCACAAAATTATTTTATTACTACGAAAACTTCAGTAGACATTTTTTTAAAAAGAACAATAATATGCTGTATTTTATGTACAGCGAGACTTTTTCGCCTCTTGCAGACCGATTTTGAAAAAAAAAATTTATTTATACATATATGAAAGAGTATATCCAGAGGTTGGCCCCTTTTTAACAAGTATGTGACGGCACCAGGGGATAGGGTACCTCCCATATGTAAGAAATATTTAATAATCCTATATCAACTTTGGTGTAAACTACTTTGCGGCTAATTCACGCAATATCAATATACATATTTACAAGCAAGGAGAGTGGTATCTCCCATACAAATTGTTACCTCATTATCATACATTGATCTGATTAAAAGAGTGGGAGCGTTTGGTATGCTGAAGAAACGCTTTTTTATCGCTTTCTTATCAATGTGTGAAAACAGAAGAGTGGTACCTCTCATATCGACTTTAATAATAAACTTCAAATAGTGTAAATTAAACACTTTTTAACAAAAAATCCAACCGCCTTCAATTATAATCTTATATTAATAAATATAATGTCGGGTTATCTATTTAGTGGTTTCAAAATCGCCGGTCCGGTGAGGCCTCCAGTTGCTAAATATCCTTCATCGTAAATGTCACTTATTTAGTGAAAGGTTAGCCATTTACAAATATGGACCTTATAACAACTGAAGAACGCGTAAAAATAGTTAAAACTTATTTTAAAAAAAGTAGTGGTTTCAATGTAGCTACTTTTCGAGCATTACGGGGTGATTGTGGTCCTCACAATCGACCTACTGTGCAAGGAACTGACAAGATTATAAAAAAAAATTAAAAAGACTGGAAGCGTTATACATGTTTTCAAGCCTGTGCATCATCATCATCATCATGTGCTGCGCACTGCCGCAAATATCGCTTCTGTTAGTGAAACTGTGGTGGATAATTCGAATCTGTCGATTCGATGGCTTTTCTGCAATTGGACCTATTTTACGGATCACTATGGCATATTTTACAATTGGAGTTGCTCTTGCATCCATATAAAGTCCATGTTCGAAAACGACGTTATAAGGACCATTGTCGTCAAAGCGTTATGGCTGTATAATAATCAACTTTTTGACTGAAATTAAGATTATGAACTGGACGATATGCGTTTTCAACAATACGGTGCCACGAGTCACACAACACGACCGATTTTGGCTTTATTGCATGGGAAGTTTCCAGAACGTGTAATTTCGCATTTTGGCGACGTCAGTTGGCCACCATTAATATCATGCGATTTGATACCGTTAGACTTTTTCTAAGGGGATACGTCCCGCGGATTATCCGCGTAGAAATACTCTACCCCCTAACATTGGAGTATTTGAAAAACAACGTTCCTCAAGTTATGGCCCGAAAGATATCGCACGAAATATGCGAAAAGTGGTTAACAGGATCCACTGCCGTACCAATCTAGAGGCAATCATATAAATGACATTGTATTACGTACATAATGGCAAGGTCCCAGCGTTATAATGAAACAAAAGTTTCAACGGAATCATAGTTTTATGTGTGTTTACTTTTGAAATCGAAAAATGGTAATTGGTAGCGTAAAGTAGAGGTGCTGAGCAGAATCCTTAAAGACTGTTACTTTAACGCACTATGAGTATCATCCAATAGCATAAATTTAAAGTATTCAAATTTAAAACACAGAAATGTATGTAAAAACATTTCATTTCCTTGGTCATAATAATATTTTGCTTTTGGTCTCCTTGAACACAATGTGCATATATTTCAAATAACCCATTTCCCATTTTGTTTGTCAACTAAAAGGAAAACTGCGTAATTAAGTGATTTAGTAGTCACTGTTTATCTACTCGTACATTTTGCATGTCCATAGTCAAAAGGGATAAGTTCGAATTTCCGCACAGCTTGATCATTTAATCATAATGTTGTGGTTATTGTCTCCAAAACTATGCACATTGGCGAAAATTTTTGCTTATGGTTTAATGGATATTAGATTAAAATATTGCTGATAAACTCCCCTGTGCGTAATTTTATACAAATTGATGGCATTTTAGTCAAATATTTACAAAACCTTGTCATGTGTGAAAAGGAGGTTCTTGCAAATTTGACGGAGCCTTGTGGTGCAATGAAATTGATACGCAAACAAAAATAAATGGAAAACAAGGAAAATAGATGATGATTTCAAAAACTGAAATGTTGATAATTCATGTGGATAAACAAAAATGAAGAAGCTATAACACACCTTGTTTAAGGAAAAAGGACAATAACAACCTTATTATTATATTTTTAGTGAATGGATTTTAAACTTTAACTCGTATATGGTAAATTTCTGATTCTACCTTTATTTAAATAGAATTAAGGTTAATACAAGATATTTAGAAAAAACAAAAATGGAATTAGTTTTATTTAAGGTGTGCTGTACATGTTGTTTGTCTATCGATTTCAGCAGATTCAAACTGCAAACAAAGTATGACTTCTTAAATTTTTTTTGACACATTGGTAAAATGACTTAATTGGCTTAATGACAAAGTTAATAAACTAAAACGATTTTTTATTAATCGCACCCCTGGAGTGAAAACGCTCTTGAGTCACAAAAAATAAATAGTTTAATAGGAAAAACATGACCATTTAATGTCAACATTTAAATTTAACGCCAACAATTACATGAAACCTGCTGAAAGGCGACAACATGAATAAAGAAAATAATTTATTAATTAAATCGCAATATTTAAGAAAGTAAAACTATGCCCCGGTTATGGTTTACAACAATTAAATGTTGTGTCGTTTCGCCTACAACACAACATTAATTTATTTTTTGATTACGGCTTACAACATCTAGGTGTTGTTTATGTCACAGAGTTGCATTTTATTTGTAGTACATATTTTCGTAAAACTGTTAAAGAAAGATTAGAGAAGCGTATATTTTGTTAGAAATATATAAAAGAACAACAAAAAACATACACAACAAACACACGTATCCGGAAAAGAATTCGAGATAGTTCAAAATCATTGGAACTACCATATATAGAAAAAGTATGTATAATTTTTACAAAACCAAAAGTTATTACAATGTCTTAATTACAATAACATAATTTATAGTTTTATAAAAAATTCCGCATAAATAAGGATGGTTTCTCGCTTTTGGTACAAAAACTGAACACTTTTCTAAAAAAAACTCTGCCATTTTTTAATATTTCTAATTGGCTGTCCCAAGCCATTTAATTGTTCAGTAAAATGATCCCATTTGTCCATGAGCTGCATTTTGTTATATCCAAATGGCAGCTTGCCTCGGCCAATATCTGGACTAATTTTCATCAGCTCAACCAGCTTTGTCATTTGTTTTTTATTTGTAATTTTGCTAAGAAATACTTATTATTTTATATTTATTTATTTTATTTTTATTTTTTTACAGTTCTGTATGTTTTCCAAAACAAATTTTATATGCATACTTAATTTTTTTAAATCTATTTCGATTTTCAACTTGTAATGTTAATAAAACAACACCTGTTGTTGTGCTGTTGTAGATTTTTGACAGTGCAAACAACACATACGGACAACAGTTGTAAACCATAATCGCATTTTTAAAAATACAACATTAAAGTAAAAACTGTTGTAAACCATAATCGGGGCACTAATTTCAATATCTTTAAAATAACTTGAAATTAAAAAACAAAAGCATTAAAAAATGTTGTGCATTTCTTCCGACGGGGTTTGCTTGAATTTGGAATGATTTTCCGGCATACCATGTGGAACTTGGTTTAAAAACAGGCCGGTTTCGGCTATATGCCATCTTCAGTGTTCTTTTTCTTACTTCCGAACACGGAAGATGGCATATTGCCGCAACCGATCTGTTTACAAACCCAATTTGACGTGGAATGCGGAAAATCATTCCAAATTCTACATATATGATCAATTTAAGACATTAAAAATTAATAGTCTGCATTCTCCAAACGAGTCTGATAAGATTTTAACTCAAGTCCATGAGGAAAAATTATGTTCATTTGGTTAAAAAAAATTATATGGTTTTAAATTATTTTCCTTATTGATATCTCTCGATTAATCAACCCATTTGTATAAAACTGGTGGCTTTTAATGCCTGCTTAAATATAAAAAAATCTGTAACTCTACATGTTTTGATAGTGGGAAGTTGTAAATAATAAATAAATAAAAGAAATTGAAAATGATTGGTAGGATAAAACACATGCTCCTAACTGAGGACGTCGCCTTTTTGGACACTTTGTAGCTTTTTCAATATATTCCATTATTCAATTTCTTATACTTTTAAATTATTTGTCGGAAATAATCCCCCTTATTATGATTGTCGACGTCGACGTCACACCGAGTCGACATCAATATATTGGCAATTGTGGGATCGTTATCGAGAACTATTAAATATTACTGATAGGATATTACTACTACTATGGCTTATAAAATTACAATTGGCCATCAATATTAGTTAATTATTGCCTACAAAGAGTTCAGAACTGCTGTCTTTTTTTACAGTCGACTTGATGTTGCATCGACAATCATAATAAGGGGGAACAAAATTTCGCAACGAAGTAACTTTTCCGCTCGTGGGCAACGATCACGTAACCATTCAGTGGAAAAGGAGCTACCAAGAAGCCGTTAAAATGTACGCTCCTCATTTGAGAAAGTTTGATGATTAGTCACTGGATCGGAAGCTATACTCAGCAGTTAAGAAGGACAATTTTAATGCAAGAAAAATAATTTCATATTAAATTAATTACAATTAGTCACATGCTATAACACATCCTAATTTTTCATATGTGATAATAATAGTCCCAATCATAAATAAAAGGATTCTATTGTCAATCGAAGTAAATAACCTTTTTGCCATAAAGAACTACTTTTGAGATCTAAAACACAATTACGATGTTTGAAATTAAATATTGTACAAACTGTCGAATTTGCAGTCGAAAATCGCCAAACACGATAAGGGACATTTTTTTTTTTTGTTAGATATTCACCCGTATTTCGAGTATATACGGCACAGTTTCGCCGAATTTATTTCATTTTTTGCAAATGGCATTGCAGATGTTATTTTGCTATAGAAATATATGTATGTGACTCTTGAAAATCTATAACAAATTTGGGAATTGTGTATGCTATTTTTTAATGTAAAAGTCAACAAAAAAGCTTGACGTTGTGCGTTTCGCTGGTGGTGTTTTTAAATAAAATATAAAAAATATAAAATATAAAAGATTTTTGTACATACATACATATGCTCATACGTTTAGGATAAAGAAGACAACACCATAACAATTCGAAAGGATGCTACGAAATGACATATAAATCATTTACATAAATACTACTTTAGTACCGCCCCGCTCATGAAACGCAAGGTCCGAAATGAAGATCAATGTTAAAAGAATACAAATGCAATCTAAGATTGGAAATCGCGCAAACGAAGACGGAACTTTTGTGCAGAAAATGTTGATATCTTTTCAGTATATCTCTAGATCAAGCGGGATTACGAGGTCTGAAGCATCGACATTCTAAATGATGGGCTTGTTGCGTTTATTTGCGCAAAAGATCAGTAGAATGCCATGCATTACAAAAGTTTGCACAGTTTTGTGATCTTAGTAGAAATATATTTCTTTTAATAGCAAAAGTTTATGACATCTAGAGAAGATTTTTAAAAGATTGGAATGCACAATTGGATTTCCTGGCTTTAAATGGCTTATTTAAAATTGCCGGTTGCAACTTATTTACCACAAAGTTTGCATTTTAATTTATGCCATTAAAATTGTAAACATGAAAAAATATTTCTTTTTCTTTTTCTTTTTTTTTGCTAATGAATTTTCTTGAAATGTGATGTATTTTATTTCTCATTATCTTATATTTTGTATATATTCTTCTGTGTATTTAAAGGTCAACCTGTGGGTGGTATTAATGATTCGCGCATTCAGGATCTCGCTGTTGAAAAGGGTACTATACACACAAAACGTCACAGTGGCGAGGATCCCATTAAAACTGGGTAGGTAAAAATATTTCAACAATTCGAATATTATTTAATATATTCAAAAAGGAGAAAAAAGTCACACAAGAAGATTTAAAAATACTAATAGACATTTTTATTTGTCATGGAGTATGTGTTAAGCTGTTTCTTTGACTACATTTCGTTGGTTCTAATGACGTCTTCTAAGTAGACTGCCACCATCATGTTTTGCAACAAACAATTTATATTTTTATATTATATTCATGATTTTTGAAGTCTATTGATGAATTGACACTAGCATCAATGACATTTAGACGGCTTAGGCCACAGTGCATAGATAAATGCGGACCTACAACGAATTTTGAAAATCCTGTATTTTTTTCTCTTATATTCTAAAAACTCATACTAATAGAAATTGTTTGCAAATAATTTTTTCTGTGTACTTCTTCTTCGTTTTATGTATTTAAGAGACTAGTAAACATCATTGTCATCAGTAAAAAAAAACAAAATATTATGCAAAATTCGTTTCATACTCATAAATAGAGATCATTATATTTGTACTTTAAAACATACATAAATCCACACATAGACATTTATATGCATAAAAATAACTTTTAATAAATCATAAAGGTAATAATTCATCATTCCGTATTATGTATGTACTAGCTGACCCGGTCCGCGTTGCTGCCCCTAAGCAAACATTAGTGTTATATTACTACACGATTTAAATTGAGCTTTTAACGAAATTTACGGCCTTTAAATAAAAATCCATTGAATACCTATCATAAAGTTTTGTAGTCCATACGTTACATATATATATCCTGTTTTATATGTATAGATCTTTAACTTATTGTACAATGTTGCACCTTAGTATGATGTAAATATTTTGTAAATAAACCGAAAACTCGGATTTTTTAATGCAACATTTCGAAAGTTTTAAAATTTTGATATTAAATTATTATTAACATAGATTTTTAGTAAATATCTTCGGAACTACGTAACCGATTTAAGAGTTTGATATCTCGTTTTGAAGAACATGACAACGGCTTTCATAAAAAAGTAAAATAAAATAAAAAAGCACAAAAAATAAATATATGTATATGTCATTGGTGCTGCAATATGAAAATTGGATTTTGCCACGCCCCTCCGCCCACAGACCGAAAAAAAATCAGACTTCACAGTGTCACCCGCCCGAGTATTCTGAAGGTTCCCTGAAAATTTCGTCAAAATCGGCCCAGCCGTTTTGGAGCCATTACGTTACATACATACATACATACATACATACATACATTCATACATACACACATCCTATTTTATATATATAGATGTACATGTGTAAGTATATAATTTTATAAATATATGCAAACATATTTACATATGTAAGTTTGTATTTCAGTGGTCATTGTGTTTGTACTTAAAAAAACCAATAAAATGTTTGTTGTAAAATAAAAAAGAAATAATTAGTTTCAAAAAAATGTATTGTTTGTTGTGGGTTTAGCCATTTATATGCCGACATTTCATTGGTCGCTAAACCAAATCGTCAGCGAACTTTAAACAGTTTGTAAACATTCAATCTCATATGTTCATGCCAAACAAATCAAATACCATATGAGAATTCTTTGTCGTATATGATTATTTTAAAATACATAATCATTCAAAAGCTCAAAATCTAAGAAAGATATTGTTCTTATTTCATACTTAAATTTTTAAATATATAAAGTTTTCAAATACATCAATATACGCCAACTGCTTAGAAAACTACATACCCATATCAAAAATGCAATTTGAATGAAAACTAAAGCTTTGTCATAAGAAAATTATAAAGCTAAGATTCGGCACAGTGTACCGATTTTCCTCGTCTTTCATGTACCAGAAGTGTTAACACATAGAACTTTAAAAATGCGACAATCTATGCCGAAATGTTGATTACTCTTGAAAATCAAAAACACCCATGATACATCAAAAAGAATGTGAAGAACATTTCGCACATTGTACAAAAACCAGGGTGGAGACATTTTGTTTGAAACAGAAATGACAAAAGTTATTTTAAATCGTAATATTTGATAAAAAAAATTTAAAAATCTACACTGAAAATCAGCCTTCATATGTCATTTAATTACTTTGATTAAAAGTTAGACAATTAACGAAGTGGCACAAAAATTCCAATATCCATTCGATCAACATCCGGCACTGGTGGGTTAAAGAGCTTAATTAATTATTCAATATTTCTTTTCCTTTTCAACGCAGTTTCTATATAAAACTCTTGACTGCATGGGGTATCACTTAATACTTATTAATTACTGCTTACGATTGCAAATATTTTCAATTAATTAAATTTATTTATAGAATAAAAAGGAATAGTATTCATATTTATGTAAAGAAATAACGAAAAATATGTTTAACTGCCTATTGGCATTTTAATAAATAAAATTTAATTTGAATTTGTAGGACTTGCAAATCCGATAGCGGTATAAGAGCATTTACTCAAGCGACAAACAATCGTCCTCCACGTGGTCCGGACAAAATACGTGCGGCATCAGGCCCGTCAATATTACCAAGACCAGAAGATATTTTAATCAATGATCCGGAGGTGGGTACTCGTACTTAATAAATCAAACATTAATATTATGATACACGAAAATCATGTAGGGGTCTCATATGGATATTTATTTATTTTTTTGTTGGTCTAGAGTCTAGAGAGCGCGAAGATACTTATAGGTTTTCTCGATCACTCCGTCGTGATCTCTTTTGTGTTTTTGTTAGTGAAATAACTATGTTTTTTAAATTATTATTAGCGCTTACGTTTTAAATAAGTTTAATGTTGCTTTGCAAGAAAAATGTTTTGTGTATCGTTTATAACTTATATACCGATTCTCCCATTAAAAAAGTTATAATAGGATTCGGAAAAGTAGTGCATGAGCTTGTCATTTGCAAGATGTTCCCTTTGAGCCCTAGGAACAATATTCATATTTTTTTTTAGAAAAGAAAATCATTTTATACCATTTGGTTATGTACCATTGGGAATAAACTTAACACCTGGAAAGCGTAAAAAATTGCCAGTAGTCACAATTTCATTATCTTTATATGAAATTAATAGTATCACTTGCTATTTGAAATTGAATAATGTATTTATGTAGACTTAATGAAATAAATATTTAATTTTAAATACTTAATATTGAAATTTATTATTTTAGGATATTCTCCCCAACTATTTACAGTTTTTACAAAATATTTTGTTTGTTGTGGCTTTAGATGTTCATATGCCGACATTTCATTGGTCGCTAAACCAAATCGTTAGTGAACTTTAAGCAGTTTGATTTAGTTTGACTTCCTAGAAACTTTTCAAAATGCATTATTGAAATTTTGGAAGCAATGAAAATCTCGTTTCTTGAGAATGACTTCCATTTTTTTCACTGCGCTTGTAAGAAACTACTGAAAATTTAGTATAATTATTACAAATATTTATTTTGGTATATGTTGTGATTTATAAAGCTGGTCTATCTATATGCATAGATTTCGCTGGGACTTGAAACAGTTTATCCGTAGATTTTATTACAAAAAAGTATTAAATGTGGACAAAAAAAAAATACTTCAATTAGCTATTGATAAAAATATATTAATCTCTTTAGTTGCGTCAAGAGGAAAATGTTGAATTACGTTCATCTGATGCAGCCCAAACAGTATCAGCATCCGCGGCGCCGCATCCATTGCCAATGCCTGAATACGGTGGATATTTTGCACCTCTCACTGAATTCTTGCCAGACGTTAGTTTGCCTATAAGTGGTTTTCATCGGTAGGTATTTTATTTATATAGATATTCAATGGTTAAAATATTTCATCATATTTCCTTTCTTCTTTGATGGATTTAAAAGCTTAAGCTTATGGTGATTTTTGAGAATTTCTTTTTGTTCTGCGAAAAACCTTTTTTTTAATTGAATTATTGCATGGCTGGAGTATGTAATGTTTCATTAATTTTAAATATTTTCTTATCGTCTCATTTAATTAGTTGCAATGTAGCTGTTATGTTGCTAACCGACATTGTTGTGGATGGAATACCTGGCATTGATTGGACTTTGCATTTGCCATTAATGTTGCACATACTATTTTTGGGCCTGGATCATACGCGCGTTATCGTACGCGAACATTGCAAACAATTATGTATGAATTTATTGGTGAGTTATCAAAGGAAAATTAATATTTATAAATATTTGTTTTTCATTTTTATTTTGATTACACAAGTTATTCGTAAATATGAAATAATACAATTAAAATGTTTTTCTTACAGATTGTTTTGGCTGAACACAATGATCATTTGACAGTGGCGCGCATTTTGTTGAACAGCGAAACGACTGAACTTGATTTAGGCTTGACGGTTCCATCGTTACCTGTAATTGATAATAATTTCACAGGTATGTGATTTGAAAATATTTGATATTGGTTGCACTTAACATTTGAAATCAACAAAGTTATCATCACGTATATCACAAATTAAAATAAAAATAAGATAATACAATACAATTTTTTAATCTGCATGGACCATGGACCAATTTTATTGTAAATTCATTTTTGTTAAAAATTTAAAACGTTATAAAAACATATGCAATTGTATTGTGGATATACAAGTATAGTAAAAGAATATATACACATTTTTAGTTAAAAATGTTACGTCATCTTTGTGTGTTATGTTGCAAGAAGCTTTGCAAAAGAATTTGAAATTTGACTTATATATATAAAAAGAGCATAAACATTTTTTAATACAAACATAAAAACATACAGAATACATAGATATTATTTATATCATAATAATATATTTATTATCATTTTAAATATTTAATTATCATTTTAAAGTTTTTTGGCAACGAAAAAAATCGTTTCTTTCTGAGAAATAATAATCATACATACATATATAAAAATGAATGTAAGAGAATTTTCTTTTATTCACAATTTGATTTCATTATGAATTATGTATATATCTAATTAAAGATGCATGAATTACTATAACAATATGTACGGTGTTAATCAGTAACATTAAGTAGTAAATATTACATTTCTCGTAAAAAAAAGTTACAAATCCAGGATTTCTTTTAAGAATTATATCCCATAGTGAAAATATACTCCCTGAAATGATTTACGAAATGTGACGGAGAACAAATTGTATATAAATAAGTGGGCCAGTTTGACGCAAAGAATGCGATCCCGAAAAATCATGAGATCTCGATTTAAAGAGCTTCGCTAGTCGGGATCGGGACTGGCATCCTTAAAAATAATACAAAAAAGCACAAACATCCCTAGCATAAATTTTCATTTCGAAAATTTAGTAGTATGAACCCGAAAAGAATTTCCCTCACATTAATTTCTGAAAGGTGAACTCATAAGCATTCAAACATATTTAATTTTGTACTTGCAGTTAGTTCTTTTTCAAAACTAGATTGTGGTTTTGAAAAAAAAAAAAAATAATAAATAAATAAATAAATATCCTTCTGGCTTGTACTTTTAACTTTGATAATTAAAACTCTCTTCTTCACTTATAGATGTTTTTTTTTATTTATTGTAGAAAAAATCAAATTTTTAATATTTTATTACCTTGATCCTGCTAAATAGAAGAAATATTTTGAAAGTTTAATTTTAATTTAATTTGAAACAATCTGTAAAATCTGTCGAAATTTAACTTTTTGGATCTATAATTTGTAGTTTTGTAATGAAATCTAAATGATTCACAACTCTTTTTAATTTTAGAGATAGGCTACTGCATTTCAGAAGAGAATACACGTGGATAACATAAATTTAATTAAAAATACTTAGTGTGGCGTAAGAATGAAAAAAATTCATAAAGCTGTTATAAGCTCATTTCGCGTAGGTTAAATAAATAAACTAAAAAATATATCGCGAAAAGGGGCGTATACAACAAAATGTGGAATTTTTTGGCAGTAAAAATAGTTATAACTTGAAAATCTTCTTGGTGACTTGAAATACTTTTTCATTTATCGATAAAAAAAACTTTAAGCAGTACAACTGACATAAATATTGAACAATTTTTCATACGAATTTTGTATATATTTTTTTTAAATTAAACTTCAATTGCACAAAAAAATATATTTGGAAATAAGTGAAGATAAATTCCTTATTATAATATTTATAATATATGCATATGTATGTATGTCAAAAAAATTTTTCTTTATAATAACGAATGTAATCCTTTACCTGTAATCTTTATAAATAGTTTTTTTATTCCCGCAAAAACTTAAACACTCATCATGACAATCATGTATGTAATCATGTTTATTTCTTGCAGAATCTCACCAAGAATTTGATAGTTATCTCTACTATAATTGTTGCATTACTTCTAACTCCGCACCGAACTCTCAACTAGCAGGTACTTCAGCTGCCGTTGCTGCAGCATCAACTGCTATTTATACACAATATGCTGGAATGTCCATGCAAAATAATCAAATTCCTATCTATCATCAACACGTAATTCTGAATAATCCACAACAACATTTGCAACAACATCCAATACTAACATCAACAAATGCCCAACAACAAGAAGTTCATACTAATTTGCAACAACCACCGCCTATTACCCATACATCGCCCTCATCTTCAACATCAATTGGACAGCAGCAAGTACAGCAACAGCAGCAAACGCAAACCATTGTTAGCACAGGAAATTTACAAATTAATCCAAATACCACCGAAAATTCTGAAGTTCCTTTAATAATTGCTGACGAAAATGCCCCACCACAACCCGGGCCTACAATGCCAATAGCGCATGTTATTAAAAGTCTGTTAAAATTCTTGTCACAGTATTCATGCCAACCGCTATGGAATTACGAGGACATTACAGCAAAAGGTATTTATAGTCTTTGGTTTTATACATTGTGTTCAAGGCCGTTGCCATTTTGGTGCCTTTTGTAAAAAATTTTAACTTGACCCTTCTAGATTTAACGCAACAGAGATATTGGAAGAATATATATATATATATATATATATATATATATATATATATATATATATATATATATATATATATATATATATATATATATATATATATATATATATATATATATATATATATATATATATATATATATATATATATATATATATATATATATATATATATATATATATATATATATATATATATATGTAAATACTAATGTTTATATAAATATATAAATGTGTTGTATATTCATTCATTAAATGTAATTTTTAAACTAAAAAATTATTTTCCAGTTTGGACCATCAAATCTGCCGAGCAGTTGAGTTGTTTTTTACGACACATTGTGAAAGTATTTGCTGATAGTTATCCTCAAGCGCGTATAGCCGAACGATGGGCCCAGACTGCCTTACAATTGGGTCTCTCGTGTTCCTCGCGTCATTATGCTGGACGTTGTCTGCAAATTTTTAGAGCACTTAATGTACCCATCAATTCAAGAATGTTGTCCGATATACTGTCACGATTGGTGGAAACAGTGGCAGAACAGGGTGAAGATATGCAGGGATATGTCACCGAACTATTGCTTACCTTGGAAGCAGCTGTTGATAGCTTGGATTCGGACTTTAGACCCTTGGATGTAATGAAAGATATATTTAAGAGTACTCCCAACCTGAATAACAAAGATGGTGGCCCGAATTCCATATTATCTGGCGGTAAGAAATCTCCATCCGGCATGACGCCACAATCCCCAAACTTTTCAGTGCAAAGTCATGCTCGCAGCACAAGCTATTCTGTGTCGTATTGCGCAAGAAAATCTACAAATTCACCTAGTGACAAACAAGTTGAACTACGTAACCGAGCCGCTGGTATGGACATGGAACGTAACATGGCTAAATTCGGCATTGTAAATGGATCGGCATTGTCGCGTTCTCGTAGTGCTCAGAGCTTGAAAATGTTGGGTGACACAGCAACTCAGGATGATAAAATGACGATATTGGCTCAATTATTTTGGTTATCTGTATCCCTGTTAGAAAGCGATTATGAACATGAATTCCTATTGGCATTAAGACTTCTTACAAGAGTATTGCATCGTTTGCCTTTAGATAGACCGGATGCCAGAGATAAAGTAGAAAAATTGCAGCAACAACTTAAATGGACTGGCTACCCAGGAGTGCATGCCCTATTGTTAAAGGTATGGTTTTAATTACTTATTTTATATATGTACTCGTATGTTAATGGCTTGATTTTGTTCCATTCACAGGGTTGTACTCACACATCGACTTATGAACCCACCATCACACTTCTTTCACAATTTGCACCTTTGCTCAATTTACCAGTTTGTGATCCCACACAGAGTTGCGCATTCCCCATGAATGTTATAGCACTTTTACCTTATATGTTGCTACATTATGAAGACGCCAATGAAATTTGTATACGTAGCGCTGAGAATATAGCACAAGTTTCCTCTGAACTAGGGGCTAAATTAGAAAATCTCGGCACAGTTATGACTTTATACAGCCGCAAGACGTTCTGCAAGGAATCTTTCCAATGGACCAAGTGTGTGGTGAAATATTTGCATGATACATATGCACACATGGGTCTTCACATGTTGGCATTTCTAATCGAAATTTTAGAGAAGGGACCTCAGCAAATACAGGTGCCTGTGTTGAATGTTATACACTGTATGTTGCACTACGTCGACTTGACACCGCCTCAGGCTCAGACTATTAATGCCGATTTATTAAGAGCTATTGGCAAATATTTGGAGGCAAGAAAATTCATTGAAAACCTAAAATCTCACCTGTATTTTATAATCTATTGTATTTTTAGACCGCCAATTGGAAGGACTCACTTAAGATATTAAAACTTATTGTGACGCGCAGTTCTTCTTTGCAAGTAGTGCCTCCAAGTGAAGGTGGCAGCGTTGGGTTTTCGTTCTCTTTCTATGGTACATATCCGGACTCGGATATGTTCTGTAAAAAGGAACTAGCCGGACGCACAATGGAATTCACCTTCGATGTCTCTCAAACGCCTTTAATTGGACGTCGTATCCTTTTGAAAACCGAAGATACTGCTACTGGCAGTAGTACAAATACAAATGCAGCCACAAGTGCCGCAAATCAGACAGCACAGAATCAAATACGGTCCAATACATGCAGCAACAGTGCTAATATGCATCAGCAACCACCTGGTGCCCACAATAATAGTAACGTTGGTACACCAAACTCTCCTAGGCGTAGTGCCAGTTTATCTCCTGCCGATACGGCTCCTTTGAGTGGCTGGAAACGTCCTTGGATGTGTCAAAGTCGCGTACGGGAATGTTTGGTCAATTTACTAACAACTTGCGGTCAACGAGTTGGTCTACCTAAATCGCCTTCGGTAAGTTCTTGCTTTTGATACATTACACATTTTTAGGAATATATTTTTTTTTAATTGAATTCAGACTTGTATGTTAAATATTATTTTTAATTCTTAGACAGCAGTTCCTACTCCATTTTTAGTTGCATGGTTTTTTTGTGTGTCATATACTATATCTACATTATTATTATTGAATCAAAACATATTTTTTAAATAATAAATTCATTTGTTTTCAAAATTTTCCTTCCTATTGCCTCTGCCCTCCTTCCCTAATATCTTCATACATTTGGTAATTTAGGATGATTTCATAAACTCCATATGCTCAAAGGTAATAAATAATATTTGTATGTAAAACAGACTAAATTTAGCTAAAAAAAATAATCATGCATTTACATATATAAGATCACATTGCTAACAATAAGTACCTTTCACTCTTTGGAACTGTTTAATAAGTACTTCGTATGTGTGTATGTATTGAAGTTGATTTTGTGTTGTAACTGCCTAAACTTACACTCCGACTATTTTACATTATGCATCAGCTATAGTAAAAATGGTGATGCATAGAGATACAAATATCATAATAAATCCTTGGGGGACCTCGGTGGGTAAAGTACTATCCCATCAGTGAGGAGATTGTGGCTTCGATTCCCACTTAAAACTCGATTGTGCTTCACCACAAACGAATGAAAGTCTTTGTTACTATTTTCGTCCAACTCTAGATTTTAGTATAATTTTTAATGGTTGTAGTATAATTTGTGAGACTTAAATTAATAATCGGAACTGGTTTCCAACGACGCGGTTGATGTGGAACACCAAGTCCGTTCAGATCAGATTTATAACAAAACAACTCTTTGTTTGTGATGAAATTCCTTTTAATAAAAAATAATTTGGCGATGATATTATGACAAAAAACTAATTCATTTGCATTCAAATATAAACGTGAAGAAGAGATTTTTTTAAATGATTTAATTTTTGAATAAATAACTTTTAAAATTTGTTCAGTGTGGCTTTAACTGTTCATATGCCTATATATCATTGACCGCTAAATCAACTCTCCAGTGAAGTTTACAGAGTTTGAATACATTCAACAAACATTTAAATACAATATGAGAATTCTCTATCGCATATGAATACCACAAAATACATACATAATCATATTTATATTCGATATGAATCTATCTAATGGTATACGGTAAATAATGTTTACAAGTGGCACAAGCTTTTCAAAGAAGGTCGAGAATGTGTGAATGATGACGCTTATCGTAGAAGCTCCATAACATCAAAAGCCGATGAAAATCGATGAAAGTGAAGGAATTTGTTATGGAGAACCATCGATTTACTATTAGAGAAGTTGCAAGAGATGTCGGTTAGCTCATGCCATAAAATTTTTTCCCATATTTTTGTTCATGAAGCGTGTGGCAGTGAAGCTCGTTCCAAAATTGTTAAATTTTGAACCAAAAAACCATCGCATGGGAATTGCTCAAGAAATGTTGAATGACGTTAACAACGATCCATTTTGATTTGCAACTTTGTCGAATAGCAACAACACCTAGAGATATATGGCCTGAAGAGAGCATCTACAACAGGTCTCCACAACCATATTGCAGACACACTCACCTGACCCATAACTCTTCCCGCGTATCTTTGGGTTTTAACCACAGCCACCACGTGATCCCCGAAGAGGCCTCACCAATAACCAGTCTAGGACAAGTCCTAGGGGCTACTGGTTCCCGTGGTACCAGATTTGATCTCTGGTCGGCCTTGTGTTAAAAACACCTCCGATTCTAGGTCTCACGCAAACCTGAGGTATCGGTAGCACCTCTACCCAGACAAGCATAGGCAGAGCTACTTCCTTTATTACTTGTATGTACGCCCGTTGCCCTGGTATTTCAGGGATTGGGTAGTAACATATCAAGTTCTAGGGTAATTGGCCAAAGGTCAAGGTCTGGAAAGACCATATTACCCATCTGGACGAGCGAGCGAACCCGCTTTTACCTTTAGTTTACTTGCATGCGCGCCCGTTACCATGTTAATTCAGGGATTGGGTAGCAACATACAAATTTTTAGCGGTTATCAGCAAAAAGGCCTAGGTCCGGAAACCTAATAACCCTATACCCCAAGAAGCACAACATCCAGTCCGCGCCAAAAACAAGATGTATAAACGTGCCCCAGGGGGAATCATGGGTATATGGTTTAGACATCGAAACCAAAATCGAATCGTCCCAAGAGCCAAGGAGAGCAAAGACCAAAAAAAGCACACCAAGTCCGATTAAATTCAAGGTTTTGCTACTTATTTTCCTTGATTACAATGGCGTAGTGCATCATGAGTTCTAGCCACATGGTCGTACTTTTAATAAGGAATATTATCTTGAAGTTATGCGCCGCTTGCGAGAATCAATACAACAAAACAATAATTCACCTACTCACTCGTCATTTCTTGTTCGTAATAATGCCTGAGCCACCGTATTCACCAGATTTGAACCCCTGCAACTTTTTACTGTTCCTAAAATTGAAGAGACCCATGAAACGACGGCGTTTTGCGACGATTGAGAAGCTCAAGAGAGCTCATACCATAAAGTGAATATCAGTAATAATTCGATGATTGGAAAAAACGCTGGCACAAGTCTATTATATATAAGGGGAAATACTTTGAAGGGGACAAAAAAGAAATCGATGAATAAATTAATATATATTAAGAAATTTCCAAATTAACCTTTTCAATTAAACAGAGCTCGTATCGCTCATAACGAACAACTTCGCCGATCGCAACAGTTTTGTACAAATATTTCATACAAATTATTACGATTATAACTAACTTCGGTTATAGCGAATTTTTACTTATAACGAACACTTTTTGAAGTACACAATATAAAATTCCTTGTAAATTTTTAAGCTTATAATGAACGAAACAATTCGCAAAATTTTTTCAAAGTAATTTTCTAAGGTGTCAAAATAATTATTTGACATAGCAGTAAAAATTGAAAAACAGTGAAATTTATAAATAGATATATAATATGTTGCGTAAACATATGGAAAAAATAAGAAATAAATGTCGTAATCTTTTGCAATGTTACTTCGAAGAAGAGAATATTTACTCCGGTTATAACATCTACAATGAACATAATTATCGTTATAACCGAACTGCACCGTAGTATTATATTTCCATATTTTCATGGACATACATATACATATTTGCGATGTTCTTTTCACTTCCATACATTTGTGGCGTTTTTTTTTTCTAAAAAAGAATGGAACAGTTCTTGCCTTTTTAAAATGCAAAAAGGGAATTTAGTGTTATAATTACATTAATTACTTAATAGGAAAGGAGACACAGTTCTGTAAAGCAGTTGAATTTTTAATTGAGAGCGACAAGTAGATTTTTTTCCATAAATTTATCAAGGAAATGTTACACTTTTTTCAAAAAAGAGAACGCCATTGGAGTAATTCCTGGAACTTTAGAAAGTTTAGAAACTCAAAGAAACGTCTATGTAGTAGTTATTCTATACACGTCATAATAGTTCCAAGAAATGCAAAATTCAAATGCCACTTCTAGCTGAAAGTCACACAGTTTCTAAAGAGTGTTCAGAAAAACACACTGACACTAAATACAAAATTCCTATAGTAGAGTGTTTGTTTTCGCTTTTAAATTATTAGAAATGAAACATATCACGTATTGTATTTGCCTGTATATCACGTCTCTCTTAAAAGTATTTCTATGATTCTATAAAATTCTGAATTTATAATTTACTTTTTGCATGCTGAAATTTCCAGTCTTTAAGTCCTACGCTTCTAACTGGATCAATAATCACCAGACAAAGCGTAAGCCTTTTATTATTCTATGTATTTCTAAGCAAACTAATATAGTAAAAATAATTATGGCTAAATGTCTGCTAAATAAAGCTTTTTGCGTTTAAAAAAGGACTACGTTAAGAAAGTTATTAAATCCTTATGGTTTGCTTTCTTCTCTTTTGTATCGAAAATTTTAGGTGATATTCAGCCAGTCTTCGGATCTTATGGAAAGACAATCGTCAGCAGCTTCATCGA
Organism: Germaria angustata; assembly: GCA_963681545.1. Classification (NCBI taxonomy): domain Eukaryota; kingdom Metazoa; phylum Arthropoda; class Insecta; order Diptera; family Tachinidae; genus Germaria; species Germaria angustata. The sequence continues at coordinate 59,646,553 of OY813000.1, forward strand.
CCGAAGAGACCTCGGGACCGCAAGGAGACTTAAGCAGTGGTTCACGCAGAGATGATGGTCAGCCAGATTTCACTGTTTTCAAAGATTTCGATTTCTTGGAATATGAAGACAGTATTGCTGGTGAATCCACGGACAATTTCAATTGGGGCGTTAGACGTCATCAGTTGTTCGAGGGTGATGAGGACATTTTTAACTGCGGCAGTGGTATGGGCGGTGGGGCTGGATCCATTAAAGGTGGTCACTCCTCAGCCTTAGAGGATAGTTTTAGCGATAAAACGCCTATTTTAAGCAAACGCAGACGGCAAACAGCAGATGATTCTTCGGACGAAGAAGCTGAATCGGAATCGCCCATCGACGAAGATCATCGTCAGTCATATAAATCGAACTTCAATATGGGACCGCCCACATCATTGAGTTTACGTGAAAGACGTCGCAGAAACTCAGTTTCTCGCAGTGATACCAGTGGCTCTAGTGCTGGCGATTTGGGTGATATAACACCCTGTAATGCATCGCCTCATTTGCCGGGCATCATACGTTTCGGTGCCGCGGTACGCGATGAAGCTGAAGAAAATTGGCGCAAGCAACTACAAGCGATGTTAATAAATCAACCATCGGCTCATACCTCAGAGTTATTAATGCAGTTGTACCGTCTTATTAAAGAGTTGACCTTCAAAACAATAAGCATTTCCAAGGAGGCAAAGAAATACTTTACCGGCATTGGCTCACAATTGGGCAATAGGATTTCATTATTTACCGATCTATTGAGCTCAAGAGCTGATCCTCCACGTGTCTGGTGCAGTGAAAATCAAACAACAACTCCGAGGCTTTTCGAGACTTTGCGTTTTAATGTTCTAGAAATCCAGGAGCACTTGGAGACATTCTTCGATCGCAAAGATCAAGTACTTGAGGTAAATTGAATAAACTAGAATGACAATTATTTAAATTAATTTTCTGCCTTTATTTTATTTGTAATTCAGTGCTTCGACTCCGTTAAAACATCCTGTAAATTGTCGTTGTTTAATGAAAACGACGTGGCAGCTTCTGGCATGGATCTGGCCTCCACTACCAACATTCCCTACATGCCATTTGATCCGGCCTCTACTGAAGTCGTACTGGACTTGGGAAGAGCTTTGTATAAGCTTATGTTCCAACTTCTGCTGCTAATTGAATCGAATCACAAAATAAGCTCGAATGTGGTGAATCATTTTAGGCAAAATGAGAACGTAAGTCCCATAATTAACAATTACGTGGCAAGAAAACGCAAGCTATGCACATTTGCTGTCTGCTTTTATAAATTTATTTAATTTACGTTAAATGGAACGATAAAAAACTAAAATTTTTTATTGTTTTCAATAAAACTATTTGAACGGAAATTTCGTTTAAATTTACAAAATCAGGCTGTTATAGTCCAATAGAAATAGATATGAAAATATTTGTGAAATTACGATAATTTGAAGAGAATAGAAATTTGGAACGCATGTGTGTAATTTAAATAAATAGTTATCAGGCCTGGGAGTTCTATTCATTCTTTTTTTTCTGGAAAGTTTTCAAGGTAATAAATAATTGCTCAATTCACAAGTCTTTCGTATCATTGTATCAGTTGTATTGTTGTGTGAGGTTTCGTTAATCATTGTATTTTCGATGAGCAAATGATTAGTCTACTGCATCCTAGCCCCAACTAGGAGAAGAGATTTTGCAGACGCCTCCCACAATTCGCCGATGTTTGACGGGTGTCAGGGACATCGCCCAGGGACCACCACGTAGAAGTTTGTAAGTCGACTTGAAGGGTAAATGATAATGATCACTCTGGATTCACCAAGTAGAATCAATCAGAAGTTTTGCTTTATCATTACACCCCTGGCCCCTTTGCTCCTTATTCTCATAAATGAGCATTCTCATAAAATAAGAAAACTATTTATTTCGTTAAGGATACACAACACATTACAACCAATTTGTCTGCAAAGAAAATACGATGCTGATAATACAACAAAGCATTATTATGTGCTTCAAGACTTCGTTACTATTTCGTAAATATTTTTCCTGAAACAAGTCCGAGTTTATGGGAGATAGAGGAAATACGAAAGACGAGGGTACATACAGTTTTAAAAGAGAATTGAAGAGACTTGCTTCAAGAAAATCTGTTGTGTGTAAAAGCAGAATTACTTACTAATTTACAATATGGAAATTGAAAGAAAGAATTTTTTATTTTTTTTTTATATTTTGGACTTGTCTAAACCTTTTACATTAGGAAATTATTGAACGGACAGAAATTTATTCCTTTTTTTGATCACTTTCGCGGCTTGTTTAGTTGAATTGACAAATATATTTAAAGAAAAATGAAACTTAATTAAAAATAAGGGAATTTCTTTAAACAAAATAAATTGAATTGAATTCGAAATTCGACTAATTAAAAATTAAAAATTAATTTTTATAAAATGCATTGTTTGTTGCGGCTTTACCTCTTCATATGCCGACATTTCATTGGTCGCTAAACTAAATCGTCAGTGAAGTTTAAGCAGTTTAAAAACATTCAACTTCGGATGTTTATGCCATACGAATCAAATACATTATGAGAATTCAATACTGTATATGAATCATAACAAAATACATAATCATAGTTGGCTTAAAATGCTTTTATACAAATAACACAACAAACAATTATACTGAAACAATGCATTTTTCAAAAGCTCTAATTGTTTTAACGATTAGTTGGGGAGAATATCCCGAATAATAAATTTCAATATTAAGTAATTAATTTTTATTTAGATACAATATTAATTAAATGAGAAGCAAAAAAAAATGTCCAGTACAGACAGTCATGTACTACGTAGTCTACAACTTCGTCTGTTTGTCTTTCAATTTCCATAATGTGGAAGGGGACTATGCTAGAGTGTTCTGTGCTTGTCGCTTAAACCCATTTGTACAAACAAACGCGTCAATCGCTGTTTGGATTGTGACTTCGCAAACATCTGTTAAATTATCCTTGAAACGTTTCATATATCTATACAAGTTTCGCCAATCAGCATTATAATTACCACTACTTTTCTAGGAAATTTAAAAAACCACTGAGTCCGGAGTATGGAATCTTCAAAATTAGTAGATTCAAAATAAAATTTTGTGCAAATCTTTAAATAGTAACTTGGTGCGGTGAAAAATATCGTTTAAGCAAAACAAATGTTTACATACTTACAAGGATAACCCAGGACTTATAAGGACAAGCACAGAAAATGATTTTGAATTGATAAAAGCCCATTAATATAATGTTATCCATTCCTTATACCCGTATATTTGGACGGTATAGAGTGTACAAAAATAATAAGGTGCATGCATTTTCAAGTGCATAGTTTTCTTTGTTATAATCATTCTTTAAACACATGGAATTTTGGAACAGTTGTGGATAACATCGATCCTCAGAAAAGTACTACTTAGCATTTGAATCTGTTATATTTTATTATTTATTTCCATTTCAAACTCCTCTTAATGCACAAGAATTTCTAAGCCAAACGTTTAAGACGATTTATTTATATTTTCCAGATGCATGACATATCAGATTTATACGCATTAGTACGCGATGCTTTGGTGCGCAGCATAAGCGAAGCTGAATTGGAAACACTTGATACATCGACGTCAACAGAAGGCGAACACACACCTACACCATCGCCCGGCATACCAATGCCCAACGAAGAATTTGAAACCACACTACATGAACTAATTGATGCTCAAAAATGGTCAACAGCTATAACGCACGTGCGCCAATACAAGCGTATTACACAAATGACCAGTTCCAATTTGAATCTCACGATGTTCTCCTACACAAATTTGGATAATCGCTTGAAATATGATGAAATGTCCATTATATTAAATGCATATGCACAGAGTATTATGAAAGATAGACAAGGTGGGTGGGAAACTAAATAATGTGCCTTTCACAATTTTACTTTAATTAATTAATTTTCTTATGATTTGCTTAGAAGCGTTTATTGTGTCCAAATCTGACTCGGAGCTATTCGAAGTTTATGCCATTTTATCCGAAAATTTATATCATGTGTCAAGTGCTTTAACTACGATGGAAATAAATATGAAAAGTTATAGTCAAAATCATGGATCAAGCTCTTCACATATCTTCCGCGGCGAATCTAGTGATATAGTAACAAATCTCTAAAATGAAAATTAAATTTTATTCAAAGGAAGAGTTAGTAAGAAAACGAAGTTACTCTCTATATAGTAGTTTTTTTATGAACAAAACATCCATACATGCATACGTATTTAAAATTTCATTAGCTCATTGAAAAGAAATTTCGAACGAAATTATGTAAAAATTTTTATTATTTAAATTATTTTTTTACTTCCATTTAAAATATAAAAATGTCTTCAGTTAAGTTTCGAGTATTTTAGGAATTTTTTATTGCCTTAAAAGAATTTTTTTTAGTTTTTGGAATATTCATAAAAGTAGAAATGTATTAGGATTGTAATCATAAGATAATTTAAATCGTCTTCATGTATTTATTATATAATAAACTTTTAAATAAAAGAACAAAAGAGATAATTTCCATTTTTAGTATAATTATTTGCGGGCACTGAAAATGTGTGACACTGAAATGCCAGATCTCAGTTTTTTTATTTAGCATGGGTTATGTCTTGGCTAACAATGTTGGTTTGGGTCGTTGTATTAGCAAGGACAGAGGTACATTTACCAGTGCTGCCGGGATGATAAGTTTCGTTGGATTTTCTAAAAAAAATCTTTTTGAAAAATAATGCTGATTTTCGGATCGGCCGTGTGGAGTTTCGATCGGGGATCCGAACCGTTTATGTGAAAAAATGAAAATCTAAAAATGAGCAAATTAATAACATATATTTTACAATGTCGGCCTTATGGAGCTACTTTCGCAGAGCTACCAGACCAAAAAAAAACAGAACCTTAGAATTTCAATTATAAATTATTTCAAACTATAAATGCAAGATCCCACTTGATCTTTGCAAATATCTGAAAGATTAACAATTGTTTTCGCACGATATTCTATTTAGAAATCAATGAATAACTTTGAAGTTTTTGAAGATGGGAATATGAAACCTTAAACATTTGTACAATAGGACATGGAGATAACTTTAGACTTTGTTAGCAACTTATATTAGCATTGATACGGAAGATATACTGTTTGAGTTTTTAATTATCATGACAGACTACGAAACATATTAATATTCATATATATAAAAATTCTTATCCCTAAAAGTATACTACATAGAAAAAGTCAACTACAGAAAATTTTCATCTTTCACGTACGTGTCTTAAGTCTTTGAGTTGTAGTTTGCAAATGATTTCTTAAAGACTTTAGACACAAACTTGAAAATGTCTGATTTTTAGATGAAAGCAAAAAAATATAAAAAATTTAATAAATAAATGAATTGAATCTTTTTCTCACATTTTCCGATAAATAACTTCTAAATAATTAAAATTGGATGGAAATAAAATTAATATCCTTTAATTTACTTTTCTCACGCATTTTTTGGAAAATAACTTCTGTGATTAAGCTTAAAATATAAAATATCATATAGAGTATATATTTCTGATTATATATATATATATATATATATATATATATATATATATATATATATATATATATATATATATATATATCCGTGTATAATTTCAAAAGATAGCCTATAAAAAGTGGCAAGTACCTAAGAGAAAATTTTACAGAATTATGATTTATAAAATTTTTTCGGTGCGGGCATAGATGGAATGTACCATGCAACAGGGTGGATTTCGGCAAAAGATTTTTCTAGAACGAGAACAGCAGCAACTACATATATGAATGATTCTATCATCATATAACTGAGACTTCCAGGACACTTTAAAAAATAATTTTTATAATTTGGAATAAAATTCTAGTAGAAAAGCCTGCACACCAACCATTAGTACTATTTTTCAATGCGAAGTATCCAAAAAGATCATAGTAAATATGTCTCTTTATGCCTTTTGTTTGAAAAATTTAGGTTTCATTCACTGGGTACAAAACATTTATTATTAAATAATCACAACATATGTATAACGTACTAGCTAACATAATCATTTTTAAGATAAAATGAGAAATACAAGTAGTTATCAAAAATATTATCAGCACTTTTTGGGAATTATACTTTCTCATCAATTGAACAAGGTTTTTAATTTTTTCATCTGAGTGCGATTATATTCTGCCATTAATTGTTTTGCGCGATTGAGTTCATTCAAAATATATTTATTATCCGGTACTAGTTCGCAAGCCCTTTTCAAGTCGTTTATAGCATCTTCATAATTTTTTAGAGCAATTTGTGCCTGACCACGTCTAAAATATCCTTTGCTGCAGTTTTTATCTATACGTAAGGCTTCAGTGCAACAATACTTAGCATTTGAATAATTTTCCAATTTCAACTCAACCGCTGCTATATTAACATTATTCATTACCGAAAAATTATCTATTTTTTTTAAATCTTCATCGGAATATTTAATATGCGAAAGTTCTTGCCAATCAAAGCGTTTTCGCACGAAATTATAATAACGATTGGCCTTGCGATATTTACGACGTGCATCGACATATTTTCGTTTAGTAAAGAAATGGTTGCCAGCGTTACGTATTTTTGTTAAAATATCCAGCAACTCGTCAGACTGAAATAAATTCATATATTTTTCAAATTTGTAAAAAAAACTTCAAAAATCAAAATACCTGAAATTGTTTAAGTTTATCTTCCCAATCTTGTGGATAAGGTGGTAAGCATTCTTTAGTTTCATCTTCATCGTTTATACCCCAATCTTGTCCTGGCTGTATTTCACCACAATTAACTATAACAATATCCTACAAAAGAAAACATAAGAAAACTACAATAATTTAATATACATAATTGATATGAAGCCTACTTCAGTCGGTATGCCATTATCAGCAGTATTTTGTTCCATATCGCCAATAATACCCAGACCTCGAAGTACTTTCCCCACTACCACGTTGGTTTTATTGAGATTATCGCACGTTACGGACGTTATTATAAATTGTGAATTATTTGTATTGGGTTCACCATAATTTGCCATGCTAACAGTACCCTCATCGGAATGCTGAAATGAAAATAATTTTATTATATTTTTTAAGTTTCAAGTGTATCTGGTAAGTAAATTTATTTTGTTTTTTTTAATATTCTGCATGTGGATGGAATTTTTGCTATACAGACGGTTCGAAGAGCGCCATAATAGACAACAACCTTGATACGATACAGGTAGGACTGCTGGATGTAAATAATTCAATATTTATTGCAGAAGCTATTGCCGTTATAAATGCTATCAAATGGATAAAAAAAAAAACAGAGATCAAAGTATGTAATCTGTTCCGACTCTAAATCATGTATAACTGCAATACTAAACTTATCCAACAGAGAGGATACGATCTGCGAAATAAGAGACAATCTGATTCGATTTTCGGACAAAATTAAACTTATGTGGATACCGGGCCACTCCGGGATTCCTGGCAATGAAAAAGCCGATCGTGCAGCAAAAAAAGCCGTCAATATGCCACTAATAGTAGAAAATACTCAAAATAAATGCACGATATACTCTATAGTTCGCAAACTTTTTTCGAGTAAACGAAATCGCTATTGGAATGCTTATACCCATCTTTATAAAAAATTCAACCCAAATGGTGAATCACCCACATACCCACGCGATATACCAAGATCATATCTACAAAAATACATACGTTTAAGACTAGGTCACTGCTGATTAACACACCAACACCTGATGGAAAGAACTCAACCACCCCTATGCAGATTCTGTAGCATCTCAAGAATATTAATGCAGCACTTAATTGACGAATGTTATTATGTTAAATCTACATATATGCACAAAAAATAATTACTTTTTCAGCAATCTTTTAAAACATACTACAAAAGATAATATAAACGATTTACTTAAACTGTTAAAATTACTAAATATCTATGACTCAGTTTGAATTCACCTTTGTTTTTTCGACTTTCTTATTACTAACAGGAGCTGATGGCATTGGTAGCTAGCGCTTAATCTCTAACTTTATAATAATTAATTATTATTAAGTTATATAATAAATATTATGTTTTTTAAATTTGATTGTGAACTTTGACTTTGAAATGACGAAATGGAAACAAAGTGGAAGACGCGGATGCTTGTAATATATGCAATGGCTTCCTCTTCACCATTGCAAAATTCTTTGCTTATTATCTTACAACTTGTGAAGAACTTTGTTGTCGATGTCTGTCAAATTTGTTATTTATAATTACTTATATAAGTGGCGCTAAATTTCATGATGCAATCAAGCCTCACGACAAATATAAAACTATTATTAATATAACAGTACGTTAGAGCAAACATAGAATGTAGCTGCTGTGGTGACCACTCAAAGTTAGCTATCCGGCGTTTAATAACCAGCACTGTGAATACATTCAGACGAAACAGAGTTAATAGATTTCCCAACCTTTATAGTCCCCGCATTAAACGATATATGGATATAACCAACTGGTATTTCCACACAGTGAATGCAACGTTTGACTTTACGCGTGAATGATTTGAGTGTATGGTATTCTCTCACAGAGATAAAACCGCAGGTCTCTGCCAATAACTTGATCATAAATCGACTAACTTAGCTGTTGGTACAAATCCATTCATGCTAAGCTCGGACGATAATAAGACATGTACATATGTATGTATGTATGTAAGTATGTACATACATATGTATGTGCATAAAATATTCTTACTTATAAAATAATAATAGAGTATATTTTAAAGAGCCACATACCTCTAATAAAAAATTTTCATCTTTGAAAATTGGACCGTATATACTTTCGCCACATGACCCGTCATTATTTACCACATCACCACTCTGTGCCACATATACTCGAATGACTTTATGAAATCGAACACCTTTATAGTGCAAGGGCTTGCCAAATTTGCCCACACCTCTTTCACCGGTACATAAGGCACGAAAATTTTCTGCCGTTTTAGGAACTACGTCTTTTCGCAATTCAATTATCATGCGACCGGCTGGAATATGCAAATATACAGTACATTCAAATTCATGTGCATTCCTATTTATGCATGTGTATGCATGTTTAAATTTTAGTGAGCAAAACGGAATCAGAATATGTGCCTACCAAATTCTCGCCCAATACTAATATCCAAGAAAACTAGGGGATTCGATGCATTTGTTGGCTGTAGTAGTTCTTTATTCATTATTTTGAATAACTTCCAGCAAATTGTGATTATTTAATATATTATGAAGAAAAAGTAAACAAATACATATAACAAAAACGAACAGAGCTAATCCAGAGGCAACGAAGCCGACCATATTTAAAGACCGGCGGCGGTTAAGTAGAAAACTAAACGACGGCCAGTAAAATTCGACTGAAACGGAAAAGTTATAAGCCAGCTGCCCAATAGTGTTCAACAAAAAAACTGAAATAAATAAATGTATGGGCACTGCTACACGTTCAATATACATTGAACGCGATCTAATATCGCGATATTTATTGAACGTGTAGCATGCAGTATTGATGGATCGCGATCCATATCGCAGAATGGCCTAAATTATGGAATCCAGATCGCGGATCGTGGATCGCGTGATAAATATTGAACGTGTAGCATTTTCATGATATTAGATCGCGATACGTTAATAAGAAGTGAAATAAAACATAAAATAAAAGACGTAGTGCAAAAAATTTAATAAATAAAAAGTAAATAATTTGATTACATTTGTGTAAAGTTTGTTTTAATAAATTTTAAAGGCAGAAGATAGTAAAAGCGAGTGGGTTCTGCCGGTGGAATCGGAATTAACAACCGAAACAATTATTTTGAAAAACTTTATTTTTAATTTGGAGCATTTGCCGGAGCAAGCAAAATAACTAAACAGGATTTTTTTGGTTTTCTCGCGACATTTTTTTAATAACCGATCTGCACTGCACAAAAATAAGGTAAATACTGACGCGATAAATATTGAGCATGTAGCATACGCTCATGATCCATCAATCCATTAAAATGGATCGCGATCCAAATATCACAATATATATTGAACGTGTAGCAGTGCCCTATGATTTACATTTCTTTTCGGCAAACTATTTTAGCAAATGGATATCTGATTTAAAAATTTTTAATTCATATTATTTTTAATGATTCCTCGATTTTTGGATGTATTTTTCAACAACAATTAAAATAATACAAAAGCTAAAAAGAATTTATGATATACATACGTAAACAAATGTGTGTAAATAGTACTTTTCTACTATTTTACACACAATGTGACAATGCTTGTTCCAAATACCAAGTAAAGGTAATACAGTATTTCATAAAGTGTTGCCAGCAAAGGCAAACAATTTATTTATATTGTGAAGCATTTTGATTCTAATTACAGATTTATGTATAAAATGAGATATTAGTACGGCAATCATAGGCTAAATGGAGAAAAAACACAATATTTGAAAAAAAAAAATAATCCTGAAAGATATATTAATTAAAACTTTTTTAAAAACTGCTTTATCTATAACATAATAATCGGCAATATTTTTATTGAGTTTCTTAGCCACTAAGATTTTATTGTTAATAATTAGGTAATTTATTATTTTTGGCAATTTAATTTAGTTAAATACAACATTTTATTTAATTATAATTTATGTAGAGCACCGAAAAATTTTTTCGATAAGTTATTTATTGTGTATTTTCGTTAAAGTCAACAATAAAAACAAAATTTGCGTCATTTAACACTTTAAATTAAAATACTATTTAAAAAATAATTAAAATATTTAAATCATGATCTTTAAAAGTTTATTTGAAGAAATTGAAGAATTTAAATAGATAAAATTAGATCGCTTAAAATTCTATGATTCTCTATATATCTGCATCATAAATGATAAAGAACAGTGATATTTAGCGCCATTGCAAAAATGGCAGCCAATTCATCATTAATTTTGTGCCACCTTGTATGTATTAATTCGAATGTAAATCTTAACAATAGTCAAAATTTTTAATGTTTAAACTGAAATGTGTGTAAATTCGGAGCTGTTTTTTTTAGTTAATATATTAATAAGAGGGAAAAAATATATTAAAAATTTTTACGCATAATTATTAATATATAAAAACACACACACACACACACACACAAAACGTTTATGTTAACCGGATTTTAAATAACAACAATTTCTTGAAACTATTTGAAAATCGGTGTTGTTGTAAAATTGCGAATAATTGACAACTCTAATTAAAACATGGGCTACCTTTTATCATGGTAAAGGACTTGGTTTGACCACTTATGGAATAATACTATAAATCTTATGATCGCAAATCACGCATACAGTGCGCTTCCACAGAACAATCAGGAAAATATTTTTAACAACAAAACAATTTTAAAATCAATGAAAACTTAATAGTCGCAGATTTATGTATGTACATATGTACATACAAACATATGCACACATACATACATATGTATGTACATACATGGGTAGAGTACAGAAATTATGGAGTGGCCACAATGATACTTAGTGTTGACTGTAACTGTTGACAGGATGTATTACAATGGAAGCGAGAAAATATATTTTGTGATTGTATTTTTAATATTAAATAGTTCAATAAGTTCAGGGTTTTAGAAATTGACTTTATGAATTAAGTGGAGTTTATGGAAATTGCATCTATCATGGAGGCCAGTTTTAATACTCCGTTAAACAGTTTTTTAGTCCAGATTTGTGAACAGGCAGTTGTTCGCAGAATTTTTAATTAATAATGAATTAATGAGCATATTTATACATTGTAACAACCGATGTATTTTTTTATTTCTTTTATAGTCAGTTTGAAACTGCCGTGCCTGTTTTACATTTCTTTGCTTATTTATTTACGAGTATTTAAATATTAGAAATGCCATTACAAATATAGTTTAACAAATATAGAAAAAATGACCTTCAATCGTTTGTAGTGAAACTGAACGGAGTCTTGGGTAGGAAACAAACCCACAAGAAAAAGCCAAACGGGGTAAAATCGCACAATCTCGGTGACTAGTTCACATCACCTCCACGTGAGATGACCATACCCTCAAATCTCTAGTGCAGAATGTTCAATGTGGCATGACCTGTAGTGCATGTAGCGCCGTCCTTTCCAAATCACAAGTCTTTGACGTCCATATCATCCAATTCAAGCTAAAATAAGTTTGTAATCATATACATACCTCAATCTCAAAGAAATATGAATCGAATGATAAACAATATTTTCATCTATCCAACGCAAAAGAAATCAAGTCGATATCTTGAAAACTAAGCAAGTTATGACTAAAAAGGTAACCAGTTGTACTACTGCCTCTTTCCGACCACTTTTTAGTAGAACTGGTTACCTTTTTGGTCATAACTTGCTTAGTTTTCAAGATATCGACTTGATTTCTTTTGAGTTTGATAGATAAACGTATTGGCTTTAATTCGATTCTTCTGTTTTGGGGGTAGTACGAAAAAAAATTTTTTCCTCAAAAATTATGATGACCTAACCCCTTTGTTTTTTGAAAAAATTAAAAAAAATTTTTTTTCTTATTATCGAAAAAAAAAATAATCGAATGATAAACAATATTTTCATCTATCCAACGCAAAAGCAATCAAGTCGATATCTTGAAAACTAAGCAAGTTATGACCAAAAAGATAACCAGTTCTACTAAAAAGTGGCCGGAAAGAGGCAGTAGTAGAACTTTTGGTCATAGCTTGCTTAGGTCTCAAGATATCGACTTGATTTCTTTTGAGTTTGATAGATAAACGTATTGGCTTTAATTCGATTCTTCTGTTTTGGGGGTAGTACGAAAAAAATTTTTTTTCTCAAAAATTATGATGACCTAACCCCTTTGCTTTTTTTGAAAAAATGAAAAAAATTTTTTTTCTTATTATCCAAAAAAAAAAAAAAAATAATCGAATGATAAACAATATTTTCATCTATCCAACGCAAAAGAAATCAAGTCGATATCTTGAAAACTAAGCAAGTTATGACCAAAAAGGTAACCAGTTCTACTACTGCCTCTTTCCGGCCACTTTTTAATAGAACTGGTTACCTTTTGGTCATAACTTGCTTAGTTTTCAAGATATCGACTTGATTTCTTTTGAGTTTGATAGATGAACGTATTGGCTTTAATTCGATTCTTCTGTTTTGGGGGTAGTACGAAAAAAAATTTTTTCCTCAAAAATTATGATGACCTAACCCCTTTGTTTTTTTGAAAAAATTAAAAAAATTTTTTTTCTTATTATCGAAAAAAAATAATCGAATGATAAACAATATTTTCATCTATCCAACGCAAAAGAAATCAAGTCGATATCTTGAAAACTAAGCAAGTTATGACCAAAAAGATAACCAGTTCTACTAAAAAGTGGCCGGAAAGAGGCAGTAGTAGAACTTTTGGTCATAGCTTGCTTAGTTCTCAAGATATCGACTTGATTTCTTTTGCATTGGATAGATGAAAATATTGGCTATCATTCGATTATTTTTTTTTTCGATAAGAAAAAAAATTTTTTTTTCATTTTTTTAAAGAAAGCAAAGGGGTTAGGTCATCATAATTTTTGAGGAAAAAAATTTGTTTCGTACTACCCCCAAAACAGAAGAATCGAATTAAAGCCAATACGTTTATAGATCAAACTCAAAACAAATCAAGTCGATATCTTGAAAACTAAGCAAGTTATGACCAAAAAGGTAACCAGTTCTAGTAAAAAGTGGCCGGAAAGAGGCAGTAGAAGAACTGGTTACCTTTTTGGTCATAACTTGCTTAGTTTTCAAGATATCGACTTGATTTCGTTTGCATTGGATAGATGAAAACATTGGCTATCATTCGATTATTTTTTTTTTTTTTCGATAAGAAAAAAAATTTTTTTTTCATTTTTTTAAAGAAAGCAAAGGGGTTAGGTCATCATAATTTTTGAGCAAAAAATTTTTTTTCGTACTATCCCCAAAACAGAAGAATCGAATTAAAGCCAATACGTTTATAGATCAAACTCAAAACAAATCAAGTCGATATCTTGAAAACTAAGCAAGTTATGACCAAAAAGGTAACCAGTTCTACTACTGCCTCTTCCCGGCCACTTTTTACTAGAACTGGTTACCTTTTTGGTCATAACTTGCTTAGTTTTCAAGATATCGACTTGATTTCTTTTGAGTTTGATAGATAAACGTATTGGCTTTAATTCGATTCTTCTGTTTTGGGGGTAGTACGAAAAAAATTTTTTCCATCAAAAATTATGATGACCTAACTAGCCCCTTTGCATTTTTTGAAAAAATGAAAAAAAAAATTTTTTTTCTTACTATCGAAAAAAACATAATCGAATGATAAACAATATTTTCATCTATCCAACGCAAAAGAAATCAAGTCGATATCTTGAGAACTAAGCAAGCTATGACCAAAAGTTCTACTACTGCCTCTTTCCGGCCACATTTTAGTAGAACTGGTTACCTTTTTGGTCATAACTTGCTTAGTTTTCAAGATATCGACTAAATTTTTTTCCTCAAAAATTATGATGACCTAACCCATTGCTTTTTTTTTTTAAATGAAAAAAAATTTTTTTTCTTATTATCGAAAAAAATAATCGAATGACAAACAACATTTTCATCTTTCCAACGCAAAAGAAATCAAGTCGATATCTTGAAAACTAAGCAAGTTATGACCAAAAAGGTAACTACTGCCTCTTTCCGGCCACTTTTTAGTATAACTGGTTACCTTTTTGGTCATAACTTGCTTAGTTTTCAAGATATCGACTTGATTTCTTTTGAGTTTGATAGATAAACGTATTGGCTTTAATTCGATTCTTCTGTTTTGGGGGTAGTACGAAAAAATTTTTTTCCTCAAAAATTATGATGACCTAACCCCTTTGCTTTTTTTGAAAAAATGAGAAAAAATTTTTTTTCTTATTATCGAAAAAAAAAAAATAATCGAATGATAAACAATATTTTCATCTATCCAACGCCAAAAAGGTAACCAGTTCTACTACTGCCTTTTTCCGGCCACTTTTTAGTAGAACTGGTTACCTTTTTGGTCATAACTTGCTTAGTTTTCAAGATATCGACTTGATTTCTTTTGAGTTTGATAGATAAACGTATTGGCTTTAATTCGATTCTTCTGTTTTGGGGGTAGTAGGAAAAAAATTTTTTTCCTCAAAAATTATGATGACCTAACCCCTTTGCTTTTTTTGAAAAAATTAAAAAAAAAAAATTTTTTTCTTATTGTCGAAAAAAAAAAAAATCGAATGATAAACAATATTTTCATCTTTCCAACGCAAAAGAAATCAAGTCGATATCTTGAAAACTAAGCAAGTTATGACCAAAAAGGTAACCAGTTCTACTACTGCCTCTTTCCGGCCACTTTTTAGTAGAACTGGTTACCTTTTTGGTCATAACTTGCTTAGTTTTCAAGATATCGACTTGATTTCTTTTGAGTTTGATAGATAAACGTATTGGCTTTAATTCGATTCTTCTGTTTTGGGGGTAGTACGAAAAAAATTTTTTTCCTCAAAAATTATGATGACCTAACCCCTTTGCTTTTTTGAAAAAATTAAAAAAAAAAATTTTTTTCTTACTGTCGAAAAAAAATAATCGAATGATAAACAATATTTTCATCTTTCCAACGCAAAAGAAATCAAGTCGATATCTTGAAAACTAAGCAAGTTATGACCAAAAAGGTAACCAGTTCTACTACTGCCTCTTTCCGGCCACTTTTTAGTAGAACTGGTTACCTTTTTGGTCATAACTTGCTTAGTTTTCAAGATATCGACTTGATTTCTTTTGAGTTTGATAGATAAACGTATTGGCTTTATTTCGATTCTTCTGTTTTGGGGGTAGTACGAAAAAAATTTTTTTCCTCCAAAATTATGATGACCTAACCCCTTTGCTTTTTTTTAAAAAATTAAAAAAATTTTTTTTTTCTTATTGTCGAAAAAAAATAATCGAATGATAAACAATATTTTCATCTTTCCAACGCAAAAGAAATCAAGTCGATATCTTGAAAACTAAGCAAGTTATGACCAAAAAGGTAACCAGTTCTACTACTGCCTCTTTCCGGCCACTTTTTGGTAGAACTGGTTACCTTTTTGGTCATAACTTGCTTAGTTTTCAAGATATCGACTTGATTTCTTTTGAGTTTGACAGATAAACGTATTGGCTTTAATTCAATTCTTCTGTTTTGGGGGTAGTACGAAAAAAAATTTTTTCCTCAAAAATTATGATGACCTAACCCCTTTGCTTTTTTTGAAAAAATGAAAAAAAAAATTTTTTTTCTAATTGTTGAAAAAAAAAAATCGAATGATAAACAATATTTTAATCTTTCCAACGCAAAAGAAATCAAGTCGATATCTTGAAAACTAAGCAAGTTATGACCAAAAAGGTAACCAGTTCTACTACTGCCTCTTTCCGGCCACTTTTTAGTAGAACTGGTTACCTTTTTGGTCATAACTTGCTTAGTTTTCAAGATATCGACTTGATTTCTTTTGAGTTTGATAGATAAACGTATTGGCTTTAATTCGATTCTTCTGTTTTGGGGGTAGTACGAAAAAAATTTTTTTCCTTTGCTTTTTTTGAAAAAATGAAAAAAAAATTTTTTTTTCTAATTGTCGAAAAAAAAAATCGAATGATAAACAATATTTTCATCTTTCCAACGCAAAAGAAATCAAGTCGATATCTTGAAAACTAAGCAAGTTATGACCAAAAAGGTAACCAGTTCTACTAAAAAGTGGCCGGAAAGAGGCAGTAGTAGAACTGGTTACCTTTTTGGTCATAACTTGCTTAGTTTTCAAGATATCGACTTGATTTCTTTTGAGTTTGATAGATACACGTATTGGCTTTAATTCGATTCTTCTGTTTTGGGGGTAGTACGAAAAAAAATTTTTTTCCTCAAAAATTATTATGACCTAACCCCTTTGTTTTTTTTTTAAATGAAAAAAAAAATTTCTTATTATCGAAAAAAAATCGAATGATAAACAATATTTTCATCTATCCAACGCAAAAGAAATCAAGTCGATATCTTGAAAACTAAGCAAGTTATGACCAAAAAGGTAACCAGTTCTACTAAAAAGTGGCCGGAAAGAGGCAGTAGTAGAACTGGTTACCTTTTTGGTCATAACTTGCTTAGTTTTCAAGATATCGACTTGATTTCTGTTGAGTTTGATAGATAAACGTATTGGCTTTAATTCGATTCTTCTGTTTTGGAGGTAGTACGAAAAAAATTTTTTTCCTCAAAAATTATGATGACCTAACCCCTTTGCTTTTTTTGAAAAAATGAAAAAAAAAATTTTTTTTCTTATTATGGAAAAAAAATAATCGAATGATAAACAATATTTTCATCTATCCAACGCAAAAGAAATCAAGTCGATATCTTGAAAACTAAGCAAGTTATGACCAAAAAGGTAACCAGTTCTACTACTGCCTCTTTCCGGCCACTTTTTAGTAGAACTGGTTACCTTTTTGGTCATAACTTGCTTAGTTTTCAAGATATCGACTTGATTTCTTTTGAGTTTGATAGATAAACGTATTGGCTTTAATTCGATTCTTCTGTTTTGGAGGTAGTACGAAAAAAATTTTTTTCCTCAAAAATTATGATGACCTAACCCCTTTGCTTTTTTTGAAAAAATGAAAAAAAAAATTTTTTTTCTTATTATGGAAAAAAAATAATCGAATGATAAACAATATTTTCATCTATCCAACGCAAAAGAAATCAAGTCGATATCTTGAAAACTAAGCAAGTTATGACCAAAAAGGTAACCAGTTCTACTACTGCCTCTCCCAGCCACTTTTTACTAGAACTGGTTACCTTTTTGGTCATAACTTGCTTAGTTTTCAAGATATCGACTTGATTTCTTTTGAGTTTGATAGATAATCGTATTGGCTTTAATTCGATTCTTCTGTTTTGGGGGTAGTACGAAAAAATTTTTTTCCTCAAAAATTATGACCTAACCCCTTTGTTTTTTTTTAATGAAAAAAAAATTTTTCTTATTATCGAAAAAAAAATCGAATGATAAACAATATTTTCATCTTTCCAACGCAAAAGAAATCAAGTCGATATCTTGAAAACTAAGCAAGTTATGACCAAAAAGGTAACCAGTTCTACTACTGCATCTTTCCGGCCACATCTTAGTAGAACTGGTTACCTTTTTGGTCATAACTTGCTTAGTTTTCAAGATATCGACTTGATTTCTTTTGAGTTTGATAGATAAACGTATTGGCTTTAATTCGATTCTTCTGTTTTGGGGGTAGTACGAAAAAAATTTTTTTCCTCAAAAATTATGATGACCTAACTAACCCCTTTGATTTTTTTGAAAAAATGAAAAAAATTTTTTTTCTTATTGTCGAAAAAAAATAATCGAATCATAAGCAATATTTTCATCTTTCCAACGCAAAAGAAATCAAGTCGATATCTTGAAAACTAAGCAAGTTATGACCAAAAAGGTAACCAGTTCTACTACTGCCTTTTTCCGGCCACATTTTAGTAGAACTGGTTACCTTTTTGGTCATAACTTGCTTAGTTTTCAAGATATCGACTTGATTTCTTTTGAGTTTGATAGATAAACGTATTGGCTTTAATTCGATTCTTCTGTTTTGGGGGTAGTACGAAAAAAAATTTTTTCCTCAAAAATTATGATGACCTAACCCCTTTGTTTTTTTTTTAATGAAAAAAAAATTTTTCTTATTATCGAAAAAAAAAAATCGAATGATAAACAATATTTTCATCTTTCCAACGCAAAAGAAATCAAGTCGATATCTTGAAAACTAAGCAAGTTATGACCAAAAAGGTAACCAGTTCTACTACTGCCTCTTTCCGGCCACTTTTTAGTAGAACTGGTTACCTTTTTGGTCATAACTTGCTTAGTTTTCAAGATATCGACTTGATTTCTTTTGAGTTTGATAGATAAACGTATTGGCTTTATTTCGATTCTTCTGTTTTGGGGGTAGTACGAAAAAAATTTTTTTCCTCCAAAATTATGATGACCTAACCCCTTTGCTTTTTTTGAAAAAATTAAAAAAAATTTTTTTTTCTTATTGTCGAAAAAAAATAATCGAATGATAAACAATATTTTCATCTTTCCAACGCAAAAGAAATCAAGTCGATATCTTGAAAACTAAGCAAGTTATGACCAAAAAGGTAACCAGTTCTACTACTGCCTCTTTCCGGCCACTTTTTGGTAGAACTGGTTACCTTTTTGGTCATAACTTGCTTAGTTTTCAAGATATCGACTTGATTTCTTTTGAGTTTGACAGATAAACGTATTGGCTTTAATTCAATTCTTCTGTTTTGGGGGTAGTACGAAAAAAAATTTTTTCCTCAAAAATTATGATGACCTAACCCCTTTGCTTTTTTTGAAAAAATGAAAAAAAAAATTTTTTTTCTAATTGTTGAAAAAAAAAAATCGAATGATAAACAATATTTTAATCTTTCCAACGCAAAAGAAATCAAGTCGATATCTTGAAAACTAAGCAAGTTATGACCAAAAAGGTAACCAGTTCTACTACTGCCTCTTTCCGGCCACTTTTTAGTAGAACTGGTTACCTTTTTGGTCATAACTTGCTTAGTTTTCAAGATATCGACTTGATTTCTTTTGAGTTTGATAGATAAACGTATTGGCTTTAATTCGATTCTTCTGTTTTGGGGGTAGTACGAAAAAAATTTTTTTCCTTTGCTTTTTTTGAAAAAATGAAAAAAAATTTTTTTTTTCTAATTGTCGAAAAAAAAATCGAATGATAAACAATATTTTCATCTTTCCAACGCAAAAGAAATCAAGTCGATATCTTGAAAACTAAGCAAGTTATGACCAAAAAGGTAACCAGTTCTACTAAAAAGTGGCCGGAAAGAGGCAGTAGTAGAACTGGTTACCTTTTTGGTCATAACTTGCTTAGTTTTCAAGATATCGACTTGATTTCTTTTGAGTTTGATAGATACACGTATTGGCTTTAATTCGATTCTTCTGTTTTGGGGGTAGTACGAAAAAAAATTTTTTTCCTCAAAAATTATTATGACCTAACCCCTTTGTTTTTTTTTTAAATGAAAAAAAAAATTTCTTATTATCGAAAAAAAATCGAATGATAAACAATATTTTCATCTATCCAACGCAAAAGAAATCAAGTCGATATCTTGAAAACTAAGCAAGTTATGACCAAAAAGGTAACCAGTTCTACTAAAAAGTGGCCGGAAAGAGGCAGTAGTAGAACTGGTTACCTTTTTGGTCATAACTTGCTTAGTTTTCAAGATATCGACTTGATTTCTGTTGAGTTTGATAGATAAACGTATTGGCTTTAATTCGATTCTTCTGTTTTGGAGGTAGTACGAAAAAAATTTTTTTCCTCAAAAATTATGATGACCTAACCCCTTTGCTTTTTTTGAAAAAATGAAAAAAAAAATTTTTTTTCTTATTATGGAAAAAAAATAATCGAATGATAAACAATATTTTCATCTATCCAACGCAAAAGAAATCAAGTCGATATCTTGAAAACTAAGCAAGTTATGACCAAAAAGGTAACCAGTTCTACTACTGCCTCTTTCCGGCCACTTTTTAGTAGAACTGGTTACCTTTTTGGTCATAACTTGCTTAGTTTTCAAGATATCGACTTGATTTCTTTTGAGTTTGATAGATAAACGTATTGGCTTTAATTCGATTCTTCTGTTTTGGAGGTAGTACGAAAAAAATTTTTTTCCTCAAAAATTATGATGACCTAACCCCTTTGCTTTTTTTGAAAAAATGAAAAAAAAAATTTTTTTTCTTATTATGGAAAAAAAATAATCGAATGATAAACAATATTTTCATCTATCCAACGCAAAAGAAATCAAGTCGATATCTTGAAAACTAAGCAAGTTATGACCAAAAAGGTAACCAGTTCTACTACTGCCTCTCCCAGCCACTTTTTAGTAGAACTGGTTACCTTTTTGGTCATAACTTGCTTAGTTTTCAAGATATCGACTTGATTTCTTTTGAGTTTGATAGATAATCGTATTGGCTTTAATTCGATTCTTCTGTTTTGGGGGTAGTACGAAAAAATTTTTTTCCTCAAAAATTATGATGACCTAACCCCTTTGTTTTTTTTTAATGAAAAAAAAATTTTTCTTATTATCGAAAAAAAAATCGAATGATAAACAATATTTTCATCTTTCCAACGCAAAAGAAATCAAGTCGATATCTTGAAAACTAAGCAAGTTATGACCAAAAAGGTAACCAGTTCTACTACTGCATCTTTCCGGCCACATCTTAGTAGAACTGGTTACCTTTTTGGTCATAACTTGCTTAGTTTTCAAGATATCGACTTGATTTCTTTTGAGTTTGATAGATAAACGTATTGGCTTTAATTCGATTCTTCTGTTTTGGGGGTAGTACGAAAAAAATTTTTTTCCTCAAAAATTATGATGACCTAACTAACCCCTTTGCTTTTTTTGAAAAAATGAAAAAAATTTTTTTTCTTATTGTCGAAAAAAAATAATCGAATCATAAGCAATATTTTCATCTTTCCAACGCAAAAGAAATCAAGTCGATATCTTGAAAACTAAGCAAGTTATGACCAAAAAGGTAACCAGTTCTACTACTGCCTTTTTCCGGCCACATTTTAGTAGAACTGGTTACCTTTTTGGTCATAACTTGCTTAGTTTTCAAGATATCGACTTGATTTCTTTTGAGTTTGATAGATAAACGTATTGGCTTTAATTCGATTCTTCTGTTTTGGGGGTAGTACGAAAAAAAATTTTTTCCTCAAAAATTATGATGACCTAACCCCTTTGTTTTTTTTTAATGAAAAAAAATTTTTCTTATTATCGAAAAAAAAAAATCGAATGATAAACAATATTTTCATCTTTCCAACGCAAAAGAAATCAAGTCGATATCTTGAAAACTAAGCAAGTTATGACCAAAAAGGTAACCAGTTCTACTACTGCCTCTTTCCGGCCACTTTTTAGTAGAACTGGTTACCTTTTTGGTCATAACTTGCTTAGTTTTCAAGATATCGACTTGATTTCTTTTGAGTTTGATAGATAAACGTATTGGCTTTAATTCGATTCTTCTGTTTTGGGGGTAGTACGAAAAAAATTTTTTTGCTCAAAAATTATGATGACCTAACCCCTTTGCTTTTTTTGAAAAAATGAAAAAATTTTTTTTTCTTATTGTCGAAAAAAAATAATCGAATGATAAGCAATATTTTCATCTTTCCAACGCAAAAGAAATCAAGTCGATATCTTGAAAACTAAGCAAGTTATGACCAAAAAGGTAACCAGTTCTACTGCTGCCTCTTTCCGGCCACATTTTAGTAGAACTGGTTACCTTTTTGGTCATAACTTGCTTAGTTTTCAAGATATCGACTTGATTTCTTTTGAGTTTGATAGATAAACGTATTGGCTTTAATTCGATTCTTCTGTTTTGGGGGTAGTACGAAAAAAAATTTTTTCCTCAAAAATTATGATGACCTAACCCCTTTGTTTTTTTTTAATGAAAAAAAATTTTTTTCTTATTATCGAAAAAAAAATCGAATGATAAACAATATTTTCATCTTTCCAACGCAAAAGAAATCAAGTCGATATCTTGAAAACTAAGCAAGTTATGACCAAAAAGGTAACCAGTTCTACTACTGCATCTTTCCGGCCACATCTTAGTAGAACTGGTTACCTTTTTGGTCATAACTTGCTTAGTTTTCAAGATATCGACTTGATTTCTTTTGAGTTTGATAGATAAACGTATTGGCTTTAATTCGATTCTTCTGTTTTGGGGGTAGTACGAAAAAAATTTTTTTGCTCAAAAATTATGATGACCTAACCCCTTTGCTTTTTTTGAAAAAATGAAAAAAATTTTTTTTCTTATTGTCGAAAAAAATAATCGAATGATAAGCAATATTTTCATCTTTCCAACGCAAAAGAAATCAAGTCGATATCTTGAAAACTAAGCAAGTTATGACCAAAAAGGTAACCAGTTCTACTACTGCCTCTTTCCGGCCACATTTTAGTAGAACTGGTTACCTTTTTGGTCATAACTTGCTTAGTTTTCAAGATATCGACTTGATTTCTTTTGAGTTTGATAGATAAACGTATTGGCTTTAATTCGATTCTTCTGTTTTGGGGGTAGTACGAAAAAAATTTTTTTCCTCAAAAATTATGATGACCTAACCCCTTTGCTTTTTTTGAAAAAATTAAAAAAAAAATTTTTTTCTTATTGTCGAAAAAAAATAATCGAATGATAAACAATATTTTCATCTTTCCAACGCAAAAGAAATCAAGTCGATATCTTGAAAACTAAGCAAGTTATGACCAAAAAGGTAACCAGTTCTACTACTGCCTCTTTCCGGCCACTTTTTAGTAGAACTGGTTACCTTTTTGGTCATAACTTGCTTAGTTTTCAAGATATCGACTTGATTTCTTTTGAGTTTGATAGATAAACGTATTGGCTTTATTTCGATTCTTCTGTTTTGGGGGTAGTACGAAAAAAAATTTTTTCCTCCAAAATTATGATGACCTAACCCCTTTGCTTTTTTTGAAAAAATTAAAAAAAAATTTTTTTTTCTTATTGTCGAAAAAAAATAATCGAATGATAAACAATATTTTCATCTTTCCAGCGCAAAAGAAATCAAGTCGATGTCTTGAAAACTAAGCAAGTTATGACCAAAAAGGTAACCAGTTCTACTACTGCATCTTTCCGGCCACTTTTTGGTAGAACTGGTTACCTTTTTGGTCATAACTTGCTTAGTTTTCAAGATATCGACTTGATTTCTTTTGAGTTTGACAGATAAACGTATTGGCTTTAATTCAATTCTTCTGTTTTGGGGGTAGTACGAAAAAAATTTTTTTCCTCAAAAATTATGATGACCTAACCCCTTTGCTTTTTTTGAGAAAATGAAAAAAAAATTTTTTTTCTAATTGTTGAAAAAAAATAATCGAATGATAAACAATATTTTAATCTTTCCAACGCAAAAGAAATCAAGTCGATATCTTGAAAACTAAGCAAGTTATGACCAAAAAGGTAACCAGTTCTACTACTGCCTCTTTCCGGTCACTTTTTAGTAGAACTGGTTACCTTTTTGGTCATAACTTGCTTAGTTTTCAAGATATCGACTTGATTTCTTTTGAGTTTGATAGATAAACGTATTGGCTTTAATTCGATTCTTCTGTTTTGGGGGTAGTACGAAAAAAATTTTTTTCCTCAAAAATTATGATGACCTAACCCCTTTGCTTTTTTTGAAAAAATGAAAAAAATTTTTTTTCTAATTGTCGAAAAAAAAATAATCGAATGATAAACAATATTTTCATCTTTCCAACGCAAAAGAAATCAAGTCGATATCTTGAAAACTAAGCAAGTTATGACCAAAAAGGTAACCAGTTCTACTAAAAAGTGGCCGGAAAGAGGCAGTAGTAGAACTGGTTACCTTTTTGGTCATAACTTGCTTAGTTTTCAAGATATCGACTTGATTTCTTTTGAGTTTGATAGATACACGTTGTGGCTTTAATTCGATTCTTCTGTTTTGGGGGTAGTACGAAAAAAAAATTTTTTCCTCAAAAATTATGATGACCTAACCCCTTTGTTTTTTTTTAAATGAAAAAAAAATTTTTTTTCTTATTATGGAAAAAAAATAATCGAATGATAAACAATATTTTCATCTATCCAACGCAAAAGAAATCAAGTCGATATCTTGAAAACTAAGCAAGTTATGACCAAAAAGGTAACCAGTTCTACTACTGCCTCTTTCCGGCCCCTTTTTAGTAGAACTGGTTACCTTTTTGGTCATAACTTGCTTAGTTTTCAAGATATCGACTTGATTTCTTTTGCGTTGGAAAGATGAAAATATTGTTTATCATTCGATTTTTTTTCGATAATAAGAAAAAATTTTTTTTCATTAAAAAAAAACAAAGGGGTTAGGTCATCATAATTTTTGAGGAAAAAATTTTTTTTCGTACTACCCCCAAAACAGAAGAATCGAATTAAAGCCAATACGTTTATCTATCAAACTCAAAAGAAATCAAGTCGATATCTTGAAAACTAAGCAAGTTATGACCAAAAAGGTAACCAGTTCTACTAAAATGTGGCCGGAAAGAGGCAGTAGTAGAACTGGTTACCTTTTTGGTCATAACTTGCTTAGTTTTCAAGATATCGACTTGATTTCTTTTGCGTTGGATAGATAAAAATATTGTTTATCATTCGATTTTTTTTTCGATAATAAGAAAAATTTTTTTTTTCATTTAAAAAAAAACAAAGGGGTTAGGTCATCATAATTTTGGAGGAAAAAAATTTTTTTCGTACTACCCCTAAAACAGAAGAATCGAAATAAAGCCAATACGTTTATCTATCAAACTCAAAAGAAATCAAGTCGATATCTTGAAAACTAAGCAAGTTATGACCAAAAAGGTAACCAGTTCTACTAAAAAGTGGCCGGAAAGAGGCAGTAGTAGAACTGGTTACCTTTTTGGTCATAACTTGCTTAGTTTTCAAGATATCGACTTGATTTCTTTTGCGTTGGAAAGATGAAAATATTGTTTATCATTCGATTATTTTTTTTCGACAATAAGAAAAAATTTTTTTTTTTTAATTTTTTCAAAAAAAGCAAAGGGGTTAGGTCATCATAATTTTTGAGGAAAAAAATTTTTTTCGTACTACCCCCAAAACAGAAGAATCGAATTAAAGCCAATACGTTTATCTATCAAACTCAAAAGAAATCAAGCCGATATCTTGAAAACTAAGCAAGTTATGACCAAAAAGGTAACCAGTTCTACTAAAAAGTGGCCGGAAAGAGGCAGTAGTAGAACTGGTTACCTTTTTGGTCATAACTTGCTTAGTTTTCAAGATATCGACTTGATTTCTTTTGCGTTGGAAAGATGAAAATATTGTTTATCATTCGATTATTTTTTTTCGACAATTAGAAAAAAATTTTTTTTTTCATTTTTTCAAAAAAAGCAAAGGGGTTAGGTCATCATAATTTTTGAGGAAAAAAATTTTTTTCGTACTACCCCCAAAACAGAAGAATCGGAATAAAGCCAATACGTTTGTCTATCAAACTCAAAAGAAATCAAGTCGATATCTTGAAAACTAAGCAAGTTATGACCAAAAAGGTAACCAGTTCTACTAAAAAGTGGCCGGAAAGAGGCAGTAGTAGAACTGGTTACCTTTTTGGTCATAACTTGCTTAGTTTTCAAGATATCGACTTGATTTCTTTTGCGTTCGAAAGATGAAAATATTGTTTATCATTCGATTATTTTTTTCGACAATAAGAAAAAATTTTTTTTTTTAATTTTTTCAAAAAAAGCAAAGGGGTTAGGTCATCATAATTTTTTAGGAAAAAAATTTTTTTCGTACTACCCCAAAAACAGAAGAATCGAATTAAAGCCAATACGTTTATCTATCAAACTCAACAGAAATCAAGTCGATATCTTGAAAACTAAGCAAGTTATGACAAAAAAGGTAACCAGTTCTACTACTGCCTCTTTCCGGCCACTTTTTAGTAGAACTGGTTACCTTTTTGGTCATAACTTGCTTAGTTTTCAAGATATCGACTTGATTTCTTTTGCGTTGGAAAGATTAAAATATTGTTTATCATTCGATTATTTTTTTTCGATAATAAGAAAAAAAATTTTTTTCATTTTTTCAAAAAAAGCAAAGGGGTTAGGTCATCATAATTTTTGAGGAAAAAAATTTTTTTCGTACTACCCCCAAAACAGAAGAATTGAATTAAAGCCAATACGTTTATCTGTCAAACTCAAAAGAAATCAAGTCGATATCTTGAAAACTAAGCAAGTTATGACCAAAAAGGTAACCAGTTCTACCAAAAAGTGGCCGGAAAGATGCAGTAGTAGAACTGGTTACCTTTTTGGTCATAACTTGCTTAGTTTTCAAGATATCGACTTGATTTCTTTTGCGTTGGAAAGATGAAAATATTGTTTATCATTCGATTATTTTTTTTCGACAATAAGAAAAAAAAATTTTTTTAATTTTTTCAAAAAAAGCAAAGGGGTTAGGTCATCATAATTCTGGAGGAAAAAAATTTTTTTCGTACTACCCCCAAAACAGAAGAATCGAAATAAAGCCAATACGTTTATCTATCAAACTCAAAAGAAATCAAGTCGATATCTTGAAAACTAAGCAAGTTATGACCAAAAAGGTAACCAGTTCTACTAAAAAGTGGCCGGAAAGAGGCAGTAGTAGAACTGGTTACCTTTTTGGTCATAACTTGCTTAGTTTTCAAGATATCGACTTGATTTCTTTTGAGTTTGATAGATAAACGTATTGGCTTTATTTCGATTCTTCTGTTTTGGGGGTAGTACGAAAAAAATTTTTTTCCTCCAGAATTATGATGACCTAACCCCTTTGCTTTTTTTGAAAAAATTAAAAAAATTTTTTTTCTTATTGTCGAAAAAAAATAATCGAATGATAAACAATATTTTCATCTTTCCAACGCAAAAGAAATCAAGTCGATATCTTGAAAACTAAGCAAGTTATGACCAAAAAGGTAACCAGTTCTACTACTGCATCTTTCCGGCCACTTTTTGGTAGAACTGGTTACCTTTTTGGTCATAACTTGCTTAGTTTTCAAGATATCGACTTGATTTCTTTTGAGTTTGACAGATAAACGTATTGGCTTTAATTCGATTCTTCTGTTTTGGGGGTAGTACGAAAAAAATTTTTTTCCTCAAAAATTATGGTGACCTAACCCCTTTGCTTTTTTTTGAAAAAATGAAAAAAATTTTTTTTCTTATTATCGAAAAA
Organism: Germaria angustata; assembly: GCA_963681545.1. Taxonomy (NCBI): domain Eukaryota; kingdom Metazoa; phylum Arthropoda; class Insecta; order Diptera; family Tachinidae; genus Germaria; species Germaria angustata. Next base: position 59,674,246 of record OY813000.1, read on the forward strand.
AAATAATCGAATGATAAACAATATTTTAATCTTTCCAACGCAAAAGAAATCAAGTCGATATCTTGAAAACTAAGCAAGTTATGACCAAAAAGGTAACCAGTTCTACTACTGCCTCTTTCCGGCCACTTTTTAGTAGAACTGGTTACCTTTTTGGTCATAACTTGCTTAGTTTTCAAGATATCGACTTGATTTCTTTTGAGTTTGATAGATAAACGTATTGGCTTTAACTCGATTCTTCTGTTTTGGGGGTAGTACGAAAAAAATTTTTTTCCTCAAAAATTATGGTGACCTAACCCCTTTGCTTTTTTTTGAAAAAATGAAAAAAATTTTTGTTTCTAATTGTCGAAAAAAAAAATAATCGAATGATAAACAATATTTTCATCTTTCCAACGCAAAAGAAATCAAGTCGATATCTTGAAAACTAAGCAAGTTATGACCAAAAAGGTAACCAGTTCTACTAAAAAGTGGCCGGAAAGAGGCAGTAGTAGAACTGGTTACCTTTTTGGTCATAACTTGCTTAGTTTTCAAGATATCGACTTGATTTCTTTTGAGTTTGATAGATACACGTATTGGCTTTAATTCGATTCTTCTGTTTTGGGGGTAGTACGAAAAAAAATTTTTTTCCTCAAAAATTATTATGACCTAACCCCTTTGTTTTTTTTTAAATGAAAAAAAAAATTTCTTATTATCGAAAAAAAATCGAATGATAAACAATATTTTCATCTATCCAACGCAAAAGAAATCAAGTCGATATCTTGAAAACTAAGCAAGTTATGACCAAAAAGGTAACCAGTTCTACTAAAAAGTGGCCGGAAAGAGGCAGTAGTAGAACTGGTTACCTTTTTTGTCATAACTTGCTTAGTTTTCAAGATATCGACTTGATTTCTGTTGAGTTTGATAGATAAACGTATTGGCTTTAATTCGATTCTTCTGTTTTTGGGGTAGTACGAAAAAAATTTTTTTCCTAAAAAATTATGATGACCTAACCCCTTTGTTTTTTTGAAAAAATTAAAAAAAAATTTTTTTTCTTATTGTCGAAAAAAATAATCGAATGATAAACAATATTTTCATCTTTCGAACGCAAAAGAAATCAAGTCGATATCTTGAAAACTAAGCAAGTTATGACCAAAAAGGTAACCAGTTCTACTACTGCCTCTTTCCGGCCACTTTTTAGTAGAACTGGTTACCTTTTTGGTCATAACTTGCTTAGTTTTCAAGATATCGACTTGATTTCTTTTGAGTTTGATAGATAAACGTATTGGCTTTATTCCGATTCTTCTGTTTTGGGGGTAGTACGAAAAAAATTTTTTTCCTCAAAAATTATGATGACCTAACCCCTTTGCTTTTTTTGAAAAAATGAAAAAAAAAATTTTTTTCTAATTGTCGAAAAAAAATAATCGAATGATAAACAATATTTTCATCTTTCCAACGCAAAAGAAATCAAGTCGATATCTTGAAAACTAAGCAAGTTATGACCAAAAAGGTAACCAGTTCTACTACTGCCTCTTTCCGGCCACTTTTTAGTAGAACTGGTTACCTTTTTGGTCATAACTTGCTTAGTTTTCAAGATATCGGCTTGATTTCTTTTGAGTTTGATAGATAAACGTATTGGCTTTAATTCGATTCTTCTGTTTTGGGGGTAGTACGAAAAAAATTTTTTTCCTCAAAAATTATGATGACCTAACCCCTTTGCTTTTTTTGAAAAAATGAAAAAAAAATTTTTTTTTTTATTGTCGAAAAAAATAATCGAATGATAAACAATATTTTCATCTTTCCAACGCAAAAGAAATCAAGTCGATATCTTGAAAACTAAGCAAGTTATGACCAAAAAGGTAACCAGTTCTACTAAAAAGTGGCCGGAAAGAGGCAGTAGTAGAACTGGTTACCTTTTTGGTCATAACTTGCTTAGTTTTCAAGATATCGACTTGATTTCTTTTGAGTTTGATAGATAAACGTATTGGCTTTAATTCGATTCTTCTGTTTTGGGGGTAGTACGAAAAAAATTTTTTTCCTCAAAAATTATGATGACCTAACCCCTTTGCTTTTTTTGAAAAAATTAAAAAAAAAAAATTTTTTTCTTATTGTCGAAAAAAAATAATCGAATGATAAACAATATTTTCATCTTTCCAACGCAAAAGAAATCAAGTCGATATCTTGAAAACTAAGCAAGTTATGACCAAAAAGGTAACCAGTTCTACTACTGCCTCTTTCCGGCCACTTTTTAGTAGAACTGGTTACCTTTTTGGTCATAACTTGCTTAGTTTTCAAGATATCGACTTGATTTCTTTTGAGTTTGATAGATAAACGTATTGGCTTTATTTCGATTCTTCTGTTTTAGGGGTAGTACGAAAAAAATTTTTTTCCTCCAAAATTATGATGACCTAACCCCTTTGCTTTTTTTGAAAAAATTAAAAAAAAAAATTTTTTTTCTTATTGTCGAAAAAAAATAATCGAATGATAAACAATATTTTCATCTTTCCAACGCAAAAGAAATCAAGTCGATATCTTGAAAACTAAGCAAGTTATGACCAAAAAGGTAACCAGTTCTACTACTGCCTCTTTCCGGCCACTTTTTAGTAGAACTGGTTACCTTTTTGGTCATAACTTGCTTAGTTTTCAAGATATCGACTTGATTTCTTTTGAGTTTGATAGATAAACGTATTGGCTTTAATTCGATTCTTCTGTTTTGGGGGTAGTACGAAAAAAAATTTTTTTCCTCAAAAATTATGATGACCTAACCCCTTTGTTTTTTTTTAAATGAAAAAAAAAATTTTTCTTATTATCGAAAAAAAAAATCGAATGATAAACAATATTTTTATCTATCCAACGCAAAAGAAATCAAGTCGATATCTTGAAAACTAAGCAAGTTATGACCAAAAAGGTAACCAGTTCTACTACTGCCTCTTTCCGGCCACATTTTAGTAGAACTGGTTACCTTTTTGGTCATAACTTGCTTAGTTTTCAAGATATCGACTTGATTTCTTTTGAGTTTGATAGATAAACGTATTGGCTTTAATTCGATTCTTCTGTTTTGGGGGTAGTACGAAAAAAAATTTTTTCCTCAAAAATTATGATGACCTAACCCCTTTGTTTTTTTTTAATGAAAAAAAATTTTTTCTTATTATCGAAAAAAATCGAATGATAAACAATATTTTCATCTTTCCAACGCAAAAGAAATCAAGTCGATATCTTGAAAACTAAGCAAGTTATGACCAAAAAGGTAACCAGTTCTACTAAAAAGGGGCCGGAAAGAGGCAGTAGTAGAACTGGTTACCTTTTTGGTCATAACTTGCTTAGTTTTCAAGATATCGACTTGATTTCTTTTGAGTTTGATAGATAAACGTATTGGCTTTAATTCGATTCTTCTGTTTTGGGGGTAGTACGAAAAAAATTTTTTTCCTCAAAAATTATGATGACCTAACCCCTTTGCTTTTTTTGAAAAAATTAAAAAAAAAAATTTTTTTTCTTATTGTCGAAAAAAAAATAATCGAATGATAAACAATATTTTCATCTTTCCAACGCAAAAGAAATCAAGTCGATATATTGAAAACTAAGCAAGTTATGACCAAAAAGGTAACCAGTTCTACTACTGCCTCTTTCCGGCCACTTTTTAGTAGAACTGGTTACCTTTTTGGTCATAACTTGCTTAGTTTTCAAGATATCGACTTGATTTCTTTTGAGTTTGATAGATAAACGTATTGGCTTTATTTCGATTCTTCTGTTTTGGGGGTAGTACGAAAAAAATTTTTTTCCTCCAAAATTATGATGACCTAACCCCTTTGCTTTTTTTTGAAAAAATTAAAAAAAAAATTTTTTTTCTTAATGTCGAAAAAAAATAATCGAATAATAAACAATATTTTCATCTTTCCAACGCAAAAGAAATCAAGTCGATATCTTGAAAACTAAGCAAGTTATGACCAAAAAGGTAACCATTTCTACTACTGCCTCTTTCCGGCCACTTTTTGGTAGAACTGGTTACCTTTTTGGTCATAACTTGCTTAGTTTTCAAGATATCGACTTGATTTCTTTTGAGTTTGACAGATAAACGTATTGGCTTTAATTCAATTCTTCTGTTTTGGGGGTAGTACGAAAAAAATTTTTTTCCTCAAAAATTATGATGACCTAACCCCTTTGCTTTTTTTGAAAAAATGAAAAAAATTTTTTTTTCTAATTGTTGAAAAAAAATAATCGAATGATAAACAATATTTTCATCTTTCCAACGCAAAAGAAATCAAGTCGATATCTTGAAAACTAAGCAAGTTATGACCAAAAAGGTAACCAGTTCTACTAAAAAGTGGCCGGAAAGAGGCAGTAGTAGAACTGGTTACCTTTTTGGTCATAACTTGCTTAGTTTTCAAGATATCGACTTGATTTCTTTTGAGTTTGATAGATACACGTATTGGCTTTAATTCGATTCTTCTGTTTTGGGGGTAGTACGAAAAAAAATTTTTTTCCTCAAAAATTATTATGACCTAACCCCTTTGTTTTTTTTTAAATGAAAAAAAAAATTTCTTATTATCGAAAAAAAAATCGAATGATAAACAATATTTTCATCTATCCAACGCAAAAGAAATCAAGTCGATATCTTGAAAACTAAGCAAGTTATGACCAAAAAGGTAACCAGTTCTACTAAAAAGTGGCCGGAAAGAGGCAGTAGTAGAACTGGTTACCTTTTTGGTCATAACTAGCTTAGTTTTCATGATATCGACTTGATTTCTGTTGAGTTTGATAGATAAACGTATTGGCTTTAATTCGATTCTTCTGTTTTTGGGGTAGTACGAAAAAAATTTTTTTCCTAAAAAATTATGATGACCTAACCCCTTTGTTTTTTTTGAAAAAATGAAAAAAAAATTTTTTTTCTTATTATGGAAAAAAATAATCGAATGATAAACAATATTTTCATCTATCCAACGCAAAAGAAATCAAGTCGATATCTTGAAAACTAAGCAAGTTATGACCAAAAAGGTAACCAGTTCTACTACTGACTCTTCCCGGCCACTTTTTAGTAGAACTGGTTACCTTTTTGGTCATAACTTGCTTAGTTTTCAAGATATCGACTTGATTTCTTTTGAGTTTGATAGATAAACGTATTGGCTTTAATTCGATTCTTCTGTTTTGGAGGTAGTACGAAAAAAATTTTTTTCCTCAAAAATTATGATGACCTAACCCCTTTGCTTTTTTTGAAAAAATGAAAAAAAAAAATTTTTTTTCTTATTATCGAAAAAAAATAATCGAATGATAAACAATATTTTCATCTATCTAACGCAAAAGAAATCAAGTCGATATCTTGAAAACTAAGCAAGTTATGACCAAAAAGGTAACCAGTTCTACTACTGCCTCTCCCAGCCACTTTTTAGTAGAACTGGTTACCTTTTTGGTCATAACTTGCTTAGTTTTCAAGATATCGACTTGATTTCTTTTGAGTTTGATAGATAATCGTATTGGCTTTAATTCGATTCTTCTGTTTTGGGGGTAGTACGAAAAAAATTTTTTTCCTCAAAAATTATGATGACCTAACCCCTTTGTTTCTTTTTAATGAAAAAAAAAATTTTTCTTATTATCGAAAAAAAATCGAATGATAAACAATATTTTCATCTTTCCAACGCAAAAGAAATCAAGTCGATATCTTGAAAACTAAGCAAGTTATGACCAAAAAGGTAACCAGTTCTACTACTGCCTCTTTCCGGCCACATTTTAGTAGAACTGGTTACCTTTTTGGTCATAACTTGCTTAGTTTTCAAGATATCGACTTGATTTCTTTTGAGTTTGATAGATAAACGTATTGGCTTTAATTCGATTCTTCTGTTTTGGGGGTAGTACGAAAAAAAAATTTTTCCTCAAAAATTATGATGACCTAACCCCTTTGTTTTTTTTTTAATGAAAAAAAAAAATTTTCTTATTATCGAAAAAAAAATCGAATGATAAAAAATATTTTCATCTTTCCAACGCAAAAGAAATCAAGTCGATATCTTGAAAACTAAGCAAGTTATGACCAAAAAGGTAACCAGTTCTACTACTGCCTCTTTCCGGCCACATTTTAGTAGAACTGGTTACCTTTTTGGTCATAACTTGCTTAGTTTTCAAGATATCGACTTGATTTCTTTTGAGTTTGATAGATAAACGTATTGGCTTTAATTCGATTCTTCTGTTTTGGGGGTAGTACGAAAAAAATTTTTTTGCTCAAAAATTATGATGACCTAACCCCTTTGCTTTTTTTGAAAAAATGAAAAAATTTTTTTTCTTATTGTCGAAAAAAAATAATCGAATGATAAGCAATATTTTCATCTTTCCAACGCAAAAGAAATCAAGTCGATATCTTGAAAACTAAGCAAGTTATGACCAAAAAGGTAACCAGTTCTACTACTGCCTCTTTCCGGCCACATTTTAGTAGAACTGGTTACCTTTTTGGTCATAACTTGCTTAGTTTTCAAGATATCGACTTGATTTCTTTTGAGTTTGATAGATAAACGTATTGGCTTTAATTCGATTCTTCTGTTTTGGGGGTAGTACGAAAAAAATTTTTTTGCTCAAAAATTATGATGACCTAACCCCTTTGCTTTTTTTGAAAAAATGAAAAAATTTTTTTTCTTATTGTCGAAAAAAAATAATCGAATGATAAGCAATATTTTCATCTTTCCAACGCAAAAGAAATCAAGTCGATATCTTGAAAACTAAGCAAGTTATGACCAAAAAGGTAACCAGTTCTACTAAAAAGTGGCCGGAAAGAGGCAGTAGTAGAACTGGTTACCTTTTTGGTCATAACTTGCTTAGTTTTCAAGATATCGACTTGATTTCTTTTGAGTTTGATAGATACACGTATTGGCTTTAATTCGATTCTTCTGTTTTGGGGGTAGTACGAAAAAAAATTTTTTCCTCAAAAATTATGATGACCTAACCCCTTTGTTTTTTTTTTAATGAAAAAAAAAAATTTTCTTATTATCGAAAAAAAAATCGAATGATAAAAAATATTTTCATCTTTCCAACGCAAAAGAAATCAAGTCGATATCTTGAAAACTAAGCAAGTTATGACCAAAAAGGTAACCAGTTCTACTACTGCCTCTTTCCGGCCACATTTTAGTAGAACTGGTTACCTTTTTGGTCATAACTTGCTTAGTTTTCAAGATATCGACTTGATTTCTTTTGAGTTTGATAGATAAACGTATTGGCTTTAATTCGATTCTTCTGTTTTGGGGGTAGTACGAAAAAAATTTTTTTGCTCAAAAATTATGATGACCTAACCCCTTTGCTTTTTTTGAAAAAATGAAAAAATTTTTTTTCTTATTGTCGAAAAAAAATAATCGAATGATAAGCAATATTTTCATCTTTCCAACGCAAAAGAAATCAAGTCGATATCTTGAAAACTAAGCAAGTTATGACCAAAAAGGTAACCAGTTCTACTAAAAAGTGGCCGGAAAGAGGCAGTAGTAGAACTGGTTACCTTTTTGGTCATAACTTGCTTAGTTTTCAAGATATCGACTTGATTTCTTTTGAGTTTGATAGATACACGTATTGGCTTTAATTCGATTCTTCTGTTTTGGGGGTAGTACGAAAAAAAATTTTTTCCTCAAAAATTATGATGACCTAACCCCTTTGTTTTTTTTTTAATGAAAAAAAAAATTTTCTTATTATCGAAAAAAAAATCGAATGATAAAAAATATTTTCATCTTTCCAACGCAAAAGAAATCAAGTCGATATCTTGAAAACTAAGCAAGTTATGACCAAAAAGGTAACCAGTTCTACTACTGCCTCTTTCCGGCCACATTTTAGTAGAACTGGTTACCTTTTTGGTCATAACTTGCTTAGTTTTCAAGATATCGACTTGATTTCTTTTGAGTTTGATAGATAAACGTATTGGCTTTAATTCGATTCTTCTGTTTTGGGGGTAGTACGAAAAAAATTTTTTTGCTCAAAAATTATGATGACCTAACCCCTTTGCTTTTTTTGAAAAAATGAAAAAATTTTTTTTCTTATTGTCGAAAAAAAATAATCGAATGATAAGCAATATTTTCATCTTTCCAACGCAAAAGAAATCAAGTCGATATCTTGAAAACTAAGCAAGTTATGACCAAAAAGGTAACCAGTTCTACTAAAAAGTGGCCGGAAAGAGGCAGTAGTAGAACTGGTTACCTTTTTGGTCATAACTTGCTTAGTTTTCAAGATATCGACTTGATTTCTTTTGAGTTTGATAGATACACGTATTGGCTTTAATTCGATTCTTCTGTTTTGAGGGTAGTACGAAAAAAAATTTTTTTCCTCAAAAATTATTATGACCTAACCCCTTTGTTTTTTTTTAAATGAAAAAAAAAAATTTCTTATTATCGAAAAAAAAATCGAATGATAAACAATATTTTCATCTATCCAACGCAAAAGAAATCAAGTCGATATCTTGAAAACTAAGCAAGTTATGACCAAAAAGGTAACCAGTTCTACTAAAAAGGGGCCGGAAAGAGGCAGTAGTAGAACTGGTTACCTTTTTGGTCATAACTTGCTTAGTTTTCAAGATATCGACTTGATTTCTTTTGAGTTTGATAGATAAACGTATTGGCTTTAATTCGATTCTTCTGTTTTGGGGGTAGTACGAAAAAAATTTTTTTCCTCAAAAATTATGATGACCTAACCCCTTTGCTTTTTTTGAAAAAATTAAAAAAAAAATTTTTTTTCTTATTGTCGAAAAAAAAATAATCGAATGATAAACAATATTTTCATCTTTCCAACGCAAAAGAAATCAAGTCGATATATTGAAAACTAAGCAAGTTATGACCAAAAAGGTAACCAGTTCTACTACTGCCTCTTTCCGGCCACTTTTTAGTAGAACTGGTTACCTTTTTGGTCATAACTTGCTTAGTTTTCAAGATATCGACTTGATTTCTTTTGAGTTTGATAGATAAACGTATTGGCTTTATTTCGATTCTTCTGTTTTGGGGGTAGTACGAAAAAAATTTTTTTCCTCCAAAATTATGATGACCTAACCCCTTTGCTTTTTTTGAAAAAATTAAAAAAAAAAATTTTTTTTCTTAATGTCGAAAAAAAATAATCGAATAATAAACAATATTTTCATCTTTCCAACGCAAAAGAAATCAAGTCGATATCTTGAAAACTAAGCAAGTTATGACCAAAAAGGTAACCAGTTCTACTACTGCCTCTTTCCGGCCACTTTTTGGTAGAACTGGTTACCTTTTTGGTCATAACTTGCTTAGTTTTCAAGATATCGACTTGATTTCTTTTGAGTTTGACAGATAAACGTATTGGCTTTAATTCAATTCTTCTGTTTTGGGGGTAGTACGAAAAAAATTTTTTTCCTCAAAAATTATGATGACCTAACCCCTTTGCTTTTTTTGAAAAAATGAAAAAAATTTTTTTTTTCTAATTGTCGAAAAAAAAAATAATCGAATGATAAACAATATTTTCATCTTTCCAACGCAAAAGAAATCAAGTCGATATCTTGAAAACTAAGCAAGTTATGACCAAAAAGGTAACCAGTTCTACTAAAAAGTGGCCGGAAAGAGGCAGTAGTAGAACTGGTTACCTTTTTGGTCATAACTTGCTTAGTTTTCAAGATATCGACTTGATTTCTTTTGAGTTTGATAGATACACGTATTGGCTTTAATTCGATTCTTCTGTTTTGGGGGTAGTACGAAAAAAAATTTTTTTCCTCAAAAATTATTATGACCTAACCCCTTTGTTTTTTTTTAAATGAAAAAAAAAAATTTCTTATTATCGAAAAAAAAATCGAATGATAAACAATATTTTCATCTATCCAACGCAAAAGAAATCAAGTCGATATCTTGAAAACTAAGCAAGTTATGACCAAAAAGGTAACCAGTTCTACTAAAAAGGGGCCGGAAAGAGGCAGTAGTAGAACTGGTTACCTTTTTGGTCATAACTTGCTTAGTTTTCAAGATATCGACTTGATTTCTTTTGAGTTTGATAGATAAACGTATTGGCTTTAATTCGATTCTTCTGTTTTGGGGGTAGTACGAAAAAAATTTTTTTCCTCAAAAATTATGATGACCTAACCCCTTTGCTTTTTTTGAAAAAATTAAAAAAAAAAATTTTTTTTCTTATTGTCGAAAAAAAAATAATCGAATGATAAACAATATTTTCATCTTTCCAACGCAAAAGAAATCAAGTCGATATATTGAAAACTAAGCAAGTTATGACCAAAAAGGTAACCAGTTCTACTACTGCCTCTTTCCGGCCACTTTTTAGTAGAACTGGTTACCTTTTTGGTCATAACTTGCTTAGTTTTCAAGATATCGACTTGATTTCTTTTGAGTTTGATAGATAAACGTATTGGCTTTATTTCGATTCTTCTGTTTTGGGGGTAGTACGAAAAAAATTTTTTTCCTCCAAAATTATGATGACCTAACCCCTTTGCTTTTTTTGAAAAAATTAAAAAAAAAATTTTTTTTTCTTAATGTCGAAAAAAAATAATCGAATAATAAACAATATTTTCATCTTTCCAACGCAAAAGAAATCAAGTCGATATCTTGAAAACTAAGCAAGTTATGACCAAAAAGGTAACCAGTTCTACTACTGCCTCTTTCCGGCCACTTTTTGGTAGAACTGGTTACCTTTTTGGTCATAACTTGCTTAGTTTTCAAGATATCGACTTGATTTCTTTTGAGTTTGACAGATAAACGTATTGGCTTTAATTCAATTCTTCTGTTTTGGGGGTAGTACGAAAAAAATTTTTTTCCTCAAAAATTATGATGACCTAACCCCTTTGCTTTTTTTGAAAAAATGAAAAAAAATTTTTTTTTTCTAATTGTTGAAAAAAAATAATCGAATGATAAACAATATTTTAATCTTTCCAACGCAAAAGAAATCAAGTCGATATCCTGAAAACTAAGCAAGTTATGACCAAAAAGGTAACCAGTTCTACTACTGCCTCTTTCCGGCCACTTTTTAGTAGAACTGGTTACCTTTTTGGTCATAACTTGCTTAGTTTTCAAGATATCGACTTGATTTCTTTTGAGTTTGATAGATAAACGTATTGGCTTTAATTCGATTCTTCTGTTTTGGGGGTAGTACGAAAAAAATTTTTTTCCTCAAAAATTATGATGACCTAACCCCTTTGCTTTTTTTGAAAAAATGAAAAAATTTTTTTTTTCTAATTGTCGAAAAAAAAATAATCGAATGATAAACAATATTTTCATCTTTCCAACGCAAAAGAAATCAAGTCGATATCTTGAAAACTAAGCAAGTTATGACCAAAAAGGGAACCAGTTCTACTAAAAAGTGGCCGGAAAGAGGCAGTAGTAGAACTGGTTACCTTTTTGGTCATAACTTGCTTAGTTTTCAAGATATCGACTTGATTTCTTTTGAGTTTGATAGATACACGTATTGGCTTTAATTCGATTCTTCTGTTTTGGGGGTAGTACGAAAAAAAATTTTTTTCCTCAAAAATTATTATGACCTAACCCCTTTGTTTTTTTTTAAATGAAAAAAAAAAAATTCTTATTATCGAAAAAAAAATCGAATGATAAACAATATTTTCATCTATCCAACGCAAAAGAAATCAAGTCGATATCTTGAAAACTAAGCAAGTTATGACCAAAAAGGTAACCAGTTCTACTAAAAAGTGGCCGGAAAGAGGCAGTAGTAGAACTGGTTACCTTTTTGGTCATAACTAGCTTAGTTTTCATGATATCGACTTGATTTCTGTTGAGTTTGATAGATAAACGTATTGGCTTTAATTCGATTCTTCTGTTTTTGGGGTAGTACGAAAAAAATTTTTTTCCTAAAAAATTATGATGACCTAACCCCTTTGTTTTTTTTGAAAAAATGAAAAAAAAATTTTTTTTCTTATTATGGAAAAAAATAATCGAATGATAAACAATATTTTCATCTATCCAACGCAAAAGAAATCAAGTCGATATCTTGAAAACTAAGCAAGTTATGACCAAAAAGGTAACCAGTTCTACTACTGCCTCTCCCAGCCACTTTTTAGTAGAACTGGTTACCTTTTTGGTCATAACTTGCTTAGTTTTCAAGATATCGACTTGATTTCTTTTGAGTTTGATAGATAATCGTATTGGCTTTAATTCGATTCTTCTGTTTTGGGGGTAGTACGAAAAAAATTTTTTTCCTCAAAAATTATGATGACCTAACCCCTTTGTTTCTTTTTAATGAAAAAAAATTTTTCTTATTATCGAAAAAAAAATCGAATGATAAACAATATTTTCATCTTTCCAACGCAAAAGAAATCAAGTCGATATCTTGAAAACTAAGCAAGTTATGACCAAAAAGGTAACCAGTTCTACTACTGCATCTTTCCGGCCACATCTTAGTAGAAATGGTTACCTTTTTGGTCATAACTTGCTTAGTTTTCAAGATATCGACTTGATTTCTTTTGAGTTTGATAGATAAACGTATTGGCTTTAATTCGATTCTTCTGTTTTGGGGGTAGTACGAAAACAATTTTTTTGCTCAAAAATTATGATGACCTAACTAACCCCTTTGCTTTTTTTGAAAAAATGAAAAAAATTTTTTTTTCTTATTGTCGAAAAAAAATAATGGAATCATAAGCAATATTTTCATCTTTCCAACGCAAAAGAAATCAAGTCGATATCTTGAAAACTAAGCAAGTTATGACCAAAAAGGTAACCAGTTCTACTACTGCCTCTTTCCGGCCACATTTTAGTAGAACTGGTTACCTTTTTGGTCATAACTTGCTTAGTTTTCAAGATATCGACTTGATTTCTTTTGAGTTTGATAGATAAACGTATTGGCTTTAATTCGATTCTTCTGTTTTGGGGGTAGTACGAAAAAAAATTTTTTCCTCAAAAATTATGATGACCTAACCCCTTTGTTTTTTTTTTAATGAAAAAAAAAATTTTTCTTATTATCGAAAAAAAAATCGAATGATAAAAAATATTTTCATCTTTCCAACGCAAAAGAAATCAAGTCGATATCTTGAAAACTAAGCAAGTTATGACCAAAAAGGTAACCCCTTTGCTTTTTTTGAAAAAATGAAAAAATTTTTTTTCTTATTGTCGAAAAAAAATAATCGAATGATAAGCAATATTTTCATCTTTCCAACGCAAAAGAAATCAAGTCGATATCTTGAAAACTAAGCAAGTTATGACCAAAAAGGTAACCAGTTCTACTACTGCCTCTTTCCGGCCACATTTTAGTAGAACTGGTTACCTTTTTGGTCATAACTTGCTTAGTTTTCAAGATATCGACTTGATTTCTTTTGAGTTTGATAGATAAACGTATTGGCTTTAATTCGATTCTTCTGTTTTGGGGGTAGTACGAAAAAAAATTTTTTCCTCAAAAATTATGATGACCTAACCCCTTTGTTTTTTTTTAATGAAAAAAAATTTTTTTCTTATTATCGAAAAAAAATCGAATGATAAACAATATTTTCATCTATCCAACGCAAAAGAAATCAAGTCGATATCTTGAAAACTAAGCAAGTTATGACCAAAAAGGTAACCAGTTCTACTAAAAAGTGGCCGGAAAGAGGCAATAGTAGAACTGGTTACCTTTTTGGTCATAACTTGCTTAGTTTTCAAGATATCGACTTGATTTCTTTTGAGTTTGATAGATAAACGTATTGGCTTTATTTCGATTCTTCTGTTTTGGGGGTAGTACGAAAAAAATTTTTTTCCTCCAAAATTATGATGACCTAACCCTTTTGCTTTTTTTGAAAAAATTAAAAAAAAATTTTTTTTTCTTATTGTCGAAAAAAAATAATCGAATGATAAACAATATTTTCATCTTTCCAACGCAAAAGAAATCAAGTCGATATCTTGAAAACTAAGCAAGTTATGACCAAAAAGGTAACCAGTTCTACTACTGCATCTTTCCGGCCACTTTTTGGTAGAACTGGTTACCTTTTTGGTCATAACTTGCTTAGTTTTCAAGATATCGACTTGATTTCTTTTGAGTTTGACAGATAAACGTATTGGCTTTAATTCAATTCTTCTGTTTTGGGGGTAGTACGAAAAAAATTTTTTTCCTCAAAAATTATGATGACCTAACCCCTTTGCTTTTTTTGAGAAAATGAAAAAAAAAAAAATTTTTTCTAATTGTTGAAAAAAAATAATCGAATGATAAACAATATTTTAATCTTTCCAACGCAAAAGAAATCAAGTCGATATCTTGAAAACTAAGCAAGTTATGACCAAAAAGGTAACCAGTTCTACTACTGCCTCTTTCCGGTCACTTTTTAGTAGAACTGGTTACCTTTTTGGTCATAACTTGCTTAGTTTTCAAGATATCGACTTGATTTCTTTTGAGTTTGATAGATAAACGTATTGGCTTTAATTCGATTCTTCTGTTTTGGGGGTAGTACGAAAAAAATTTTTTTCCTCAAAAATTATGATGACCTAACCCCTTTGCTTTTTTTGAAAAAATGAAAAAAATTTTTTTTTCTAATTGTCGAAAAAAAAAATAATCGAATGATAAACAATATTTTCATCTATCCAACGCAAAAGAAATCAAGTCGATATCTTGAAAACTAAGCAAGTCATGACCAAAAAGGTAACCAGTTCTACTAAAAAGTGGCCGGAAAGAGGCAGTAGTAGAACTGGTTACCTTTTTGGTCATAACTTGCTTAGTTTTCAAGATATCGACTTGATTTCTTTTGAGTTTGATAGATAAACGTATTGGCTTTAATTCGATTCTTCTGTTTTGGGGGTAGTACGAAAAAAATTTTTTTCCTCAAAAATTATGATGACCTAACCCCTTTGCTTTTTTTGAAAAAATGAAAAAAATTTTTTTTCTAATTGTCGAAAAAAAATAATCGAATGATAAACAATATTTTCATCTATCCAACGCAAAAGAAATCAAGTCGATATCTTGAAAACTAAGCAAGTTATGACCAAAAAGGTAACCAGTTCTACTACTGACTCTTCCCGGCCACTTTTTAGTAGAACTGGTTACCTTTTTGGTCATAACTTGCTTAATTTTCAAGATATCGACTTGATTTCTTTTGCGTTTGATAGATAAACGTATTGGATTTAATTCGATTTTTCTTTTTTTGGGGGTAGTACGAAAAAAAATTTTTTTCCTCAAAAATTATGATGACCTAACCCTTTGTTTTTTTTTAAATGAAAAAAAAATTTTCTTATTATCGAAAAAAACATCGAATGATAAACAATATTTTCATCTATCCAACGCAAAAGAAATCAAGTCGATATCTTGAAAACTAAGCAAGTTATGACCAAAAGGGTAACCAGTTCTACTAAAAAGTGGCCGGAAAGAGGCAGTAGTAGAACTGGTTACCTTTTTGGTCATAACTTGCTTAGTTTTCAAGATATCGACTTGATTTCTTTTGAGTTTGATAGATAAACGTATTGGCTTTAATTCGATTCTTCTGTTTTGGGGGTAGTACGAAAAAAATTTTTTTCCTCAAAAATTATGATGACCTAACCCCTTTGCTTTTTTTGAAAAAATTAAAAAAAAAAAATTTTTTTTTCTTATTGTCGAAAAAAATAATCGAATGATAAACAATATTTTCATCTTTCCAACGCAAAAGAAATCAAGTCGATATCTTGAAAACTAAGCAAGTTATGACCAAAAAGGTAACCAGTTCTACTACTGCCTCTTTCCGGCCACTTTTTAGTAGAACTGGTTACCTTTTTGGTCATAACTTGCTTAGTTTTCAAGATATCGACTTGATTTCTTTTGAGTTTGATAGATAAACGTATTGGCTTTATTTCGATTCTTCTGTTTTGGGGGTAGTACGAAAAAAATTTTTTTCCTCCAAAATTATGATGACCTAACCCCTTTGCTTTTTTTGAAAAAATTAAAAAAAAAATTTTTTTTCTTATTGTCGAAAAAAAATAATCGAATGATAAACAATATTTTCATCTTTCCAACGCAAAAGAAATCAAGTCGATATCTTGAAAACTAAGCAAGTTATGACCAAAAAGGTAACCAGTTCTACTACTGCCTCTTTCCGGCCACTTTTTAGTAGAACTGGTTACCTTTTTGGTCATAACTTGCTTAGTTTTCAAGATATCGACTTGATTTCTTTTGAGTTTGATAGATAAACGTATTGGCTTTATTTCGATTCTTCTGTTTTGGGGGTAGTACGAAAAAAATTTTTTTCCTCCAAAATTATGATGACCTAACTAACCCCTTTGCTTTTTTTGAAAAAATGAAAAAAAAATTTTTTTTCTAATTGTTGAAAAAAAATAATCGAATGATAAACAATATTTTCATCTTTCCAACGCAAAAGAAATCAAGTCGATATCTTGAAAACTAAGCAAGTTATGACCAAAAAGGTAACCAGTTCTACTACTGCCTCTTTCCGGCCACTTTTTAGTAGAACTGGTTACCTTTTTGGTCATAACTTGCTTAGTTTTCAAGATATCGACTTGATTTCTTTTGAGTTTGATAGATAAACGTATTGGCTTTAATTCGATTCTTCTGTTTTGGGGGTAGTACGAAAAAAATTTTTTTCCTCAAAAATTATGATGACCTAACCCCTTTGCTTTTTTTGAAAAAATTAAAAAAAAATTTTTTCTTACTGTCGAAAAAAAATAATCGAATGATAAACAATATTTTCATCTTTCCAACGCAAAAGAAATCAAGTCGATATCTTGAAAACTAAGCAAGTTATGACCAAAAAGGTAACCAGTTCTACTACTGCCTCTTTCCGGCCACTTTTTAGTAGAACTGGTTACCTTTTTGGTCATAACTTGCTTAGTTTTCAAGATATCGACTTGATTTCTTTTGAGTTTGATAGATAAACGTATTGGCTTTATTTCGATTCTTCTGTTTTGGGGGTAGTACGAAAAAAATTTTTTTCCTCCAGAATTATGATGACCTAACCCCTTTGCTTTTTTTGAAAAAATTAAAAAATTTTTTTTTTCTTATTGTCGAAAAAAAATAATCGAATGACAAACAATATTTTCATCTTTCCAACGCAAAAGAAATCAAGTCGATATCTTGAAAACTAAGCAAGTTATGACCAAAAAGGTAACCAGTTCTACTAAAAAGTGGCCGGAAAGAGGCAGTAGTAGAACTGGTTACCTTTTTGGTCATAACTTGCTTAGTTTTCAAGATATCGACTTGATTTCTTTTGAGTTTGATAGATAAACGTATTGGCTTTAATTCGATTCTTCTGTTTTGGGGGTAGTACGAAAAAAATTTTTTTCCTCAAAAATTATGATGACCTAACCCCTTTGTTTTTTTGAAAAAATGAAAAAAAAAATTTTTTCTAATTGTCGAAAAAAAACTAATCGAATGATAAACAACATTTTCATCTTTCCAACGCAAAAGAAATCAAGTCGATATCTTGAAAACTAAGCAAGTTATGACCAAAAAGGTAACCAGTTCTACTAAAAAGTGGCCGGAAAGAGGCAGTAGTAGAATTGGTTACCTTTTTTGGTCATAACTTGCTTAGTTTTCAAGATATCGACTTGATTTCTTTTGAGTTTGATAGATACACGTATTGGCTTTAATTCGATTCTTCTGTTTTGGGGGTAGTACGAAAAAAAATTTTTTTCCTCAAAAATTATGATGACCTAACCCCTTTGTTTTTTTTTAAATGAAAAAAAAAAAAAATTTCTTATTATCGAAAAAAAAATCGAATGATAAACAATATTTTCATCTATCCAACGCAAAAGAAATCAAGTCGATATCTTGAAAACTAAGCAAGTTATGACCAAAAAGGTAACCAGTTCTACTAAAAAGTGGCCGGAAAGAGGCAGTAGTAGAACTGGTTACCTTTTTGGTCATAACTTGCTTAGTTTTCAAGATATCGACTTGATTTCTTTTGAGTTTGATAGATAAACGTATTGGCTTTAATTCGATTCTTCTGTTTTGGGGGTAGTACGAAAAAAATTTTTTTCCTCAAAAATTATGATGACCTAACCCCTTTGTTTTTTTGAAAAAATGAAAAAAAAAAATTTTTCTAATTGTCGAAAAAAAACTAATCGAATGATAAACAACATTTTCATCTTTCCAACGCAAAAGAAATCAAGTCGATATCTTGAAAACTAAGCAAGTTATGACCAAAAAGGTAACCAGTTCTACTAAAAAGTGGCCGGAAAGAGGCAGTAGTAGAATTGGTTACCTTTTTTGGTCATAACTTGCTTAGTTTTCAAGATATCGACTTGATTTCTTTTGAGTTTGATAGATACACGTATTGGCTTTAATTCGATTCTTCTGTTTTGGGGGTAGTACGAAAAAAAATTTTTTTCCTCAAAAATTATGATGACCTAACCCCTTTGTTTTTTTTTTAAATGAAAAAAAAAAATTTTCTTATTATCGAAAAAAAAAATCGAATGATAAACAATATTTTCATCTATCCAACGCAAAAGAAATCAAGTCGATATCTTGAAAACTAAGCACGTTATGACCAAAAAGGTAACCAGTTCTACTAAAAAGTGGCCGGAAAGAGGCAGTAGTAGAACTGGTTACCTTTTTGGTCATAACTTGCTTAGTTTTCAAGATATCGACTTGATTTCTTTTGAGTTTGATAGATAAACGTATTGGCTTTAATTCGATTCTTCTGTTTTGGGGGTAGTACGAAAAAAATTTTTTTCCTCAAAAATTATGATGACCTAACCCCTTTGCTTTTTTTGAAAAAATTAAAAAAAAAATTTTTTTCTTATTGTCGAAAAAAAATAATCGAATGATAAACAATATTTTCATCTTTCCAACGCAAAAGAAATCAAGTCGATATCTTGAAAACTAAGCAAGTTATGACCAAAAAGGTAACCAGTTCTACTACTGCATCTTTCCGGCCACTTTTTGGTAGAACTGGTTACCTTTTTGGTCATAACTTGCTTAGTTTTCAAGATATCGACTTGATTTCTTTTGAGTTTGACAGATAAACGTATTGGCTTTAATTCAATTCTTCTGTTTTGGGGGTAGTACGAAAAAAATTTTTTTCCTCAAAAATTATGATGACCTAACCCCTTTGCTTTTTTGAGAAAATGAAAAAAAAAAAATTTTTTTTCTAATTGTTGAAAAAAAATAATCGAATGATAAACAATATTTTAATCTTTCCAACGCAAAAGAAATCAAGTCGATATCTTGAAAACTAAGCAAGTTATGACCAAAAAGGTAACCAGTTCTACTACTGCCTCTTTCCGGTCACTTTTTAGTAGAACTGGTTACCTTTTTGGTCATAACTTGCTTAGTTTTCAAGATATCGACTTGATTTCTTTTGAGTTTGATAGATAAACGTATTGGCTTTAATTCGATTCTTCTGTTTTGGGGGTAGTACGAAAAAAATTTTTTTCCTCAAAAATTATGATGACCTAACCCCTTTGCTTTTTTTGAAAAAATTAAAAAAATTTTTTTTCTAATTGTCGAAAAAAAAATAATCGAATGATAAACAATATTTTCATCTATCCAACGCAAAAGAAATCAAGTCGATATCTTGAAAACTAAGCAAGTCATGACCAAAAAGGTAACCAGTTCTACTAAAAAGTGGCCGGAAAGAGGCAGTAGTAGAACTGGTTACCTTTTTGGTCATAACTTGCGTAATTTTCAAGATATCGACTTGATTTCTTTTGCGTTTGATAGATAAACGTATTGGCTTTAATTCGATTTTTCTTTTTTTGGGGGTAGTACGAAAAAAAATTTTTTTCCTCAAAAATTATGATGACCTAACCCTTTGTTTTTTTTTAAATGAAAAAAAAATTTTCTTATTATCGAAAAAAACATCGAATGATAAACAATATTTTCATCTATCCAACGCAAAAGAAATCAAGTCGATATCTTGAAAACTAAGAAAGTTATGACCAAAAGGGTAACCAGTTCTACTAAAAAGTGGCCGGAAAGAGGCAGTAGTAGAACTGGTTACCTTTTTGGTCATAACTTGCTTAGTTTTCAAGATATCGACTTGATTTCTTTTGAGTTTGATAGATAAACGTATTGGCTTTAATTCGATTCTTCTGTTTTGGGGGTAGTACGAAAAAAATTTTTTTCCTCAAAAATTATGATAACCTAACCCCTTTGCTTTTTTTGAAAAAATTAAAAAAAAAAAATTTTTTTTCTTATTGTCGAAAAAAATAATCGAATGATAAACAATATTTTCATCTTTCCAACGCAAAAGAAATCAAGTCGATATCTTGAAAACTAAGCAAGTTATGACCAAAAAGGTAACCAGTTCTACTACTGCCTCTTTCCGGCCACTTTTTAGTAGAACTGGTTACCTTTTTGGTCATAACTTGCTTAGTTTTCAAGATATCGACTTCATTTCTTTTGAGTTTGATAGATAAACGTATTGGCTTTATTTCGATTCTTCTGTTTTGGGGGTAGTACGAAAAAAATTTTTTTTCTCCAAAATTATGATGACCTAACCCCTTTGCTTTTTTTGAAAAAATTAAAAAAAAAATTTTTTTTCTTATTGTCGAAAAAAAATAATCGAATGATAAACAATATTTTCATCTTTCCAACGCAAAAGAAATCAAGTCGATATCTTGAAAACTAAGCAAGTTATGACCAAAAAGGTAACCAGTTCTACTACTGCCTCTTTCCGGCCACTTTTTAGTAGAACTGGTTACCTTTTTGGTCATAACTTGCTTAGTTTTCAAGATATCGACTTGATTTCTTTTGAGTTTGATAGATAAACGTATTGGCTTTAATTCGATTCTTCTGTTTTGGGGGTAGTACGAAAAAAATTTTTTTCCTCAAAAATTATGATGACCTAACCCCTTTGCTTTTTTTGAAAAAATTAAAAAAAAAAATTTTTTCTTACTGTCGAAAAAAAATAATCGAATGATAAACAATATTTTCATCTTTCCAACGCAAAAGAAATCAAGTCGATATCTTGAAAACTAAGCAAGTTATGACCAAAAAGGTAACCAGTTCTACTACTGCCTCTTTCCGGCCACTTTTTAGTAGAACTGGTTACCTTTTTGGTCATAACTTGCTTAGTTTTCAAGATATCGACTTGATTTCTTTTGAGTTTGATAGATAAACGTATTGGCTTTATTTCGATTCTTCTGTTTTGGGGGTAGTACGAAAAAAATTTTTTTCCTCCAGAATTATGATGACCTAACCCCTTTGCTTTTTTTGAAAAAATTAAAAAATTTTTTTTTCTTATTGTCGAAAAAAAATAATCGAATGACAAACAATATTTTCATCTTTCCAACGCAAAAGAAATCAAGTCGATATCTTGAAAACTAAGCAAGTTATGACCAAAAAGGTAACCAGTTCTACTACTGCATCTTTCCGGCCACTTTTTGGTAGAACTGGTTACCTTTTTGGTCATAACTTGCTTAGTTTTCAAGATATCGACTTGAATTCTTTTGAGTAGTACGAAAAAAATTTTTTTCCTCAAAAATTATGATGACCTAACCCCTTTGCTTTTTTTGAAAAAATGAAAAAAATTTTTTTTCTTATTATCGAAAAAAATAATCGAATGATAAACAATATTTTAATCTTTCCAACGCAAAAGAAATCAAGTCGATATCTTGAAAACTAAGCAAGTTATGACCAAAAAGGTAACCAGTTCTACTACTGCCTCTTTCCGGCCACTTTTTAGTAGAACTGGTTACCTTTTTGGTCATAACTTGCTTAGTTTTCAAGATATCGACTTGATTTCTTTTGAGTTTGATAGATAAACGTATTGGCTTTAATTCGATTCTTCTGTTTTGGGGGTAGTACGAAAAAAATTTTTTTCCTCAAAAATTATGGTGACCTAACCCCTTTGCTTTTTTTTGAAAAAATGAAAAAAATTTTTGTTTCTAGTTGTCGAAAAAAAAAATAATCGAATGATAAACAATATTTTCATCTTTCCAACGCAAAAGAAATCAAGTCGATATCTTGAAAACCAAGCAAGTTATGACCAAAAAGGTAACCAGTTCTACTAAAAAGTGGCCGGAAAGAGGCAGTAGTAGAACTGGTTACCTTTTTGGTCATAACTTGCTTAGTTTTCAAGATATCGACTTGATTTCTTTTGAGTTTGATAGATAAACGTATTGGCTTTAATTCGATATCTTGAAAACTAAGCAAGTTATGACCAAAAAGGTAACCAGTTCTACCAAAAAGTGGCCGGAAAGAGGCAGTAGTAGAACTGGTTACCTTTTTGGTCATAACTTGCTTAGTTTTCAAGATATCGACTTGATTTCTTTTGCGTTGGATAGAGGAAAATATTGTTTATCATTCGATTATTTTTTTTCGATAATAAGAAAAAAATTTTTTTTTCATTTTTTCAAAAAAGCAAAGGGGTTAGGTCATCATAATTTTTGAGGAAAAAAATTTTTTTCGTACTACCCCCAAAACAAGAATCGAATTAAAGCCAATACGTTTATCTATCAAACTCAAAAGAAATCAAGTCGATATCTTGAAAACTAAGCAAGTTATGACCAAAAAGGTAACCAGTTATACTAAAAAGTGGCCGGAAAAAGGCAGTAGAAGAACTGGTTACCTTTTTGGTCATAACTTGCTTAGTTTTCAAGATATCGACTTGATTTCTTTTGCGTTGGAAAGATGAAAATATTGTTTATCATTCGATTATTTTTTTCGATAATAAGAAAAAAAATTTTTTTTCATTTTTTAAAAAAAAGCAATGGGTTAGGTCATCATAATTTTTGAGGAAAAAAATTTAGTCGATATCTTGAAAACTAAGCAAGTTATGACCAAAAAGGTAACCAGTTCTACTAAAAAGTGGCCAGAAAGAGGCAGTAGTAGAACTTTTGGTCATAGCTTGCTTAGTTTTCAAGATATCGACTTGATTTCTTTTGCGTTGGATAGATGAAAATATTTTTTATCATTTGATTATTTTTTTCCATAATAAGAAAAAAAATTTTTTTAATTTTTTCAAAAAAAGCAAAGGGGTTAGGTCATCATAATTTTTGAGGAAAAAAATTTTTTTCGTACTACCCCCAAAACAGAAGAATCGAATTAAAGCCAATACGTTTATCTATCAAACTCAAAAAAAATCAAGTCGATATCTCGAAAACTAAGCAAGTTATGACCAAAAAGGTAACCAGTTCTACTACTGCCTTTTTCCGGCCACTTTTTAGTAGAACTGGTTACCTTTTTGGTCATAACTTGCTTAGTTTTCGAGATATCGACTTGATTTCTTTTGAGTTTGATAGATAAACGTATTGGCTTTAATTCGATTCTTCTGTTTTGGGGGTAGTACGAAAAAAATTTTTTTCCTCAAAAATTATGATGACCTAACCCCTTTGCTTTTTTTTGAAAAAATGAAATAAAAAAATTTTTTTCTTATTATCGAAAAAAAGTAATCGAATGATAAGCAATATTTTCATCTATCCAACGCAAAAGAAATCAAGTCGATATCTTGAAAACTAAGCAAGTTATGACCAAAAAGGTAACCAGTTATACTAAAAAGTGGCCGGAAAGAGGCAGTAGTAGAACTGGTTACCTTTTTGGTCATAACTTGCTTAGTTTTCAAGATATCGACTTGATTTCTTTTGCGTTGGAAAGATGAAAATATTGTTTATCATTCGATTATTTTTTTCGATAATAAGAAAAAAAATTTTTTTTCATTTTAAAAAAAAAGCAATGGGTTAGGTCATCATAATTTTTGAGGAAAGAATTTTTTTCGTACTACCCCCAAAACAGAAGAATCGAATTAAAGCCAATACGTTTATCTATCAAACTCAAAAGAAATCAAGTCGATATCTTGAGACCTAAGCAAGCTATGACTAAAAGTTCTACTACTGCCTCTTTCCGGCCACTTTTTAGTATAACTGGTTGCCTTTTTGGTCATAACTTGCTTAGTTTTCAAGATATCGACTTGATTTCTTTTGCGTTGGATAGAGGAAAATATTGTTTATCATTCGATTATTTTTTTTCGATAATAAGAAAAAAATTTTTTTTTCATTTTTTCAAAAAAGCAAAGGGGTTAGGTCATCATAATTTTTGAGGAAAAAAATTTTTTTCGTACTACCCCCAAAACAAGAATCGAATTAAAGCCAATACGTTTATCTATCAAACTCAAAAGAAATCAAGTCGATATCTTGAAAACTAAGCAAGTTATGACCAAAAAGGTAACCAGTTATACTAAAAAGTGGCCGGAAAGAGGCAGTAGAAGAACTGGTTACCTTTTTGGTCATAACTTGCTTAGTTTTCAAGATATCGACTTGATTTCTTTTGCGTTGGAAAGATGAAAATATTGTTTATCATTCGATTATTTTTTTCGATAATAAGAAAAAAAATTTTTTTTTCATTTTTTAAAAAAAAGCAATGGGTTAGGTCATCATAATTTTTGAGGAAAAAAATTTAGTCGATATCTTGAAAACTAAGCAAGTTATGACCAAAAAGGTAACCAGTTCTACTAAAAAGTGGCCGGAAAGAGGCAGTAGTAGAACTTTTGGTCATAGCTTGCTTAGTTTTCAAGATATCGACTTGATTTCTTTTGCGTTGGATAGATGAAAATATTTTTTATCATTTGATTATTTTTTTCCATAATAAGAAAAAAAATTTTTTTAATTTTTTCAAAAAAAGCAAAGGGGTTAGGTCATCATAATTTTTGAGGAAAAAAATTTTTTTCGTACTACCCCCAAAACAGAAGAATCGAATTAAAGCCAATACGTTTATCTATCAAACTCAAAAGAAATCAAGTCGATATCTCGAAAACTAAGCAAGTTATGACCAAAAAGGTAACCAGTTCTACTACTGCCTTTTTCCGGCCACTTTTTAGTAGAACTGGTTACCTTTTTGGTCATAACTTGCTTAGTTTTCGAGATATCGACTTGATTTCTTTTGCGTTGGATAGATGAAAATATTGTTTATCATTCGATTATTTTTTTTTCGATAATAAGAAAAAAAGTTTTTTTTTTCATTTTTTCAAAAAATGCAAAGGGGCTAGTTAGGTCATCATAATTTTTGAGGAAAAAAATTTTTTTCGTACTACCCCCAAAACAGAAGAATCGAATTAAAGCCAATACGTTTATCTATTAAACTCAAAAGAAATCAAGTCGATATCTTGAAAACTAAGCAAGTTACGACCAAAAAGGTAACCAGTTCTACTACTGCCTCTTTCCGACCACTTTTTAGTAGAACTGGTTACCTTTTTGGTCATAACTTGCTTAGTTTTCAAGATATCGACTTGATTTCTTTTGAGTTTGATAGATAAACATATTGGCTTTAATTCGATTCTTCTGTTTTGGGGGTAGTACGAAAAAATTTTTTTCCTCAAAAATTATGATGACCTAACCCCTTTGCTTTTTTTGAAAAAATGAAAAAAAAATTTTTTTTCTTATTGTCGAAAAAAAAATAATCGAATGATAAACAATATTTTCATCTATCCAACGCAAAAGAAATCAAGTCGATATCTCGAAAACTAAGCAAGTTATGACCAAAAAGGTAACCAGTTCTACTAAAAAGTGGCCGGAAAGAGGCAGTAGTAGAACTGGTTACCTTTTTGGTCATAACTTGCTTAGTTTTCAAGATATCGACTTGATTTCTTTTGCGTTGGAAAGATTAAAATATTGTTTATCATTCGATTATTTTTTTCGATAATAAGAAAAAAAATTTTTTTCATTTTTTCAAAAAAAGCAAAGGGGTTAGGTCATCATAATTTTTGAGGAAAAAAATTTTTTTCGTACTACTCAAAAGAATTCAAGTCGATATCTTGAAAACTAAGCAAGTTATGACCAAAAAGGTAACCAGTTCTACTACTGCCTCTTTCCGGCCACTTTTTAGTAGAACTGGTTACCTTTTTGGTCATAACTTGCTTAGTTTTCAAGATATCGACTTGATTTCTTTTGAGTTTGATAGATAAACGTATTGGCTTTAATTCGATTCTTCTGTTTTGGGGGTAGTACGAAAAAAATTTTTTTCCTCAAAAATTATGATGACCTAACCCCTTTGCTTTTTTTGAAAAAATTAAAAAAAAAAATTTTTTCTTACTGTCGAAAAAAAATAATCGAATGATAAACAATATTTTCATCTTTCCAACGCAAAAGAAATCAAGTCGATATCTTGAAAACTAAGCAAGTTATGACCAAAAAGGTAACCAGTTCTACTACTGCCTCTTTCCGGCCACTTTTTAGTAGAACTGGTTACCTTTTTGGTCATAACTTGCTTAGTTTTCAAGATATCGACTTGATTTCTTTTGAGTTTGATAGATAAACGTATTGGCTTTATTTCGATTCTTCTGTTTTGGGGGTAGTACGAAAAAAATTTTTTTCCTCCAGAATTATGATGACCTAACCCCTTTGCTTTTTTTGAAAAAATTAAAAAATTTTTTTTTCTTATTGTCGAAAAAAAATAATCGAATGACAAACAATATTTTCATCTTTCCAACGCAAAAGAAATCAAGTCGATATCTTGAAAACTAAGCAAGTTATGACCAAAAAGGTAACCAGTTCTACTACTGCATCTTTCCGGCCACTTTTTGGTAGAACTGGTTACCTTTTTGGTCATAACTTGCTTAGTTTTCAAGATATCGACTTGAATTCTTTTGAGTAGTACGAAAAAAATTTTTTTCCTCAAAAATTATGATGACCTAACCCCTTTGCTTTTTTTGAAAAAATGAAAAAAATTTTTTTTCTTATTATCGAAAAAAATAATCGAATGATAAACAATATTTTAATCTTTCCAACGCAAAAGAAATCAAGTCGATATCTTGAAAACTAAGCAAGTTATGACCAAAAAGGTAACCAGTTCTACTACTGCCTCTTTCCGGCCACTTTTTAGTAGAACTGGTTACCTTTTTGGTCATAACTTGCTTAGTTTTCAAGATATCGACTTGATTTCTTTTGAGTTTGATAGATAAACGTATTGGCTTTAATTCGATTCTTCTGTTTTGGGGGTAGTACGAAAAAAATTTTTTTCCTCAAAAATTATGGTGACCTAACCCCTTTGCTTTTTTTTGAAAAAATGAAAAAAATTTTTGTTTCTAGTTGTCGAAAAAAAAAATAATCGAATGATAAACAATATTTTCATCTTTCCAACGCAAAAGAAATCAAGTCGATATCTTGAAAACCAAGCAAGTTATGACCAAAAAGGTAACCAGTTCTACTAAAAAGTGGCCGGAAAGAGGCAGTAGTAGAACTGGTTACCTTTTTGGTCATAACTTGCTTAGTTTTCAAGATATCGACTTGATTTCTTTTGAGTTTGATAGATAAACGTATTGGCTTTAATTCGATATCTTGAAAACTAAGCAAGTTATGACCAAAAAGGTAACCAGTTCTACCAAAAAGTGGCCGGAAAGAGGCAGTAGTAGAACTGGTTACCTTTTTGGTCATAACTTGCTTAGTTTTCAAGATATCGACTTGATTTCTTTTGCGTTGGATAGAGGAAAATATTGTTTATCATTCGATTATTTTTTTTCGATAATAAGAAAAAAATTTTTTTTTCATTTTTTCAAAAAAGCAAAGGGGTTAGGTCATCATAATTTTTGAGGAAAAAAATTTTTTTCGTACTACCCCCAAAACAAGAATCGAATTAAAGCCAATACGTTTATCTATCAAACTCAAAAGAAATCAAGTCGATATCTTGAAAACTAAGCAAGTTATGACCAAAAAGGTAACCAGTTATACTAAAAAGTGGCCGGAAAAAGGCAGTAGAAGAACTGGTTACCTTTTTGGTCATAACTTGCTTAGTTTTCAAGATATCGACTTGATTTCTTTTGCGTTGGAAAGATGAAAATATTGTTTATCATTCGATTATTTTTTTCGATAATAAGAAAAAAAATTTTTTTTCATTTTTTAAAAAAAAGCAATGGGTTAGGTCATCATAATTTTTGAGGAAAAAAATTTAGTCGATATCTTGAAAACTAAGCAAGTTATGACCAAAAAGGTAACCAGTTCTACTAAAAAGTGGCCAGAAAGAGGCAGTAGTAGAACTTTTGGTCATAGCTTGCTTAGTTTTCAAGATATCGACTTGATTTCTTTTGCGTTGGATAGATGAAAATATTTTTTATCATTTGATTATTTTTTTCCATAATAAGAAAAAAAATTTTTTTAATTTTTTCAAAAAAAGCAAAGGGGTTAGGTCATCATAATTTTTGAGGAAAAAAATTTTTTTCGTACTACCCCCAAAACAGAAGAATCGAATTAAAGCCAATACGTTTATCTATCAAACTCAAAAAAAATCAAGTCGATATCTCGAAAACTAAGCAAGTTATGACCAAAAAGGTAACCAGTTCTACTACTGCCTTTTTCCGGCCACTTTTTAGTAGAACTGGTTACCTTTTTGGTCATAACTTGCTTAGTTTTCGAGATATCGACTTGATTTCTTTTGAGTTTGATAGATAAACGTATTGGCTTTAATTCGATTCTTCTGTTTTGGGGGTAGTACGAAAAAAATTTTTTTCCTCAAAAATTATGATGACCTAACCCCTTTGCTTTTTTTTGAAAAAATGAAATAAAAAAATTTTTTTCTTATTATCGAAAAAAAGTAATCGAATGATAAGCAATATTTTCATCTATCCAACGCAAAAGAAATCAAGTCGATATCTTGAAAACTAAGCAAGTTATGACCAAAAAGGTAACCAGTTATACTAAAAAGTGGCCGGAAAGAGGCAGTAGTAGAACTGGTTACCTTTTTGGTCATAACTTGCTTAGTTTTCAAGATATCGACTTGATTTCTTTTGCGTTGGAAAGATGAAAATATTGTTTATCATTCGATTATTTTTTTCGATAATAAGAAAAAAAATTTTTTTTCATTTTAAAAAAAAAGCAATGGGTTAGGTCATCATAATTTTTGAGGAAAGAATTTTTTTCGTACTACCCCCAAAACAGAAGAATCGAATTAAAGCCAATACGTTTATCTATCAAACTCAAAAGAAATCAAGTCGATATCTTGAGACCTAAGCAAGCTATGACTAAAAGTTCTACTACTGCCTCTTTCCGGCCACTTTTTAGTATAACTGGTTGCCTTTTTGGTCATAACTTGCTTAGTTTTCAAGATATCGACTTGATTTCTTTTGCGTTGGATAGAGGAAAATATTGTTTATCATTCGATTATTTTTTTTCGATAATAAGAAAAAAATTTTTTTTTCATTTTTTCAAAAAAGCAAAGGGGTTAGGTCATCATAATTTTTGAGGAAAAAAATTTTTTTCGTACTACCCCCAAAACAAGAATCGAATTAAAGCCAATACGTTTATCTATCAAACTCAAAAGAAATCAAGTCGATATCTTGAAAACTAAGCAAGTTATGACCAAAAAGGTAACCAGTTATACTAAAAAGTGGCCGGAAAGAGGCAGTAGAAGAACTGGTTACCTTTTTGGTCATAACTTGCTTAGTTTTCAAGATATCGACTTGATTTCTTTTGCGTTGGAAAGATGAAAATATTGTTTATCATTCGATTATTTTTTTCGATAATAAGAAAAAAAATTTTTTTTTCATTTTTTAAAAAAAAGCAATGGGTTAGGTCATCATAATTTTTGAGGAAAAAAATTTAGTCGATATCTTGAAAACTAAGCAAGTTATGACCAAAAAGGTAACCAGTTCTACTAAAAAGTGGCCGGAAAGAGGCAGTAGTAGAACTTTTGGTCATAGCTTGCTTAGTTTTCAAGATATCGACTTGATTTCTTTTGCGTTGGATAGATGAAAATATTTTTTATCATTTGATTATTTTTTTCCATAATAAGAAAAAAAATTTTTTTAATTTTTTCAAAAAAAGCAAAGGGGTTAGGTCATCATAATTTTTGAGGAAAAAAATTTTTTTCGTACTACCCCCAAAACAGAAGAATCGAATTAAAGCCAATACGTTTATCTATCAAACTCAAAAGAAATCAAGTCGATATCTCGAAAACTAAGCAAGTTATGACCAAAAAGGTAACCAGTTCTACTACTGCCTTTTTCCGGCCACTTTTTAGTAGAACTGGTTACCTTTTTGGTCATAACTTGCTTAGTTTTCGAGATATCGACTTGATTTCTTTTGCGTTGGATAGATGAAAATATTGTTTATCATTCGATTATTTTTTTTTCGATAATAAGAAAAAAAGTTTTTTTTTTCATTTTTTCAAAAAATGCAAAGGGGCTAGTTAGGTCATCATAATTTTTGAGGAAAAAAATTTTTTTCGTACTACCCCCAAAACAGAAGAATCGAATTAAAGCCAATACGTTTATCTATTAAACTCAAAAGAAATCAAGTCGATATCTTGAAAACTAAGCAAGTTACGACCAAAAAGGTAACCAGTTCTACTACTGCCTCTTTCCGACCACTTTTTAGTAGAACTGGTTACCTTTTTGGTCATAACTTGCTTAGTTTTCAAGATATCGACTTGATTTCTTTTGAGTTTGATAGATAAACATATTGGCTTTAATTCGATTCTTCTGTTTTGGGGGTAGTACGAAAAAATTTTTTTCCTCAAAAATTATGATGACCTAACCCCTTTGCTTTTTTTGAAAAAATGAAAAAAAAATTTTTTTTCTTATTGTCGAAAAAAAAATAATCGAATGATAAACAATATTTTCATCTTTCCAACGCAAAAGAAATCAAGTCGATATCTTGAAAACTAAGCAAGTTATGACCAAAAAGGTAACCAGTTCTACTAAAAAATGGCCGGAAAAAGGCAGTAGTAGAACTGGTTACCTTTTTGGTCATAACTTGCTTAGTTTTCAAGATATCGACTTGATTTCTTTTGCGTTGGAAAGATGAAAATATTGTTTATCATTCGATTATTTTTTTCGATAATAAGAAAAAAATTTTTTTTTCATTTTTTCAAAAAAGGCAAAGGGGTTAGGTCATCATAATTTTTGAGGAAAAAAATTTTTTTCGTACTACCCCCAAAACAGAAGCATCGAATTAAAGCCAATACGTTTATCTGTTAAACTCAAAAGAAATCAAGTCGATATCTTGAAAACTAAGCAAGTTATGACCAAAAAGGTAACCAGTTCTACTAAAAAGTGGCCGGAAAAAGGCAGTAGTAGAACTGGTTACCTTTTTGGTCATAACTTGCTTAGTTTTCAAGATATCGACTTGATTTCTTTTGCGTTGGAAAGATGAAAATATTGTTTATCATTCGATTATTTTTTTCGATAAAAAGAAAAAAATTTTTTTTTTCATTTTTTCAAAAAAAGCAAAGGGGTTAGGTCATCATAATTTTTGAGGAAAAAAATTTTTTTCGTACTACCCCCAAAACAGAAGAATCGAATTAAAGCCAATACGTTTATCTATTAAACTCAAAAGAAATCAAGTCGATATCTTGAAAACTAAGCAAGTTATGACCAAAAAGGTAACCAGTTCTACTAAAAAGTGGCCGGAAAAAGGCAGTAGTAGAACTGGTTACCTTTTTGGTCATAACTTGCTTAGTTTTCGAGATATCGACTTGATTTCTTTTGAGTTTGATAGATAAACGTATTGGCTTTAATTCGATTCTTCTGTTTTGGGGGTAGTACGAAAAAAATTTTTTTCCTCAAAAATTATGATGACCTAACCCCTTTGCTTTTTTGAAAAAATTAAAAAAAAATTTTTTTTCTTATTATGGAAAAAAATAATCAAATGATAAAAAATATTTTCATCTATCCAACGCAAAAGAAATCAAGTCGATATCTTGAAAACTAAGCAAGTTATGACCAAAAAGGTAACCAGTTCTACTACTGCCTCTTCCCGGCCACTTTTTAGTAGAACTGGTTACCTTTTTGGTCATAACTTGCTTAGTTTTCAAGATATCGACTTGATTTCTTTTGCGTTGGATAGATGAAAATATTGTTTATCATTCGATTATTTTTTTGTCGATAATAAGAAATTTTTTTTTTCATTTTTTCAAAAAAAGCAAAGGGGGTTAGGTCATCATAATTTTTGAGGAAAAAATTTTTTTTCGTACTACACACAAAACTGAAGAATCGAATTAAAGCCAATACGTTTATCTATCAAACTCAAAAGAAATCAAGTCGATATCTTGAAAACTAAGCAAGCTATGACCAAAGGTTCTACTACTGCCACTTTCCGGCCACTTTTTAGTAGAACTGGTTACCTTTTTGGTCATAACTTGCTTAGTTTTCAAGATATCGACTAAATTTTTTTCCTCAAAAATTATGATGACCTAACCCATTGCTTTTTAAAAAAAAAATGAAAAAAAATTTTTTTTCTTATTATCGAAAAAAATAATCGAATGATAAACAATATTTTCATCTTTCCAACGCAAAAGAAATCAAGTCGATATCTTGAAAACTAAGCAAGTTACGACCAAAAAGGTAACCAGTTCTACTACTGCCTCTTTCCGACCACTTTTTAGTAGAACTGGTTACCTTTTTGGTCATAACTTGCTTAGTTTTCAAGATATCGACTTGATTTCTTTTGCGTTGGATAGATGAAAATATTGCTTATCATTCGATTACTTTTTTTCGATAATAAGAAAAAAATTTTTTTTTCATTTTTTCAAAAAAACAAAGGGGTTATCATAATTTTTGAGGAAAAAAATTTTTTTCGTACTACCCCCAAAACAGAAGAATCGAATTAAAGCCAATACGTTTATCTATTAAACTCAAAAGAAATCAAGTCGATATCTTGAAAACTAAGCAAGTTATGACCAAAAAGGTAACCAGTTCTTCTACTGCCTCTTTCCGGCCACTTTTTAGTATAACTGGTTACCTTTTTGGTCATAACTTGCTTAGTTTTCCAGATATCGACTTGATTTCTTTTGCGTTGGAAAGATGAAAATATTGTTTATCATTCGATTATTTTTTTCGACAATAAGAAAAAAATTTTTTTTTTCATTTTTTCAAAAAAAAAGCAAAGGTCATCATAATTTTTGAGGAAAAAAATTTTTTTCGTACTACCCCCAAAACAGAAGAATCGAATTAAAGCCAATATGTTTATCTATCAAACTCAAAAGAAATCAAGTCGATATCTTGAAAACTAAGCAAGTTACGACCAAAAAGGTAACCAGTTCTACTACTGCCTCTTTCCGACCGCTTTTCAGTAGAACTGGTTACCTTTTTGGTCATAACTTGCTTAGTTTTCAAGATATCGACTTGATTTCTTTTGCGTTGGATAGATGAAAATATTTCTTATCATTCGATTACTTTTTTTCGACAATAAGAAAAAACATTTTTTTTCATTTTTTCAAAAAAAGCAAAGGGGTTAGGTCATCATAATTTTTGAGGAAAAAAATTTTTTTCGTACTACCCCCAAAATAGAAGAATCGAATTAAAGTCAATACGTTTATCTATCAAACTCAAAAGAAATCAAGTCGATATCTTGAAAACTAAGCAAGTTATGACCAAAAAGGTAACCAGTTCTACTAAAAAGTGGCCGGAAAGAGGCAGTAGTAGAACCTTTGGTCATAGCTTGCTTAGTTTTCAAGATATCGACTTGATTTCTTTTGCGTTGGAAAGATGAAAATATTGTTTATCATTCGATTACTTTTTTTCGATAATAAGAAAAAAAATTTTTTTCATTTTTTCAAAAAAAGCAAAGGGGTTAGGTCATCATAATTTTTGAGGAAAAAAATTTTTTTCGTACTACCCCCAAAATAGAAGAATCGAATTAAAGTCAATACGTTTATCTATCAAACTCAAAAGAAATCAAGTCGATATCTTGAAAACTAAGCAAGTTATGACCAAAAAGGTAACCAGTTCTACTAAAAAATGGCCGGAAAGAGGCAGTAGAAGAACTGGTTACCTTTTTGGTCATAACTTGCTTAGTTTTCAAGATATCGACTTGATTTCTTTTGCGTTGGAAAGATGAAAATATTGTTTATCATTCGATTATTTTTTTCGATAATAAGAAAAAAAATTTTTTTTCATTTTTTAAAAAAAAGCAATGGGTTAGGTCATCATAATTTTTGAGGAAAAAAATTTAGTCGATATCTTGAAAACTAAGCAAGTTATGACCAAAAAAGTAACCAGTTCTACTAAAAAGTGGCCGGAAAGAGGCAGTAGGAGAACTTTTGGTCATAGCTTGTTTAGTTTTCAAGATATCGACTTGATTTCTTTTGAGTTTGATAGATAAACGTATTGGCTTTAATTCGATTCTTCTGTTTTGGGGGTAGTACGAAAAAAATTTTTTTCCTCAAAAATTATGATGACCTAACCCCTTTGCTTTTTTTGAAAAAATGAAAAAAAAAAAAAATTTTTTTTCTTATTGTCGAAAAAAAGTAATCGAATGATAAGCAATATTTTCATCTATCCAACGCAAAAGAAATCAAGTCGATATCTTGAAAACTAAGCAAGTTATGACCAAAAAGGTAACCAGTTCTACTAAAAAGTGGCCGGAAAGAGGCAGTAGTAGAACTGGTTACCTTTTTGGTCATAACTTGCTTAGTTTTCAAGATATCGACTTGATTTCTTCTGAGTTTGATAGATAAATGTATTGGCTTTAATTCGATTCTTCTGTTTTGGAGGTAGTACGAAAAAAATTTTTTTCCTCAAAAATTATGATGACCTAACCCCTTTGCTTTTTTTGAAAAAATGAAAAAAAATTTTTTTCTTATTATCGAAAAAAAAAATAATGGAATGATAAACAATATTTTCATCTATCCAACGCAAAAGAAATCAAGTCGATATCTTGAAAACTAAGCAAGTTATGACCAAAAAGGTAACCAGTTCTACTAAAAAGTGGCCGGAAAGAGGCAGTAGTAGAACTGGTTACCTTTTTGGTATTGTATTGGCTTTAATTCGATTCTTCTGTTTTGGAGGTAGTACGAAAAAAATTTTTTTCCTCAAAAATTATGATGACCTAACCCCTTTGCTTTTTTTGAAAAAATGAAAAAAAAATTTTTTTCTTATTATCGAAAAAAAATAATCGAATGATAAACAATATTTTCATCTATCCAACGCAAAAGAAATCAAGTCGATATCTTGAAAACTAAGCAAGTTATGACCAAAAAGGTAACCAGTTCTACTAAAAAGTGGCCGGAAAGAGGCAGTAGTAGAACTGGTTACCTTTTTGGTCATAACTTGCTTAGTTTTCAAGATATCGACTTGATTTCTTCTGAGTTTGATAGATAAATGTATTGGCTTTAATTCGATTCTTCTGTTTTGGAGGTAGTACGAAAAAAAATTTTTTTCTCAAAAATTATGATGACCTAACCCCTTTGCTTTTTTTGAAAAAATGAAAAAAAAATTTTTTCTTATTATCGAAAAAAAAATAATCGAATGATAAACAATATTTTCATCTATCCAACGCAAAAGAAATCAAGTCGATATCTTGAAAACTAAGCAAGTTATGACCAAAAAGGTAACCAGTTCTACTACTGCCTCTTTCCGACCACTTTTTAGTAGAACTGGTTACCTTTTTGGTCATAACTTGCTTAGTTTTCAAGATATCGACTTGATTTCTTTTGAGTTTGATAGATAAACATATTTGCTTTAATTCGACTCTTTTGTTTTGGGGGTAGTCCGAAAAAAATTTTTTTCCTCAAAAATTATGATGACCTAACCCCTTTGCTTTTTTTGAAAAAATGAAAAAAAAATTTTTTTCTTATTGTCGAAAAAAAAATAATCGAATGATAAACAATATTTTCATCTTTCCAACGCAAAAGAAATCAAGTCGATATCTTGAAAACTAAGCAAGTTATGACCAAAAAGGTAACCAGTTCTACTACTGCCTCTTTCCGGCCACTTTTTAGTAGAACTGGTTACCTTTTTGGTCATAACTTGCTTAGTTTTCAAGATATCGACTTGATTTCTTTTGAGTTTGATAGATAAACGTATTGGCTTTAATTCGATTCTTCTGTTCTGGGGGTAGTACGAAAAAATTTTTTTCCTCAAAAATTATGATGACCTAACCCCTTTGCTTTTTTTGAAAAAATGAAAAAAAAAAATTTTTTTCTTATTATCGAAAAAAAATAATCGAATGATAAACAATATTTTCATCTATCCAACGCAAAAGAAATCAAGTCGATATCTTGAAAACTAAGCAAGTTATGACCAAAAAGGTAACCAGTTCTACTAAAAAGTGGTCGGAAAGAGGCAGTAGTAGAACTGGTTACCTTTTTGGTCATAACTTGCTTAGTTTTCAAGATATCGACTTGATTTCTTTTGAGTTTGATAGATAAATGTATTGGCTTTAATTCGATTCTTCTGTTTTGGAGGTAGTACGAAAAAAATTTTTTCCTCAAAAACTATGATGACCTAACCCCCTTTGCTTTTTTTGAAAAAATGAAAAAAAAATTTCTTATTATCGAAAAAAAAATAATCGAATGATAAACAATATTTTCATCTATCCAACGCAAAAGAAATCAAGTCGATATCTTGAAAACTAAGCAAGTTATGACCAAAAAGGTAACCAGTTCTACTACTGCCTCTTTCCGACCACTTTTTAGTAGAACTGGTTACCTTTTTGGTCATAACTTGCTTAGTTTTCAAGATATCGACTTGATTTCTTTTGCGTTGGATAGATGAAAATATTGTTTATCATTCGATTATTTTTTTTCGATAATAAGAAAAAAATTTTTTTTTTTCATTTTTTCAAAAAAAGCAAAGGGGTTAGGTCATCATAATTTTTGAGGAAAAAAATTTTTTCGTACTACCCCCAAAACAGAAGAATCGAATTAAAGCCAATACGTTTATCTATCAAACTCAAAAGAAATCAAGTCGATATCTTGAAAACTAAGCAAGTTATGACCAAAAAGGTAACCAGTTCTACTACTGCCTCTTTCCGGCCACTTTTTAGTAGAACTGGTTACCTTTTTGGTCATAACTTGCTTAGTTTTCAAGATATCGACTTGATTTCTTTTGAGTTTGATAGATAAATGTATTGGCTTTAATTCGATTCTTCTGTTTTGGAGGTAGTACGAAAAAAATTTTTTCCTCAAAAACTATGATGACCTAACCCCCTTTGCTTTTTTTGAAAAAATGAAAAAAAAATTTCTTATTATCGAAAAAAAAATAATCGAATGATAAACAATATTTTCATCTATCCAACGCAAAAGAAATCAAGTCGATATCTTGAAAACTAAGCAAGTTATGACCAAAAAGGTAACCAGTTCTACTACTGCCTCTTTCCGACCACTTTTTAGTAGAACTGGTTACCTTTTTGGTCATAACTTGCTTAGTTTTCAAGATATCGACTTGATTTCTTTTGCGTTGGATAGATGAAAATATTGTTTATCATTCGATTATTTTTTTTCGATAATAAGAAAAAATTTTTTTTTTTCATTTTTTCAAAAAAAGCAAAGGGGTTAGGTCATCATAATTTTTGAGGAAAAAAATTTTTTCGTACTACCCCCAAAACAGAAGAATCGAATTAAAGCCAATACGTTTATCTATCAAACTCAAAAGAAATCAAGTCGATATCTTGAAAACTAAGCAAGTTATGACCAAAAAGGTAACCAGTTCTACTAAAAAGTGGTCGGAAAGAGGCAGTAGTAGAACTGGTTACCTTTTTGGTCATAACTTGCTTAGTTTTCAAGATATCGACTTGATTTCTTTTGCGTTGGATAGATGAAAATATTGTTTATCATTCGATTATTTTTTTTTCGATAATAAGAAATTTTTTTTTCATTTTTTCAAAAAAAGCAAAGGGGGTTAGGTCATCATAGTTTTTGAGGAAAAAATTTTTTTCGTACAACCTCCAAAACAGAAGAATCGAATTAAAGCCAATACATTTATCTATCAAACTCAAAAGAAATCAAGTCGATATCTTGAAAACTAAGCAAGTTATGACCAAAAAGGTAACCAGTTCTACTACTGCCTCTTTCCGGCCACTTTTTAGTAGAACTGGTTACCTTTTTGGTCATAACTTGCTTAGTTTTCAAGATATCGACTTAAATTCTTTTGAGTTTGATAGATAAATGTATTGGCTTTAATTCGATTCTTCTGTTTTGGAGGTAGTACGAAAAAAATTTTTTTCCTCAAAAGTTATGATGACCTAACCCCTTTGCTTTTTTTGAAAAAATGAAAAAAAAATTTCTTATTATCGAAAAAAAAATAATCGAATGATAAACAATATTTTCATCTATCCAACGCAAAAGAAATCAAGTCGATATCTTGAAAACTAAGCAAGTTATGACCAAAAAGGTAACCAGTTCTACTACTGCCTCTTTCCGGCCACTTTTTAGTAGAACTGGTTACCTTTTTGGTCATAACTTGCTTAGTTTTCAAGATATCGACTTGATTTCTTTTGCGTTGGATAGATGAAAATATTGTTTATCATTCGATTATTTTTTTTCGATAATAAGAAATTTTTTTTTCATTTTTTCAAAAAAAGCAAAGGGGGTTAGGTCATCATAGTTTTTGAGGAAAATATTTTTTTCGTACTACCTCCAAAACAGAAGAATCGAATTAAAGCCAATACATTTATCTATCAAACTCAAAAGAAATCAAGTCGATATCTTGAAAACTAAACAAGCTGTGACCAAAAGTTCTCCTACTGCCTCTTTCCGGCCACTTTTTAGTAGAACTGGTTACGTTTTTGGTCATAACTTGCTTAGTTTTCAAGATATCGACTAAATTTTTTTCCTCAAAAATTATGATGACCTAACCCATTGCTTTTTTTTAAAAAATGAAAAAAAAATTTTTTTTCTTATTATCGAAAAAAATAATCGAATGATAAACAATATTTTCATCTTTCCAACGCAAAAGAAATCAAGTCGATATCTTGAAAACTAAGCAAGTTATGACCAAAAAGGTAACCAGTTCTACTAAAAAGTGGCCGGAAAGAGGCAGTAGTAGAACTGGTTACCTTTTTGGTACTGTATTGGCTTTAATTCGATTCTTCTGTTTTGGAGGTAGTACGAAAAAAATTTTTTTCCTCAAAAATTATGATGACCTAACCCCTTTGCTTTTTTTGAAAAAATGAAAAAAAAAAT
Organism: Germaria angustata; assembly: GCA_963681545.1. Lineage (NCBI taxonomy): Eukaryota > Metazoa > Arthropoda > Insecta > Diptera > Tachinidae > Germaria > Germaria angustata. Next base: position 59,712,850 of record OY813000.1, read on the forward strand.
TTTTTTCTTATTGTCGAAAAAAAAATAATCGAATGATAAACAATATTTTCATCTATCCAACGCAAAAGAAATCAAGTCGATATCTTGAAAACTAAGCAAGTTATGACCAAAAAGGTAACCAGTTCTACTAAAAAGTGGCCGGAAAGAGGCAGTAGTAGAACTGGTTACCTTTTTGGTATTGTATTGGCTTTAATTCGATTCTTCTGTTTTGGAGGTAGTACGAAAAAAATTTTTTTCCTCAAAAATTATGATGACCTAACCCCTTTGCTTTTTTTGAAAAAATTAAAAAAAAAATTTTTTTTCTTATTGTCGAAAAAAAGTAATCGAATGATAAGCAATATTTTCATCTATCCAACGCAAAAGAAATCAAGTCGATATCTTGAAAACTAAGCAAGTTATGACCAAAAAGGCAACCAGTTCTACTAAAAAGTGGCCGGAAAGAGGTAGTAGTAGAACTGGTTACCTTTTTGGTCATAACTTGCTTAGTTTTCAAGATATCGACTTGATTTCTTTTGAGTTTGATAGATAAATGTATTGGCTTTAATTCGATTCTTCTGTTTTGGAGGTAGTACGAAAAAAATTTTTTTCCTCAAAAATTATGATGACCTAACCCCTTTGCTTTTTTTGAAAAAATGAAAAAAAAAATTTTTTCTTATTATCGAAAAAAAATAATCGAATGATAAACAATATTTTCATCTATCCAACGCAAAAGAAATCAAGTCGATATCTTGAAAACTAAGCAAGTTATGACCAAAAAGGTAACCAGTTCTACTAAAAAGTGGCCGGAAAGAGGCAGTAGTAGAACTGGTTACCTTTTTGGTATTGTATTGGCTTTAATTCGATTCTTCTGTTTTGGAGGTAGTACGAAAAAAATTTTTTTCCTCAAAAATTATGATGACCTAACCCCTTTGCTTTTTTTGAAAAAATGAAAAAAAAAATTTTTTTTTCTTATTGTCGAAAAAAAGTAATCGAATGATAAGCAATATTTTCATCTATCCAACGCAAAAAAAATCAAGTCGATATCTTGAAAACTAAGCAAGTTATGACCAAAAAGGTAACCAGTTCTACTAAAAAGTGGCCGGAAAGAGGCAGTAGTAGAACTGGTTACCTTTTTGGTCATAACTTGCTTAGTTTTCAAGATATCGACTTGATTCCTTTTGAGTTTGATAGATAAATGTATTGGCTTTAATTCGATTCTTCTGTTTTGGAGGTAGTACGAAAAAAATTTTTTTCCTCAAAAATTATGATGACCTAACCCCTTTGCTTTTTTTGAAAAAATGAAAAAAAAATTTTTTTTCTTATTATCGAAAAAAAATAATCGAATGATAAACAATATTTTCATCTATCCAACGCAAAAGAAATCAAGTCGATATCTTGAAAACTAAGCAAGTTATGACCAAAAAGGTAACCAGTTCTACTAAAAAGTGGCCGGAAAGAGGCAGTAGTAGAACTGGTTACCTTTTTGGTCATAACTTGCTTAGTTTTCAAGATATCGACTTGATTTCTTTTGAGTTTGATAGATAAATGTATTGGCTTTAATTCGATTCTTCTGTTTTGGAGGTAGTACGAAAAAAATTTTTTTCCTCAAAAATTATGATGACCTAACCCCTTTGCTTTTTTTGAAAAAATGAAAAAAATTTTTTTCTTATTATCGAAAAAAAATAATCGAATGATAAACAATATTTTCATCTATCCAACGCAAAAGAAATCAAGTCGATATCTTGAAAACTAAGCAAGTTATGACCAAAAAGGTAACCAGTTCTACTACTGCCTCTTTCCGACCACTTTTTAGTAGAACTGGTTACCTTTTTGGTCATAACTTGCTTAGTTTTCAAGATATCGACTTGATTTCTTTTGAGTTTGATAGATAAACATATTTGCTTTAATTCGATTCTTTTGTTTTGGGAGTAGTACGAAAAAAATTTTTTTCCTCAAAAATTATGATGACCTAACCCCTTTGCTTTTTTTGAAAAAATGAAAAAAAATTTTTTTTCTTATTGTCGAAAAAAAAATAATCGAATGATAAACAATATTTTCATCTTTCCAACGCAAAAGAAATAAAGTCGATATCTTGAAAACTAAGCAAGTTATGACCAAAAAGGTAACCAGTTCTACTACTGCCTCTTTCCGGCCACTTTTTAGTAGAACTGGTTACCTTTTTGGTCATAACTTGCTTAGTTTTCAGGATATCGACTTGATTTCTTTTGAGTTTGATAGATAAACGTATTGGCTTTAATTCGATTCTTCTGTTTTGGGGGTAGTACGAAAAAAATTTTTTTGCTCAAAAATTATGATGACCTAACCCCTTTGCTTTTTTTGAAAAAATGAAAAAAATTTTTTTTCTTATTATCGAAAAAAAATAATCGAATGATAAACAATATTTTCATCTATACAACGCAAAAGAAATCAAGTCGATATCTTGAAAACTAATCAAGTTGTGACCAAAAAGGTAACCAGTTCTACTACTGCCTCTTTCCGGCCACTTTTTAGTAGAACTGGTTACCTTTTTGGTCATAACTTGCTTAGTTTTCAAGATATCGACTTGATTTCTTTTGCGTTGGATAGATGAAAATATTGTTTATCATTCGATTATTTTTTTTCGATAATAAGAAATTTTTTTTTCATTTTTTCAAAAAAAGCAAAGGGGGTTAGGTCATCATAGTTTTTGAGGAAAATATTTTTTTCGTACTACCTCCAAAACAGAAGAATCGAATTAAAGCCAATACATTTATCTATCAAACTCAAAAGAAATCAAGTCGATATCTTGAAAACTAAACAAGCTGTGACCAAAAGTTCTCCTACTGCCTCTTTCCGGCCACTTTTTAGTAGAACTGGTTACGTTTTTGGTCATAACTTGCTTAGTTTTCAAGATATCGACTAAATTTTTTTCCTCAAAAATTATGATGACCTAACCCATTGCTTTTTTTTAAAAAATGAAAAAAAAATTTTTTTTCTTATTATCGAAAAAAATAATCGAATGATAAACAATATTTTCATCTTTCCAACGCAAAAGAAATCAAGTCGATATCTTGAAAACTAAGCAAGTTATGACCAAAAAGGTAACCAGTTCTACTAAAAAGTGGCCGGAAAGAGGCAGTAGTAGAACTGGTTACCTTTTTGGTACTGTATTGGCTTTAATTCGATTCTTCTGTTTTGGAGGTAGTACGAAAAAAATTTTTTTCCTCAAAAATTATGATGACCTAACCCCTTTGCTTTTTTTGAAAAAATGAAAAAAAAATTTTTTTTCTTATTGTCGAAAAAAAAATAATCGAATGATAAACAATATTTTCATCTATCCAACGCAAAAGAAATCAAGTCGATATCTTGAAAACTAAGCAAGTTATGACCAAAAAGGTAACCAGTTCTACTAAAAAGTGGCCGGAAAGAGGCAGTAGTAGAACTGGTTACCTTTTTGGTATTGTATTGGCTTTAATTCGATTCTTCTGTTTTGGAGGTAGTACGAAAAAAATTTTTTTCCTCAAAAATTATGATGACCTAACCCCTTTGCTTTTTTTGAAAAAATTAAAAAAAAAATTTTTTTTCTTATTGTCGAAAAAAAGTAATCGAATGATAAGCAATATTTTCATCTATCCAACGCAAAAGAAATCAAGTCGATATCTTGAAAACTAAGCAAGTTATGACCAAAAAGGCAACCAGTTCTACTAAAAAGTGGCCGGAAAGAGGCAGTAGTAGAACTGGTTACCTTTTTGGTCATAACTTGCTTAGTTTTCAAGATATCGACTTGATTTCTTTTGAGTTTGATAGATAAATGTATTGGCTTTAATTCGATTCTTCTGTTTTGGAGGTAGTACGAAAAAAATTTTTTTCCTCAAAAATTATGATGACCTAACCCCTTTGCTTTTTTTGAAAAAATGAAAAAAAAAATTTTTTCTTATTATCGAAAAAAAATAATCGAATGATAAACAATATTTTCATCTATCCAACGCAAAAGAAATCAAGTCGATATCTTGAAAACTAAGCAAGTTATGACCAAAAAGGTAACCAGTTCTACTAAAAAGTGGCCGGAAAGAGGCAGTAGTAGAACTGGTTACCTTTTTGGTATTGTATTGGCTTTAATTCGATTCTTCTGTTTTGGAGGTAGTACGAAAAAAATTTTTTTCCTCAAAAATTATGATGACCTAACCCCTTTGCTTTTTTTGAAAAAATGAAAAAAAAAAAATTTTTTTTCTTATTTTCGAAAAAAAGTAATCGAATGATAAGCAATATTTTCATCTATCCAACGCAAAAAAAATCAAGTCGATATCTTGAAAACTAAGCAAGTTATGACCAAAAAGGTAACCAGTTCTACTAAAAAGTGGCCGGAAAGAGGCAGTAGTAGAACTGGTTACCTTTTTGGTCATAACTTGCTTAGTTTTCAAGATATCGACTTGATTCCTTTTGAGTTTGATAGATAAATGTATTGGCTTTAATTCGATTCTTCTGTTTTGGAGGTAGTACGAAAAAAATTTTTTTCCTCAAAAATTATGATGACCTAACCCCTTTGCTTTTTTTGAAAAAATGAAAAAAAAATTTTTTTTCTTATTATCGAAAAAAAATAATCGAATGATAAACAATATTTTCATCTATCCAACGCAAAAGAAATCAAGTCGATATCTTGAAAACTAAGCAAGTTATGACCAAAAAGGTAACCAGTTCTACTAAAAAGTGGCCGGAAAGAGGCAGTAGTAGAACTGGTTACCTTTTTGGTCATAACTTGCTTAGTTTTCAAGATATCGACTTGATTTCTTTTGAGTTTGATAGATAAATGTATTGGCTTTAATTCGATTCTTCTGTTTTGGAGGTAGTACGAAAAAAATTTTTTTCCTCAAAAATTATGATGACCTAACCCCTTTGCTTTTTTTGAAAAAATGAAAAAAATTTTTTTCTTATTATCGAAAAAAAATAATCGAATGATAAACAATATTTTCATCTATCCAACGCAAAAGAAATCAAGTCGATATCTTGAAAACTAAGCAAGTTATGACCAAAAAGGTAACCAGTTCTACTACTGCCTCTTTCCGACCACTTTTTAGTAGAACTGGTTACCTTTTTGGTCATAACTTGCTTAGTTTTCAAGATATCGACTTGATTTCTTTTGAGTTTGATAGATAAACATATTTGCTTTAATTCGATTCTTTTGTTTTGGGAGTAGTACGAAAAAAATTTTTTTCCTCAAAAATTATGATGACCTAACCCCTTTGCTTTTTTTGAAAAAATGAAAAAAAATTTTTTTTCTTATTGTCGAAAAAAAAATAATCGAATGATAAACAATATTTTCATCTTTCCAACGCAAAAGAAATAAAGTCGATATCTTGAAAACTAAGCAAGTTATGACCAAAAAGGTAACCAGTTCTACTACTGCCTCTTTCCGGCCACTTTTTAGTAGAACTGGTTACCTTTTTGGTCATAACTTGCTTAGTTTTCAGGATATCGACTTGATTTCTTTTGAGTTTGATAGATAAACGTATTGGCTTTAATTCGATTCTTCTGTTTTGGGGGTAGTACGAAAAAAATTTTTTTGCTCAAAAATTATGATGACCTAACCCCCTTTGCTTTTTTTGAAAAAATGAAAAAAATTTTTTTTCTTATTATCGAAAAAAAATAATCGAATGATAAACAATATTTTCATCTATCCAACGCAAAAGAAATCAAGTCGATATCTTGAAAACTAATCAAGTTATGACCAAAAAGGTAACCAGTTCTACTACTGCCTCTTTCCGGCCACTTTTTAGTAGAACTGGTTACCTTTTTGGTCATAACTTGCTTAGTTTTCAAGATATCGACTTGATTTCTTTTGCGTTGGATAGATGAAAATATTGCTTATCATTCGATTATTTTTTTTCGATAATAAGAAAAATTTTTTTTTTTTCATTTCTTCAAAAAAAGCAAAGGGGTTAGGTCATCATAATTTTTGAGGAAAAAAATTTTTTTCGTACTACCTCCAAAACAGAAGAATCGAATTAAAGCCAATACATTTATCTATCAAACTCAAAAGAAATCAAGTCGATATCTTGAAAACTAAGCAAGTTATGACCAAAAAGGTAACCAGTTCTACTAAAAAGTGGCCGGAAAGAGGCAGTAGAAGAACTGGTTACCTTTTTGGTCATAACTTGCTTAGTTTTCAAGATATCGACTTGATTTCTTTTGAGTTTGATAGATAAACGTATTGGCTTTAATTCGATTCTTCTGTCTTGGGGGTAGTAGGAAAAAAATTTTTTTGCTCAAAAATTATGATGACCTAACCCCCTTTGCTTTTTTTGAAAAAATGAAAAAATTTTTTTTTCTTATTATCGAAAAAAAGTAATCGAATGATAAACAATATTTTCATCTTTCCAACGCAAAAGAAATCAAGTCGATATCTTGAAAACTAAGCAAGCTATGACCAAAGGTTCTACTACTGCCTCTTTCCGGCCACTTTTTAGTAGAACTGGTTACCTTTTTGGTCATAACTTGCTTAGTTTTCAAGATATCGACTTGATTTCTTTTGAGTTTGATAGATAAACGTATTGACTTTAATTCTATTCTTCTGTTTTGGGGGTAGTACGAAAAAAATTTTTTTCCTCAAAAATTATGATGACCTAACAACCCCTTTGCTTTTTTTGAAAAAATTAAAAAAAAACGTTTTTCTTATTGTCGAAAAAAAGTAATCGAATGATAAGCAATATTTTCATCTATCCAACGCAAAAGAAATCAAGTCGATATCTTGAAAACTAAGCAAGTTATGACCAAAAAGGTAACCAGTTCTACTAAAAAGTGGCCGGAAAGAGGCAGTAGTAGAACTGGTTACCTTTTTGGTCATAACTTGCTTAGTTTTCAAGATATCGACTTGATTTCTTTTGAGTTTGATAGATAAATGTATTGGCTTTAATTCGATTCTTCTGTTTTGGAGGTAGTACGAAAAAAATTTTTTTCCTCAAAAATTATGATGACCTAACCCCTTTGCTTTTTTTGAAAAAATGAAAAAAAAATTTTTTCTTATTATCGAAAAAAAATAATCGAATGATAAACAATATTTTCATCTATCCAACGCAAAAGAAATCAAGTCGATATCTTGAAAACTAAGCAAGTTATGACCAAAAAGGTAACCAGTTCTACTAAAAAGTGGCCGGAAAGAGGCAGTAGTAGAACTGGTTACCTTTTTGGTCATAACTTGATTAGTTTTCAAGATATCGACTTGATTTCTTTTGCGTTGGATAGATGAAAATATTGTTTATCATTCGATTATTTTTTTTTCGATAATAAGAAAAAAAATTTTTTTCATTTTTTCAAAAAAAGCAAAGGGGGTTAGGTCATCATAATTTTTGAGCAAAAAAATTTTTTTCGTACTACCCCCAAAACAGAAGAATCGAATTAAAGCCAATACGTTTATCTATCAAACTCAAAAGAAATCAAGTCGATATCCTGAAAACTAAGCAAGTTATGACCAAAAAGATAACCAGTTATACTAAAAAGTGGCCGGAAAGAGGCATTAGTAGAACTGGTTACCTTTTTGGTCATAACTTGATTAGTTTTCAAGATATCGACTTGATTTCTTTTGCGTTGGATAGATGAAAATATTGTTTATCATTCGATTATTTTTTTTCGATAATAAGAAAAAATTTTTTTTTTCATTTTTTAAAAAAAAGCAATGGGTTAGGTCATCATAATTTTTGAGGAAAAAAATTTAGTCGATATCTTGAAAACTAAGCAAGTTATGATCAAAAACGTAACCAGTGAATGAAAAAAAAAATTTTTTTCATTTTTTCAAAAAAAGCAAAGGGGGTTAGGTCATCATAATTTTTGAGCAAAAAAATTTTTTTCGTACTACCCCCAAAACAGAAGAATCGAATTAAAGCCAATACGTTTATCTATCAAACTCAAAAGAAATCAAGTCGATATCCTGAAAACTAAGCAAGTTATGACCAAAAAGGTAACCAGTTATACTAAAAAGTGGCCGGAAAGAGGCAGTAGTAGAACTGGTTACCTTTTTGGTCATAACTTGATTAGTTTTCAAGATATCGACTTGATTTCTTGTGCGTTGGATAGATGAAAATATTGTTTATCATTCGATTATTTTTTTTTCGATAATAAGAAAAAAATTTTTTTCATTTTTTCAAAAAAAGCAAAGGGGGTTAGGTCATCATAATTTTTGAGCAAAAAAATTTTTTTCGTACTACCCCCAAAACAGAAGAATCGAATTAAAGCCAATACGTTTATCTATCAAACTCAAAAGAAATCAAGTCGATATCTTGAAAACTAAACAAGCTATGACCAAAAGTTCTCCTACTGCCTCTTTCCGGCCACTTTTTAGTAGAACTGGTTACGTTTTTGGTCATAACTTGCTTAGTTTTCAAGATATCGACTAAATTTTTTTCCTCAAAAATTATGATGACCTAACCCATTGCTTTTTTTTAAAAAATGAAAAAAAAATTTTTTCTTATCGAAAAAAATAATCGAATGATAAACAATATTTTCATCTTTCCAACGCAAAAGAAATCAAGTCGATATCTTGAAAACTAAGCAAGTTATGACCAAAAAGGTAACCAGTTCTTCTACTGCCTCTTTCCGGCCACTTTTTAGTAGAACTGGTTACCTTTTTGGTCATAACTTGCTTAGTTTTCAAGATATCGACTTGATTTCTTTTGAGTTTGATAGATAAACGTATTGGCTTTAATTCGATTCTTCTGTCTTGGGGGTAGTAGGAAAAACATTTTTTTGCTCAAAAATTATGATGACCTAACCCCCTTTGCTTTTTTTGAAAAAATGAAAAATTTTTTTTTTCTTATTATCGAAAAAAAGTAATCGAATGATAAACAATATTTTCATCTTTCCAACGCAAAAGAAATCAAGTCGATATCTTGAAAACTAAGCAAGCTATGACCAAAGGTTCTACTACTGCCTCTTTCCGGCCACTTTTTAGTAGAACTGGTTACCTTTTTGGTCATAACTTGCTTAGTTTTCAAGATATCGACTTGATTTCTTTTGAGTTTGATAGATAAACGTATTGGCTTTAATTCGATTCTTCTGTCTTGGGGGTAGTAGGAAAAAAATTTTTTTCCTCAAAAATTATGATGACCTAACCCCTTTGCTTTTTTTTAAAAAATGAAAAAAAAAATTTTTTTTCTTATTGTCGAAAAAAATAATCGAATGATAAACAATATTTTCATCTTTCCAACGCAAAAGAAATCAAGTCGATATCTTGAAAACTAAGCAAGTTATGACCAAAAAGGTAACCAGTTCTTCTACTGCCTCTTTCCGGCCACTTTTTAGTATAACTGGTTACCTTTTTGGTCATAACTTGCTTAGTTTTCAAGATATCGACTTGATTTCTTTTGAGTTTGATAGATAAACGTATTGGCTTTAATTCGATTGTTCTGTTTTGGGGGTATCTTGAAAACTAAGCAAGTTATGACCAAAAAGGTAACCAGTTCTACTAAAAAGTGGCCGGAAAGAGGCAGTAGTAGAACTGGTTACCTTTTTGGTCATAACTTGCTTAGTTTTCAAGATATCGACTTGATTTCTTTTGAGTTTGATAGATAAACGTATTGGCTTTAATTCGATTGTTCTGTTTTGGGGGTAGTACGAAAAAAATTTTTTTGCTCAAAAATTATGATGACCTAACCCCCTTTGCTTTTTTTGAAAAAATGAAAAAAATTTTTTTTCTTATTATCGAAAAAAAAAAATAATCGAATGATAAACAATATTTTCATCTATCCAACGCAAAAGAAATCAAGTCGATATCTTGAAAACTAATCAAGTTATGACCAAAAAGGTAACCAGTTCTACTACTGCCTCTTTCCGGCCACTTTTTAGTAGAACTGGTTACCTTTTTGGTCATAACTTGCTTAGTTTTCAAGATATCGACTTGATTTCTTTTGCGTTGGATAGATGAAAATATTGCTTATCATTCGATTACTTTTTTTCGACAATAAGAAAAAAAATTTTTTTTTCATTTTTTCAAAAAAAGCAAAGGGGTTAGGTCATCATAATTTTTGAGGAAAAAAATTTTTTTCGTACTACCCCCAAAACAGAAGAATCGAATTAAAGCCAATACGTTTATCTATCAAACTCAAAAGAAATCAAGTCGATATCTTGAAAATTAAGCAAGTTATGACCAAAAAGGTAACCAGTTCTACTAAAAAGTGGCCGGAAAAAGGCAGTAGTAGAACTGGTTACCTTTTTGGTCATAACTTGCTTAGTTTTCAAGATATCGACTTGATTTCTTTTGAGTTTGATAGATAACGTATTGGCTTTAATTCGATTCTTCTGTTTTGGGGGTAGTACGAAAAAAAATTTTTTCCTCAAAAATTATGATGACCTAACCCCTTTGCTTTTTTTGAAAAAATGAAAAAAAAAATTTTTTTCTTATTATCGAAAAAAAGTAATCGAATGATAAGCAATATTTTCATCTATCCAACGCAAAAGAAATCAAGTCGATATCTTGAAAACTAAGCAAGTTATGACCAAAAAGGTAACCAGTTCTACTAAAAAGTGGTCGGAAAGAGGCAGTAGTAGAACTGGTTACCTTTTTGGTCATAACTTGCTTAGTTTTCAAGATATCGACTTGATTTCTTTTGCGTTGGAAAGATGAAAATATTTCTTATCATTTGATTATTTTTTTCCATAATAAGAAAAAAAATTTTTTTTTAATTTTTTCAAATAAAGCAAAGGGGGTTAGATCATCATAATTTTTGAGGAAAAAAATTTTTTTCGTACTACCCCCAAAACAGAAGAATCGAATTAAAGCCAATACGTTTATCTATCAAACTCAAAAGAAATCAAGTCGATATCTTGAAAACTAAGCAAGCTATGACCAAAAGTTCTCCTACTGCCTCTTTCCGGCCACTTTTTAGTAGAACTGGTTACGTTTTTGGTCATAACTTGCTTAGTTTTCAAGATATCGACTAAATTTTTTTCCTCAAAAATTATGATGACCTAACCCATTGCTTTTTTTTAAAAAATGAAAAAAAAATTTTTTTCTTATTATCGAAAAAAATAATCGAATGATAAACAATATTTTCATCTTTCCAACGCAAAAGAAATCAAGTCGATATCTTGAAAACTAAGCAAGTTATGACCAAAAAGGTAACCAGTTCTTCTACTGCCTCTTTCCGGCCACTTTTTAGTAGAACTGGTTACCTTTTTGGTCATAACTTGCTTAGTTTTCAAGATATCGACTTGATTTCTTTTGAGTTTGATAGATAAACGTATTGGCTTTAATTCGATTCTTCTGTCTTGGGGGTAGTAGGAAAAAAATTTTTTTGCTCAAAAATTATGATGACCTAACCCCCTTTGCTTTATTTGAAAAAATTAAAAAAAAAATTTTTCTTATTATGGAAAAAAAAAATAATCAAATCATAAAAACTATTTTCATCTATCCAACGCAAAAGAAATCAAGTCGATATCTTGAAAACTAAGCAAGTTATGACCAAAAAGGTAACCAGTTCTACTACTGCCTCTTCCCGGCCACTTTTTAGTAGAACTGGTTACCTTTTTGGTCATAACTTGCTTAGTTTTCAAGATATCGACTTGATTTCTTTCGAGTTTGATAGATAAACGTATTGGCTTTAATTCGATTCTTCTGTTTTGGGGGTAGTACGAAAAAATTTTTTTCCTCAAAAATTATGATGACCTAACCCCTTTGCTTTTTTTGAAAAAATTAAAAAAAATTTTTTTTTCTTATTATGGAAAAAAAATAATCAAATGATAAAAAATATTTTCATCGACTTGATTTCTTTTGCGTTGGATAGATGAAAATAGTTTTTATCATTCGATTATTTTTTTTCGATAATAAGAAAAAAATTTTTTTTCATTTTTTCAAAAAAAGCAAAGGGGTTAGGTCATCATAATTTTTGAGGAAAAAAATTTTTTTCGTACTACCTCCAAAACAGAAGAATCGAATTAAAGCCAATACATTTATCTATCAAACTCAAAAGAAATCAAGTCGATATCTTGAAAACTAAGCAAGTTATGACCAAAAAGGTAACCAGTTCTACTACTGCCTCTTTCCGGCCACTTTTTAGTAGAACTGGTTACCTTTTTGGTCATAACTTGCTTAGTTTTCAAGATATCGACTTGATTTCTTTTGCGTTGGATAGATGAAAATATTGCTTATCATTCGATTACTTTTTTTCGACAATAAGAAAAACGTTTTTTTTTAATTTTTTCAAAAAAAGCAAAGGGGTTGTTAGGTCATCATAATTTTTGAGGAAAAGAATTTCTTTCGTACTACCCCCAAAACAGAAGAATCGAATTAAAGCCAATACGTTTATCTATCAAACTCAAAAGAAATCAAGTCAATATCTTGAAAACTAGCAAGTTTATCTATCAAACTCAAAAGAAATCAAGTCGATATCTTGAAAACTAAGCAAGTTATGACCAAAAAGGTAACCAGTTCCACTACTGCCTTTTTCCGGCCACTTTTTAGTAGAACTGGTTACCTTTTGGTCATAACTTGCTTAGTTTTCAAGATATCGACTTGATTTCTTTTGCGTTGGATAGATGAAAATATTGTTTATCATTCGATTATTTTTTTCGATAATAAGAAAATTTTTTTTTTCATTTTTTTCAAAAAAAGCAAAGGGGTTAGGTCATTATAATTTTTGAGGAAAAGAATTTCTTTCGTACTACCCCCAAAACAGAAGAATCGAATTAAAGCCAATACGTTTATCTATCAAACTCAAAAGAAATCAAGTCAATATCTTGAAAACTAGCAAGTTTATCTATCAAACTCAAAAGAAATCAAGTCGATATCTTGAAAACTAAGCAAGTTATGACCAAAAAGGTAACCAGTTCCACTACTGCCTTTTTTCGGCCACTTTTTAGTAGAACTGGTACCTTTTTGGTCATAACTTGCTTAGTTTTCAAGATATCCACTTGATTTCTTTTGCGAATACGTTTATCTATCAAACTCAAAAGAAATCAAGTCGATATCTTGAAAAGTAAGCAAGCTATGACCAAAAAGGTAACCAGTTCTACTACTGCCTCTTTCCGGCCACTTTTTAGTAGAACTGGTTACCTTTTTGGTCATAACTTGCTTAGTTTTCAAGATATCGACTTGATTTCTTTTGCATTGGAAAGATGAAAATATTGTTTATCATTCGGTTATTTTTTTTTCGACAATAAGAAAAAAAATTTTTTCATTTTTTCAAAAAAAGCAAAGGGGTTAGGTCATCATAATTTTTGAGGAAAAAAATTTTTTTCGTACTACCCCCAAAACAGAAGAATCGACTTAAAGCCAATACGTTTATCTATCAAACTCAAAAGAAATCAAGTCGATATCTTGAAAACTAAGCAAGTTATGACCAAAAAGGTAACCAGTTCCACTACTGCCTTTTCCCGGCCACTTTTTAGTAGAACTGGTACCTTTTTGGTCATAACTTGCTTAGTTTTCAAGATATCGACTTGATTTCTGCTGCATTGGATAGATGAAAATATTGTTTATCATTCGATTATTTTTTTCGATAATAAGAAAAATTTTTTTTTCATTTTTTCAAAAAAAGCAATGGGTTAGGTCATCATAATCTTTGAGGAAAAAAAATTTAGTCGATATCTTGAAAACTAAGCAAGTTATGACCAAAAAGGTAACCAGTTCTACTAAAAAGTGGCCGGAAAGAGGCAGTAGTAGAACTGGTTACCTTTTTGGTCATAACTTGCTTAGTTTTCAAGATATCGACTTGATTTCTTTTGCGTTGGATAAATGAAAATATTAGCGGAAATCACCCTTGGTTGCACATCTGCAATTTTAGCACATATAGCACGTTTTTTTGCTACAAAGCGTGAGTGTCTTTTTCAAGTGTTTAGGAAAATAATTATAACAGCTGATTTCAGAGTAACGGAAAAAAGAAATATTTTTGTTTTGCAAATTGAGAAGGAAGCTTAGAAAACAAATTGCAAAAATTTCGTTATTCATTGTTTTAAAATTTTAACAAACTAAGTGAAAAATGCCTAAGCCAACAGAAAAAACCAAAATCATAAATTTTTTGATTCATAATGATGTTGATGAAATTGAATTTGTGGAGATTTCAGAACACAAAGGTAAGTTAAAGGTAAATATTCCTACACCGAAGATTTATATTTTGTATGTACCTACAGATTCAAGTCAGAATGAATTGGTGGAGAACATTTTGGATAATCTTATTGACGGCATTATTTTGGTTGTACCATACCGTCGCACAGTGTTGCGAAACCGGAATTTTTTGGAAATCATATTGCCTAAACTGTAATTTTAATTGTGTCGATGAGAAACTTCTACAAATTGGTCAGAATGAAATCCCAAACAGAATGAGTGAAAAAAAATTTACAGCGAAAAAAATTTCAACAAAAGCAAAAATAAAAAAAAAATTGTTCGAAAAATTTAAAAAAAATTTTTTTTAATTCTTCTTTTATTTCTGATAAATACCCTATGATGAGTTTTTAAAATAAATTATAGGGTGGTCCGAACAAGAATTATAAACGTCAAATTTTCATGATTTTTCGATATTTGTTGAATAACTCTGAAATTTTATATAAAACCAAAATCTATTTCGTAATCCTTTTATTTTTTAAATTTAAATAGGCTACTTTGTTCAATCGTATTTTATAAGCCAAATTACATGTGATAGTTATCAAAGAACAAATTACACCAAAGACACATGTGTAAATCATTCTGACAAACACTAGCAGAACGGAACAACATGCTGTTTTCGAAAGCCGCTACACTTTCATCATCAGCGTTCTTGTGTTTGGTCCACTTTTGTGGTGTCAGTTGATGTATATTTCAGCTATTTATACAAACTTTTTCACTGTAAATAGAATACGTGAATTTTTTTTTGATTCATTCGTATTACAATTTGTGAAAACTTTTTTTGTAATGGAAAGCCCAAATTCCACCTCACTAACTTACAACAGTGTGGCCATTGTCATCTATTCTTTACCAACTATACACATGTTTTTTAATTTGCTTAGTTTGTTTTTAACTTATGACAAACTTTTTTGGTTTGTTACTATAAGTATGTATATTTATTAATTTTTTCATTTCTTATTTGAAAGGTGGCAATAAAAGCTTTAATTTGATACCGGTTTGAAGTCAATAGCTTCAGTTTTAAGAGAGTTATGCTCATTTTTGTGGAGTGCTAGAATAGATGTAGAATAAAAAAAAACATATGTTCTATTTTTTTCGACCGTTTTTGTTTAATTAATAAACTTTATTTTATTTTTTTATTAATCTTAAGGTCTTAAATTTTTATTTTAAATTATTTTCGATATTTCGGTACTCATTGAGTACCATCTTCAGGAAATTTATTATAATAAATTTCCTGAAGATGGTACTCAATGAGTACCGAAATATCGAAAATAATTTAAAATAAAAATTTAAGACCTTAAGCTTAATAAAAAAATAAAATAAAGTTTATTAATAAAAAAAACTTTGAAGATACTATTTTATAACACAGGCCTATTTTATTGAAACCACAGTGAACTTCATTGCACTTTTATATGCATAGTGGAGAAATAACGCAAATAATAATAATACAAATAAGTGCCAGTTTACATTGAACGATTTTTGTCGCTGCAATTTTTGTCTTCCTTTCTTTAAAATTGCATTTGCGTTTACATTGAACGATTTTTGTCGCAGATATTTTATGCATACATACATACATACGTTTGTAATTTTTGATATTTTCTTTTTTAAGTATATTCTTACGGTAAACAAACAAGGAATTTACGTATTACGAATTGCGGGAAAAAGGAATTGCAAGAGTACATGCCTATGTGTACTCTCTTTAGTTTCTCTCTTCCCCTATTAGCTCTATTCCCCCTATTTACCAACAAACTAAGAATTGCAGCGACAAAAATCGTCCAATGTAAACAGGCACTAAGCGCGCAATAACGGGGGAGAGAGAGAGCGAAAGAGAGAGAATAAAATAGTAAAACAACAGAGAGAGAGAAAGGTACCACCACAAGCTAAAAGAAAACACTATATAAAGGCGGACACACACGCGGACTAATTAGTGACAAAAAAGAAAACACTGAAGATGGCGATTAGCCGAAACCGGTCTGACTTTTCGAATTTGGTTCCTAAATCGATGACGTGGTCTTGAACATACTTACGCAGTTAGATAACAACAGATTTTTGCAAATGTTACGTGTAAATCGGCTGAAATGCACTTGTAAACGTTGTTTCTGAAGACCCTGAATTTAACAAACCCCATTCCTGTGAACAATTTCCGACAGAGTATCAGCTCGCAATAGTGCTATATAGGCTTGGTTCATCTGGAAAAGGAGCAACTTTAAAGAAAATTGCATCAATTTTTGGAATTGGAGACGGTGGCACGATTGACAAGATAACTCGCCGAATTTTCAAGTCTTTTTTGAATATGCAAACAAAATACATATCTTGGCCGAATGAACACGAAAGAGCATCAATCGTAACTGAAACTTACAGTGAACTACCATTTTGTATTGGATACGTAGATGGGTCTGAAATTCCCCTTGCAGAAGCTCTCGTTATTAACAAGGTGTCATTTTTTTCACGTACACATAAATATTCTATTAAAGCTCAGATGGTTTGTGACTTTAAGTTACGTATAAGGCATATTGTTGTGGGACATCCTGGAAGTGTGCATGACTCAAAAATATTTAAAAATTGCGACATTTATAAACAACAAACGAAGTATTTTTCTGGGCATCAGTGGCTAGCTGGTGATTCAGCTTATTCCCTATCAAATAACCTTATAACACCTTACCGTATGAATTCGTGTCAAATGGACAGCAAAAAACGGAAACAGTTCAACAGAAGACATAGCACTTCTAGAGTAAGAATCGAACATTGTTTTGGAGTGCTAAAAGAGAAGTTTAACAGTTTAAAAAACTTGAAAATGCGAATAAATTCGTCCCAAAGCCATACATTTTGTTGCCAGTGGATTGTTGTGTGCAGTATTTTGCACACAACCATCTTTTATTGTTGACTTTTTGTTTAATTACCACAATTTTATTTTTAGTTTCTTCCGTGTTCATTTTTTTGCCTGTTTATTATTTATTTGTTTACAAAATTTAATAAAGTGAGTTTGCTGCATGAAATAAGCTAAGCTAACAGCTGTTTTAGCATTGAGTACATTTGCAAATACGGATCTACAATAGTTTTTGGTTATGCATATTTGTTTAAGTGATGCAAATCTCGGTTTCATACATTTTGTTCTTGTAGTCTTGCAGACTATAGCACATATGCTACGGTTGCAATATCTGCAAGGTCTGCAAGGGCAATTTACAACGAACCGTGAGTTCCGCTATTGTTTATCATTCGATTATTTTTTTTCGTTAAAAAATAATTTTTTTTTTTCATTTAAAAAAAAAAAAAACAAAGGGTATTATTTTTTTGGTCATAACTTGCTTAGTTTTCAAGATATCGACTTGATTTCTTTTGCGTTGGAAAGATGAAAATATTGTTTATCATTCGATTATTTTTTTTCGACAATAAGAAAAAAAAATTTTTTTCATTTTTTCAAAAAAAGCAAAGGGGTTAGGTCATCATAATTTTTGAAGAAAAAAATTTTTTTCGTACTACCCCCAAAACAGAAGAATCGAATTAAAGCCAATACGTTTATCTATCAAACTCAAAAGAAATCAAGTCGATATCTTGAAAACTAAGCAAGTTATGACCAAAAAGGTAACCAGTTCCACTACTGCCTTTTTCCGGCCACTTTTTAGTAGAACTGGTTACCTTTTTGGTCATAACTTGCTTAGTTTTCAAGATATCGACTTGATTTCTTTTGAGTTTGATAGAAAAACTTATTGGCTTCAATTCAATTATTCTGTTTTGGGGGTAGTACGAAAAAAAATTTTTTCCTCAAAAATTATGATGACCTACCCCCTTTGCTTTTTTTGAAAAAATGAAAAAAAATTTTTTTTTATTATCGAAAAAAAAAAATAATCGAATGATAAACAATATTTTCATCTATCCAACGCAAAAGAAATCAAGTCGATATCTTGAAAACTAAGCAAGTTATGACCAAAAAAATAACCAGTTCTACTACTGCCCCTTTCCGGCCCCTTTTTGGTAGAACTGGTTACCTTTTGGTCATAACTTGCTTAGTTTTCAAGATATCGACTTGATTTCTTTTGCGTTGGATAGATGAAAATATTGTTTATCATTTGATTATTTTTTTTTTTCGATAATAAGAAAATTTTTTTTTTCATTTTTTCAAAAAAAGCAAAGGGGTTAGGTCATTATAATTTTTGAGGAAAAGAATTTCTTTCGTACTACCCCCAAAAACAGAAGAATCGAATTAAAGCCAATACGTTTATCTATCAAACTCAAAAGAAATCAAGTCAATATCTTGAAAACTAGCAAGTTTATCTATCAAACTCAAAAGAAATCAAGTCGATATCTTGAAAACTAATCAAGTTATGACCAAAAGGTAACCAGTTCTACTAAAAAGTGGCCGGAAAAAGGCAGTAGTGGAACTGGTTACCTTTTTGGTCATAACTTGCTTAGTTTTCGAGATATCGACTTGATTTCTTTTGCGTTGGAAAGATGAAAATATTGTTTATCATTCGATTATTTTTTTCGACAATAAGAAAAAAATTTTTTTTTCATTTTTTCAAAAAAAGCAAAGGGGTTAATCATAATTTTTGAGGAAAAAAATTTTTTTCGTACTACCCCCAAAACAGAAGAATCGAATTAAAGCCAATACGTTTATCTATCAAACTCAAAAGAAATCAAGTCGATATCTTGAAAACTAAGCAAGTTATGACCAAAAAGGTAACCAGTTCCACTACTGCCTTTTTCCGGCCACTTTTTAGTAGAACTGGTTACCTTTTTGGTCATAACTTGCTTAGTTTTCAAGATATCGACTTGATTTCTTTTGCATTGGAAAGATGAAAATATTGTTTATCATTCGGTTATTTTTTTTTTCAACAATAAGAAAAAAAAATTTTTTCATTTTTTCAAAAAAAGCAAAGGGGTTAGGTCATTATAATTTTTGAGGAAAAGAATTTCTTTCGTACTACCCCCAAAACAGAAGAATCGAATTAAAGCCAATACGTTTATCTATCAAACTCAAAAGAAATCAAGTCAATATCTTGAAAACTAGCAAGTTTATCTATCAAACTCAAAAGAAATCAAGTCGATATCTTGAAAACTAAGCAAGTTATGACCAAAAAGGTAACCAGTTCCACTACTGCCTTTTTCCGGCCACTTTTTAGTAGAACTGGTTACCTTTTTGGTCATAACTTGCTTAGTTTTCGAGATATCGACTTGATTTCTTTTGCGTTGGAAAGATGAAAATATTGTTTATCATTCGATTATTTTTTTCGACAATAAGAAAAAAAATTTTTTTTAATTTTTTCAAAAAAAGCAAAGGGGGTAGGTCATCATAATTTTTGAGGAAAAAATTTTTTTTCGTACTACCCCCAAAACAGAATAATTGAATTGAAGCCAATAAGTTTTTCTATCAAACTCAAAAGAAATCAAGTCGATATCTTGAAAACTAAGCAAGTTATGACCAAAAAGGTAACCAGTTCTACTAAAAAGTGGCCGGAAAAAGGCAGTAGTGGAACTGGTTACCTTTTTGGTCATAACTTGCTTAGTTTTCAAGATATCGACTTGATTTCTTTTGAGTTTGATAGATAAACGTATTGGCTTTAATTCGATTCTTCTGTTTTGGGGGTAGTATGAAAAAAATTTTTTTCCTCAAAAATTATGATGACCTAACCCCTTTGTTTTTTTTTTTAATGAAAAAAAATTTTTTTTCTTAACGAAAAAAAAATAATCGAATGATAAACAATATTTTCATCTATCCAATGCAGAAGATATCAAGTCGATATCTTGAAAACTAAGCAAGTTATGACCAAAAAGGTACCAGTTCTACTAAAAAGTGGCCGGAAAAAGGCAGTGGTGGACTGGTTACCTTTTTGGTCATAACTTGCTTAGTTTTCAAGATATCGACTTGATTTCTTTTGAGTTTGATAGATAAACGTATTGGCTTTAATTCGATTCTTCTGTTTTGGGGGTAGTACGAAAAAAATTTTTTTCCTCAAAAATTATGATGACCTAACCCCTTTGCTTTTTTTGAAAAAATGAAAAAAAAATTTTTTTTTCTTATTGTCGAAAAAAAATAATCGAATGATAAACAATATTTTCATCTTTCCAACGCAAAAGAAATCAAGTCGATATCTTGAAAACTAAGCAAGTTATGACCAAAAAGGTAACCAGTTCTACTACTGCCTCTTTCCGGCCACTTTTTAGTAGAACTGGTTACCTTTTTGGTCATAACTTGCTTAGTTTTCAAGATATCGACTAAATTTTTTTTCCTCAAAGATTATGATGACCTAACCCATTGCTTTTTTTGAAAAAATGAAAAAAATTTTTTTTTCTTATTATCGAAAAAAATAATCGAATTATAAACAATATTTTCATCTTTCCAACGCAAAAGAAATCAAGTCGATATCTTGAAAACTAAGCAAGTTATGACCAAAAAGGTAACCAGTTCTACTACTGCCTTTTTCCGGCCACTTTTTAGTAGAACTGGTTACCTTTTTGGTCATAACTTGCTTAGTTTTCAAGATATCGACTTGATTTCTTTTGCGTTGGAAAGATGAAAATATTGTTTATCATTCGATTATTTTTTTTCGACAATAAGAAAAAAATTTTTTTTTTCATTTTTTCAAAAAAAGCAAAGGGGTTAGGTCATCATAATTTTTGAGGAAAAAAATTTTTTTCGTACTACCCCCAAAACAGAAGAATCGAATTAAAGCCAATACGTTTATCTATCAAACTCAAAAGAAATCAAATCGATATCTTGAAAACTAAGCAAGTTATGACCAAAAAGGTAACCAGTTCTACTACTGCCTTTTTCCGGCCACTTTTTAGTAGAACTGGTTACCTTTTTGGTCATAACTTGCTTAGTTTTCAAGATATCGACTAAATTTTTTTCCTCAAAAATTATGATGACCTAACCCATTGCTTTTTTTTAAAAAATGAAAAAAAATTTTTTTTCTTATTATCGAAAAAAATAACCGAATTATAAACAATATTTTCATCTTTCCAACGCAAAAGAAATCAAGTCGATATCTTGAAAACTAAGCAAGTTATGACCAAAAAGGTAACCAGTTCTTCCACTGCCTCTTTCCGGCCACTTTTTAGTATAACTGGTTACCTTTTTGGTCATAACTTGCTTAGTTTTCAAGATATCGACTTGATTTCTTTTGAGTTTGATAGATAAACGTATTGGCTTTAATTCGATTCTTCTGTTTTGGGGGTAGTACGAAAAAAATTTTTTTCCTCAAAAATTATGATGACCTAACCCCTTTGCTTTTTTTGAAAAAATGAAGAAAAAAAATTTTTTTTCATTTTTTAAAAAAAAGCAATGGGTTAAGTCATCATAATCTTTGAGGAAAAAAAATTTAGTCGATATCTTGAAAACTAAGCAAGTTATGACCAAAAAGGTAACCAGTTCTACTAAAAAGTGGCCGGAAAGAGGCAGTAGTAGAACTGGTTACCTTTTTGGTCATAACTTGCTTAGTTTTCAAGATATCGACTTGATTTCTTTTGCGCTGGAAAGATGAAAATATTGTTTATCATTCGATTATTTTTTTTCGACAATAAGAAAAAAATTTTTTTTTCATTTTTTCAAAAAAAGCAAAGGGGTTAGGTCATCATAATTTTTGAGGAAAAAAATTTTTTTCGTACTACCCCCAAAACAGAAGAATCGAATTAAAGCCAATACGTTTATCTATCAAACTCAAAAGAAATCAAGTCGATATCTTGAAAACTAAGCAAGTTATGACCAAAAAGGTAACAAGTTCTACTACTGCCTTTTTCCGGCCACTTTTTAGTAGAACTGGTTACCTTTTTGGTCATAACTTGCTTAGTTTTCAAGATATCGACTTGATTTCTTCTGCATTGGATAGATGAAAATATTGTTTATCATTCGATTATTTTTTTCGATAATAAGAAAAAAATTTTTTTTTCATTTTTTCAAAAAAACAAAGGGGTTAGGTCATCATAATTTTTGAGGAAAAAAATTTTTTTCGTACTACCCCCAAAACAGAAGAATCGAATTAAATCCAATACGTTTATATATCAAACTCAAAAGAAATCAAGTCGATATCTTGAAAACTAAGCAAGTTATGACCAAAAAGGTAACCAGTTCTACTACTGCCTTTTTCCGGCCACTTTTTAGTAGAACTGGTTACCTTTTTGGTCATAACTTGCTTAGTTTTCAAGATATCGACTTGATTTCTTTTGCGTTGGAAAGATGAAAATATTGTTTATCATTCGATTATTTTTTTCGACAATAAGAAAAAAATTTTTTTTTTCATTTTTTCAAAAAAAGCAAAGGGGTTAGGTCATCATAATTTTTGAGGAAAAAAATTTTTTTCGTACTACCCCAAAACAGAAGAATCGAATTAAAGCCAATACGTTTATCTATCAAACTCAAAAGAAATCAAGTCGATATCTTGAAAACTAAGCAAGTTATGACCAAAAAGGTAACCAGTTCTACTACTGCCTTTTTCCGGCCACTTTTTAGTAGAACTGGTTACCTTTTTGGTCATAACTTGCTTAGTTTTCAAGATATCGACTAAATTTTTTTCCTCAAAAATTATGATGACCTAACCCATTGCTTTTTTTTAAAAAATGAAAAAAAAAATTTTTTTCTTATTATCGAAAAAAATAATCGAATTATAAACAATATTTTCATCTTTCCAACGCAAAAGAAATCAAGTCGATATCTTGAAAACTAAGCAAGTTATGACCAAAAAGGTAACCAGTTCTTCCACTGCCTCTTTCCGGCCACTTTTTAGTATAACTGGTTACCTTTTTGGTCATAACTTGCTTAGTTTTCAAGATATCGACTTGATTTCTTTTGAGTTTGATAGATAAACGTATTGGCTTTAATTCGATTCTTCTGTTTTGGGGGTAGTACGAAAAAAATTTTTTCCTCAAAAATTATGATGACCTACCCCCTTTGCTTTTTTTGAAAAAATGAAAAAAAATTTTTTTTTTATTATCGAAAAAAAAAATAATCGAATGATAAACAATATTTTCATCTATCCAACGCAAAAGAAATCAAGTCGATATCTTGAAAACTAAGCAAGTTATGACCAAAAAAATAACCAGTTCTACTACTGCCCCTTTCCGGCCCCTTTTTAGTAGAACTGTTTATCTTTTGGTCATAACTTGCTTAGTTTTCAAGATATCGACTTGATTTCTTTTGCGTTGGAAAGATGAAAATATTGTTTATCATTCGATTATTTTTTTCGATAATAAGAAAAAAAATTTTTTTTCATTTTTTAAAAAAAAGCAATGGGTTAAGTCATCATAATCTTTGAGGGAAAAAAATTTAGTCGATATCTTGAAAACTAAGCAAGTTATGACCAAAAAGGTAACCAGTTCTACTAAAAAGTGGCCGGAAAGAGGCAGTAGTAGAACTGGTTACCTTTTTGGTCAAAACTTGCTTAGTTTTCAAGATATCGACTTGATTTCTTTTGCGTTGGAAAGATGAAAATATTGTTTATCATTCGATTATTTTTTTTCGACAATAAGAAAAAAAATTTTTTTTCATTTTTTCAAAAAAAGCAAAGGGGTTAGGTCATCATAATTTTTGAGGAAAAAAATTTTTTTCGTACTACCCCCAAAACAGAAGAATCGAATTAAAGCCAATACGTTTATCTATCAAACTCAAAAGAAATCAAGTCGATATCTTGAAAACTAAGCAAGTTATGACCAAAAAGGTAACCAGTTCTACTAAAAGATGACCTAACCCCTTTGCTTTTTTTGAAAAAATGAAAAAAAAATTTTTTTTCTTATTGTCGAAAAAAAATAATCGAATGATACACAATATTTTCATCTTTCCAACGCAAAAGAAATCAAGTCGATATCTTGAAAACTAAGCAAGTTATGACCAAAAAGGTAACCAGTTCTACTACAGCCTTTTTCCGGCCACTTTTTAGTAGAACTGGTTACCTTTTTGGTCATAACTTGCTTAGTTTTCAAGATATCGACTTGATTTCTTTTGCGTTGGAAAGATGAAAATATTTTGTATCATTCGATTATTTTTTTTCGACAATAAGAAAAAAAATTTTTTTTTCATTTTTTCAAAAAAAGCAAAGGGGTTAGGTCATCTTGAAAACTAAGCGAGTTATGACCAAAAAGGTAACCAGTTCTACTAAAAAGTGGCCGGAAAGAGGCAGTAGTAGAACTGGTTACCTTTTTGGTCATAACTTGCTTAGTTTTCAAGATATCGACTTGATTTCTTTTGCGTTGGATAGATGAAAATATTGTTTATCATTCGATTATTTTTTTTCGACAATAAGAAAAAAAAAATTTTTTTCATTTTTTCAAAAAAAGCAAAGGGGTTAGGTCATCATAATTTTTGAGGAAAAAAATTTTTTTCGTACTACCCCCAAAACAGAAGAATCGAATTAAAGCCAATACGTTTATCTATCAAACTCAAAAGAAATCAAGTCGATATCTTGAAAACTAAGCAAGTTATGACCAAAAAGGTAGCTAGTTCTACTACTGCCTCTTTCCTGCTACTTTTTAGTAGAACTGGTTACCTTTTTGGTCATAACTTGCTTAGTTTTCAAGATATCGACTTGATTTCTTTTGCATTGGAAAGATGAAAATATTGTTTATCATTCGATTATTTTTTTTCGACAATAAGAAAAAAAATTTTTTTTTTTTCATTTTTTCAAAAAAAGCAAAGGGGTTAGGTCATCATAATTTTTGAGGAAAAAAATTTTTTTCGTACTACCCCCAAAACAGAAGAATCGAATTAAAGCCAATACGTTTATCTATCAAACTCAAAAGAAATCAAGTCGATATCTTGAAAACTAAGCAAGTTATGACCAAAAAGGTAACCAGTTCCACTACTGCCTTTTTCCCGGCCACTTTTTAGTAGAACTGGTTACCTTTTTGGTCATAACTTGCTTAGTTTTCAAGATATCGACTTGATTTCTTTTGCATTGGAAAGATGAAAATATTGTTTATCATTCGGTTATTTTTTTTCGACAATAAGAAAAAAATTTTTTTCATTTTTTCAAAAAAAGCAAAGGGGTTAGGTCATCATAATTTTTGAGGAAAAAAATTTTTTTCGTACTACCCCCAAAACAGAAGAATCGACTTAAAGCCAATACGTTTATCTATCAAACTCAAAAGAAATCAAGGCGATATCTTGAAAACTAAGCAAGTTATGACCAAAAAGGTAACCAGTTCCACTACTGCCTTTTTCCGGCCACTTTTTAGTAGAACTGGTTACCTTTTTGGTCATAACTTGCTTAGTTTTCAAGATATCGACTTGATTTCTTTTGCGTTGGAAAGATGAAAATATTGTTTATCATTCAATTATTTTTTTTCGACAATAAGAAAAAAAATTTTTTTTTTCATTTTTTCAAAAAAAGCAAAGGGGTTAGGTCATCATAATTTTTGAGGAAAAAAATTTTTTTCGTACTACCCCCAAAACAGAAGAATCGAATTAAAGCCAATACGTTTATCTATCAAACTCAAAAGAAATCAAGTCGATATCTTGAAAACTAAGCAAGTTATGACCAAAAAGGTAACCAGTTCTACCTACTACTGCATTTTTCCGGCCACTTTTTAGTAGAACTTTTTGGTCATAACTTGCTTAGTTTTCAAGATATCGACTTGATTTCTTTTGAGTTTGATAAACAAACGTATTGGCTTTAATTCGATTCTTCTGTTTTGGGGGTAGTACGAAAAAAATTTTTTTCCTAAAAAATTATGAAATTTTTCTTATTGTCGAAAAAAAATAATCGAATGATAAACAATATTTTCATCTTTCCAACGCAAAAGAAATCAAGTCGATATCTTGAAAACTAAGCAAGTTATGACCAAAAAGGTAACCAGTTCTTCCACTGCCTCTTTCCGGCCACTTTTTAGTATAACTGGTTACCTTTTTGGTCATAACTTGCTTAGTTTTCAAGATATCGACTTGATTTCTTTTGAGTTTGATAGATAAACGTATTGGCTTTAATTCGATTCTTCTGTTTTGGGGGTAGTACGAAAAAAATTTTTTTCCTCAAAAATTATGATGACCTAACCCCTTTGCTTTTTTTGAAAAAATGAAGAAAAAAAATTTTTTTTCATTTTTTAAAAAAAAGCAATGGGTTAAGTCATCATAATCTTTGAGGAAAAAAAATTTAGTCGATATCTTGAAAACTAAGCAAGTTATGACCAAAAAGGTAACCAGTTCTACTAAAAAGTGGCCGGAAAGAGGCAGTAGTAGAACTGGTTACCTTTTTGGTCATAACTTGCTTAGTTTTCAAGATATCGACTTGATTTCTTCTGCATTGGATAGATGAAAATATTGTTTATCATTCGATTATTTTTTTCGATAATAAGAAATATTTTTTTTTTCATTTTTTCAAAGAAAGCAAAGGGGTTAGGTCATTATAATTTTTGAGGAAAAGAATTTCTTTCGTACTACCCCCAAAACAGAAGAATCGAATTAAAGCCAATACGTTTATCTATCAAACTCAAAAGAAATCAAGTCGATATCTTGAAAACTAAGCCAGTTATGACCAAAAAGGTAACCAGTTCCACTACTGCCTTTTTCCCGGCCACTTTTTAGTAGAACTGGTTACCTTTTTGGTCATAACTTGCTTAGTTTTCAAGATATCGACTTGATTTCTTTTGCATTGGAAAGATGAAAATATTGTTTATCATTCGATTATTTTTTTTCGACAATAAGAAAAAAAATTTTTTTTTCATTTTTTCAAAAAAAGCAAAGGGGTTAGGTCATCATAATTTTTGAGGAAAAAAATTTTTTTCGTACTACCCCCAAAACAGAAGAATCGAATTAAAGCCAATACGTTTATCTATCAAACTCAAAAGAAATCAAGTCGATATCTTGAAAACTAAGCCAGTTATGACCAAAAAGGTAACCAGTTCCACTACTGCCTTTTTCCCGGCCATTTTTTAGTAGAACTGGTTACCTTTTTGGTCATAACTTGCTTAGTTTTCAAGATATCGACTTGATTTCTTTTGCATTGGAAAGATGAAAATATTGTTTATCATTCGGTTATTTTTTTTCGACAATAAGAAAAAAATTTTTTTCATTTTTTCAAAAAAAGCAAAGGGGTTAGGTCATCATAATTTTTGAGGAAAAAAATTTTTTTCGTACTACCCCCAAAACAGAAGAATCGACTTAAAGCCAATACGTTTATCTATCAAACTCAAAAGAAATCAAGTCGATATCTTGAAAACTAAGCAAGTTATGACCAAAAAGGTAACCAGTTCTACCTACTACTGCATTTTTCCGGCCACTTTTTAGTAGAACTTTTTGGTCATAACTTGCTTAGTTTTCAAGATATCGACTTGATTTCTTCTGCATTGGATAGATGAAAATATTGTTTATCATTCGATTATTTTTTTCGATAATAAGAAAAAAAATTTTTTTTCATTTTTTCAAAAAAACAAAGGGGCTAGGTCATCATAATTTTTGAGGAAAAAAATTTTTTTCGTACTACCCCCAAAACAGAAGAATCGAATTAAATCCAATACGTTTATCTATCAAACTCAAAAGAAATCAAGTCGATATCTTGAAAACTAAGCAAGTTATGACCAAAAAGGTAACCAGTTCTACTAAAAGATGACCTAACCCCTTTGCTTTTTTTGAAAAAATGAAAAAAAAATTTTTTTTCTTATTGTCGAAAAAAAATAATCGAATGATACACAATATTTTCATCTTTCCAACGCAAAAGAAATCAAGTCGATATCTTGAAAACTAAGCAAGTTATGACCAAAAAGGTAACCAGTTCTTCCACTGCCTCTTTCCGGCCACTTTTTAGTATAACTGGTTACCTTTTTGGTCATAACTTGCTTAGTTTTAAAGATATCGACTTGATTTCTTTTGAGTTTGATAGATAAACTTATTGGCTTCAATTCAATTCTTCTGTTTTGGGGGTAGTACGAAAAAAAATTTTTCCTCAAAAATTATGATGACCTACCCCCTTTGCTTTTTTTGAAAAAATGAAAAAAAAATTTTTTTTTTATTATCGAAAAAAAAAATAATCGAATGATAAACAATATTTTCATCTATCCAACGCAAAAGAAATCAAGTCGATATCTTGAAAACTAAGCAAGTTATGACCAAAAAAATAACCAGTTCTACTACTGCCCCTTTCCGGCCCCTTTTTAGTAGAACTGTTTATCTTTTGGTCATAACTTGCTTAGTTTTCAAGATATCGACTTGATTTCTTTTGCGTTGGAAAGATGAAAATATTGTTTATCATTCGATTATTTTTTTCGATAATAAGAAAAAAAATTTTTTTTCATTTTTTAAAAAAAAGCAATGGGTTAAGTCATCATAATCTTTGAGGAAAAAAAATTTAGTCGATATCTTGAAAACTAAGCAAGTTATGACCAAAAAGGTAACCAGTTCTACTAAAAAGTGGCCGGAAAGAGGCAGTAGTAGAACTGGTTACCTTTTTGGTCAAAACTTGCTTAGTTTTCAAGATATCGACTTGATTTCTTTTGCGTTGGAAAGATGAAAATATTGTTTATCATTCGATTATTTTTTTTCGACAATAAGAAAAAAATTTTTTTTTCATTTTTTCAAAAAAAGCAAAGGGGTTAGGTCATCATAATTTTTGAGGAAAAAAATTTTTTTCGTACTACCCCCAAAACAGAAGAATCGAATTAAAGCCAATACGTTTATCTATCAAACTCAAAAGAAATCAAGTCGATATCTTGAAAACTAAGCAAGTTATGACCAAAAAGGTAACCAGTTCTACTAAAAGATGACCTAACCCCTTTGCTTTTTTTGAAAAAATGAAAAAAAAAAATTTTTTCTTATTGTCGAAAAAAAATAATCGAATGATACACAATATTTTCATCTTTCCAACGCAAAAGAAATCAAGTCGATATCTTGAAAACTAAGCAAGTTATGACCAAAAAGGTAACCAGTTCTACTACAGCCTTTTTCCGGCCACTTTTTAGTAGAACTGGTTACCTTTTTGGTCATAACTTGCTTAGTTTTCAAGATATCGACTTGATTTCTTTTGCGTTGGAAAGATGAAAATATTTTGTATCATTCGATTATTTTTTTTCGACAATAAGAAAAAAATTTTTTTTTTCATTTTTTCAAAAAAAGCAAAGGGGTTAGGTCATCTTGAAAACTAAGCGAGTTATAACCAAAAAGGTAACCAGTTCTACTAAAAAGTGGCCGGAAAGAGGCAGTAGTAGAACTGGTTACCTTTTTGGTCATAACTTGCTTAGTTTTCAAGATATCGACTTGATTTCTTTTGCGTTGGATAGATGAAAATATTGTTTATCATTCGATTATTTTTTTTCGACAATAAGAAAAAAAAATTTTTTTTCATTTTTTCAAAAAAAGCAAAGGGGTTAGGTCATCATAATTTTTGAGGAAAAAAATTTTTTTCGTACTACCCCCAAAACAGAAGAATCGAATTAAAGCCAATACGTTTATCTATCAAACTCAAAAGAAATCAAGTCGATATCTTGAAAACTAAGCAAGTTATGACCAAAAAGGTAACCAGTTCCACTACTGCCTTTTTCCCGGCCACTTTTTAGTAGAACTGGTTACCTTTTTGGTCATAACTTGCTTAGTTTTCAAGATATCGACTTGATTTCTTTTGCATTGGAAAGATGAAAATATTGTTTATCATTCGGTTATTTTTTTTCGACAATAAGAAAAAAATTTTTTTCATTTTTTCAAAAAAAGCAAAGGGGTTAGGTCATCATAATTTTTGAGGAAAAAAATTTTTTTCGTACTACCCCCAAAACAGAAGAATCGAATTAAAGCCAATACGTTTATCTATCAAACTCAAAAGAAATCAAGTCGATATCTTGAAAACTAAGCAAGTTATGACCAAAAAGGTAACCAGTTCCACTACTGCCTTTTTCCCGGCCACTTTTTAGTAGAACTGGTTACCTTTTTGGTCATAACTTGCTTAGTTTTCAAGATATCGACTTGATTTCTTTTGCATTGGAAAGATGAAAATATTGTTTATCATTCGGTTATTTTTTTTCGACAATAAGAAAAAAATTTTTTTCATTTTTTCAAAAAAAGCAAAGGGGTTAGGTCATCATAATTTTTGAGGAAAAAAATTTTTTTCGTACTACCCCCAAAACAGAAGAATCGACTTAAAGCCAATACGTTTATCTATAAAACTCAAAAGAAATCAAGTCGATATCTTGAAAACTAAGCAAGTTATGACCAAAAAGGTAACCAGTTCCACTACTGCCTTTTTCCGGCCACTTTTTAGTAGAACTGGTTACCTTTTTGGTCATAACTTGCTTAGTTTTCAAGATATCGACTTGATTTCTTTTGCGTTGGAAAGATGAAAATATTGTTTATCATTCGATTATTTTTTTTCGACAATAAGAAAAAAAATTTTTTTTTTCATTTTTTCAAAAAAAGCAAAGGGGTTAGGTCATCATAATTTTTGAGGAAAAAAATTTTTTTCGTACTACCCCCAAAACAGAAGAATCGAATTAAAGCCAATACGTTTATCTATCAAACTCAAAAGAAATCAAGTCGATATCTTGAAAACTAAGCAAGTTATGACCAAAAAGGTAACCAGTTCTACCTACTACTGCATTTTTCCGGCCACTTTTTAGTAGAACTTTTTGGTCATAACTTGCTTAGTTTTCAAGATATCGACTTGATTTCTTTTGAGTTTGATAAATAAACGTATTGGCTTTAATTCGATTCTTCTGTTTTGGGGGTAGTACGAAAAAAATTTTTTTCCTCAAAAATTATGATGACCTACCCCCTTTGCTTTTTTTGAAAAAATGAAAAAAAAAATTTTTTTTCTTATTGTCGAAAAAAAATAATCGAATGATAAACAATATTTTCATCTTTCCAACGCAAAAGAAATCAAGTCGATATCTTGATAACTAAGTAAGCTATGACCAAAAGTTCTACTACTGCTTCTTTCCGGCCACTTTTTAGTAGAACTGGTTACCTTTTTGGTCATAACTTGCTTAGTTTTCAAGATATCGACTTGATTTCTTCTGCATTGGATAGATGAAAATATTGTTTATCATTCGATTATTTTTTTCGATAATAAGAAAAAAAATTTTTTTTCATTTTTTCAAAAAAACAAAGGGGCTAGGTCATCATAATTTTTGAGGAAAAAAATTTTTTTCGTACTACCCCCAAAACAGAAGAATCGAATTAAATCCAATACGTTTATCTATCAAACTCAAAAGAAATCAAGTCGATATCTTGAAAACTAAGCAAGTTATGACCAAAAAGGTAACCAGTTCTACTAAAAGATGACCTAACCCCTTTGCTTTTTTTGAAAAAATGAAAAAAAAAAATTTTTTTCTTATTGTCGAAAAAAAATAATCGAATGATACACAATATTTTCATCTTTCCAACGCAAAAGAAATCAAGTCGATATCTTGAAAACTAAGCAAGTTATGACCAAAAAGGTAACCAGTTCTACTACAGCCTTTTTCCGGCCACTTTTTAGTAGAACTGGTTACCTTTTTGGTCATAACTTGCTTAGTTTTAAAGATATCGACTTGATTTCTTTTGAGTTTGATAGATAAACTTATTGGCTTCAATTCAATTCTTCTGTTTTGGGGGTAGTACGAAAAAAAATTTTTTCCTCAAAAATTATGATGACCTAACCCCTTTGCTTTTTTTGAAAAAATGAAAAAAAAATTTTTTTTTTATTATCGAAAAAAAAATAATCGAATGATAAACAATATTTTCATCTATCCAACGCAAAAGAAATCAAGTCGATATCTTGAAAACTAAGCAAGTTATGACCAAAAAAATAACCAGTTCTACTACTGCCCCTTTCCGGCCCCTTTTTAGTAGAACTGGTTACCTTTTTGGTCATAACTTGCTTAGTTTTCAAGATATCGACTTGATTTCTTTTGCGTTAGATAGATGAAAATATTGTTTATCATTCGATTATTTTTTTTCGATAATAGGAAATATTTTTTTTTTCATTTTTTCAAAGAAAGCAAAGGGGTTAGGTCATTATAATTTTTGAGGAAAAGAATTTCTTTCGTACTACCCCCAAAACAGAAGAATCGAATTAAAGCCAATACGTTTATCTATCAAACTCAAAAGAAATCAAGTCGATATCTTGAAAACTAAGCAAGTTATGACCAAAAAGGTAACCAGTTCCACTACTGCCTTTTTCCGGCCACTTTTTAGTAGAACTGGTTACCTTTTTGGTCATAACTGGCTTAGTTTTCAAGATATCGACTTGATTTCTTTTGTGTTGGAAAGATGAAAATATTGTTTATCATTCGATTATTTTTTTTTCGACAATAAGAAAAAAAATTTTTTTTTTCATTTTTTCAAAAAAAGCAAAGGGGGTAGGTCATCATAATTTTTGAGGAAAAAAATTTTTTTCGTACTACCCCCAAAACAGAAGAATCGAATTAAAGCCAATACGTTTATCTATCAAACTCAAAAGAAATCAAGTCGATATCTTGAAAACTAAGCAAGTTATGACCAAAAAGGTAACCAGTTCTACTAAAAAGTGGCCGGAAAGAGGCAGTAGTAGAACTGGTTACCTTTTTGGTCATAACTTGCTTAGTTTTCAAGATATCGACTTGATTTCTTTTGCGTTGCAAAGATGAAAATATTGTTTATCATTCGATTATTTTTTTTCGACAATAAGAAAAAAAAATTTTTTTTCATTTTTTCAAAAAAAGCAAAGGGGTTAGGTCATCATAATTTTTGAGGAAAAAAATTTTTTTCGTACTACCCCCAAAACAGAAGAATCGAATTAAAGCCAATACGTTTATCTATCAAACTCAAAAGAAATCAAGTCGATATCTTGAAAACTAAGCAAGTTATGACCAAAAAGGTAACCAGTTCCACTACTGCCTTTTTCCGGCCACTTTTTAGTAGAACTGGTTACCTTTTTGGTCATAACTTGCTTAGTTTTCAAGATATCGACTTGATTTCTTTTGAGTTTGATAGATAAACGTATTGGCTTTAATTCGATTCTTCTGTTTTGGGGGTAGTACGAAAGAAATTCTTTTCCTCAAATATTATAATGACCTAACCCCTTTGCATTTTTTGAAAAAATGAAAAAAAAAATTTTTTTTCTTATTATCGAAAAAAAATAATCGAATGATAAACAATATTTTCATCTATCAAACGCAAAAGAAATCAAGTCGATATCTTGAAAACTAAGCAAGTTATGACCAGTTCTACTAAAAAGGGGCCGGAAAGGGGCAGTAGTAGAACTGGTTACCTTTTTTCTTATTGTCAAAAAAAAATAATTGAATGATAAACAATATTTTCATCTTTCCAACGCAAAAGAAATCAAGTTGATATCTTGAAAACTAAGCAAGTTATGACCAAAAAGGTAACCAGTTCCACTACTGCCTTTTTCCGGCCACTTTTTAGTAGAACTGGTTACCTTTTTGGTCATAACTTGCTTAGTTTTCAAGATATCGACTTGATTTCTTTTGAGTTTGATAGATAAACGTATTGGCTTTAATTCGATTCTTCTGTTTTGGGGGTAGTACGAAAGAAATTCTTTTCCTCAAATATTATAATGACCTAACCCCTTTGCATTTTTTGAAAAAATGAAAAAAAAAAATATTTTTCTTATTATCGAAAAAAAATAATCGAATGATAAACAATATTTTCATCTATCAAACGCAAAAGAAATCAAGTCGATATCTTGAAAACTAAGCAAGTTATGACCAGTTCTACTAAAAAGTGGCCGGAAAAAGGCAGTAGTAGAACTGGTTACCTTTTTGGTCATAACTTGCTTAGTTTTCAAGATATCGACTTGATTTCTTTTGCATTGGAAAGATGAAAATATTGTTTATCATTCGATTATTTTTTTTCGACAATAAGAAAAAAAATTTTTTTTTTCATTTTTTCAAAAAAAGCAAAGGGGTTAGGTCATCATAATTTTTGAGGAAAAAAATTTTTTTCGTACTACCCCCAAAACAGAAGAATCGAATTAAAGCCAATACGTTTATCTATCAAACTCAAAAGAAATCAAGTCGATATCTTGAAAACTAAGCAAGTTATGACCAAAAAGGTAACCAGTTCCACTACTGCCTTTTTCCCGGCCACTTTTTAGTAGAACTGGTTACCTTTTTGGTCATAACTTGCTTAGTTTTCAAGATATCGACTTGATTTCTTTTGCATTGGAAAGATGAAAATATTGTTTATCATTCGGTTATTTTTTTTCGACAATAAGAAAAAAATTTTTTTCATTTTTTCAAAAAAAGCAAAGGGGTTAGGTCATCATAATTTTTGAGGAAAAAAATTTTTTTCGTACTACCCCCAAAACAGAAGAATCGACTTAAAGCCAATACGTTTATCTATCAAACTCAAAAGAAATCAAGTCGATATCTTGAAAACTAAGCAAGTTATGACCAAAAAGGTAACCAGTTCCACTACTGCCTTTTTCCGGCCACTTTTTAGTAGAACTGGTTACCTTTTTGGTCATAACTTGCTTAGTTTTCAAGATATCGACTTGATTTCTTTTGCGTTGGAAAGATGAAAATATTGTTTATCATTCGATTATTTTTTTTCGACAATAAGAAAAAAAATTTTTTTTTTCATTTTTTCAAAAAAAGCAAAGGGGTTAGGTCATCATAATTTTTGAGGAAAAAAATTTTTTTCGTACTACCCCCAAAACAGAAGAATCGAATTAAAGCCAATACGTTTATCTATCAAACTCAAAAGAAATCAAGTCGATATCTTGAAAACTAAGCAAGTTATGACCAAAAAGGTAACCAGTTCTACCTACTACTGCATTTTTCCGGCCACTTTTTAGTAGAACTTTTTGGTCATAACTTGCTTAGTTTTCAAGATATCGACTTGATTTCTTTTGAGTTTGATAAATAAACGTATTGGCTTTAATTCGATTCTTCTGTTTTGGGGGTAGTACGAAAAAAATTTTTTTCCTCAAAAATTATGATGACCTACCCCCTTTGCTTTTTTTGAAAAAATGAAAAAAAAAATTTTTTTTCTTATTGTCGAAAAAAAATAATCGAATGATAAACAATATTTTCATCTTTCCAACGCAAAAGAAATCAAGTCGATATCTTGATAACTAAGTAAGCTATGACCAAAAGTTCTACTACTGCTTCTTTCCGGCCACTTTTTAGTAGAACTGGTTACCTTTTTGGTCATAACTTGCTTAGTTTTCAAGATATCGACTTGATTTCTTCTGCATTGGATAGATGAAAATATTGTTTATCATTCGATTATTTTTTTCGATAATAAGAAAAAAAATTTTTTTTCATTTTTTCAAAAAAACAAAGGGGCTAGGTCATCATAATTTTTGAGGAAAAAAATTTTTTTCGTACTACCCCCAAAACAGAAGAATCGAATTAAATCCAATACGTTTATCTATCAAACTCAAAAGAAATCAAGTCGATATCTTGAAAACTAAGCAAGTTATGACCAAAAAGGTAACCAGTTCTACTAAAAGATGACCTAACCCCTTTGCTTTTTTTGAAAAAATGAAAAAAAAAAATTTTTTTCTTATTGTCGAAAAAAAATAATCGAATGATACACAATATTTTCATCTTTCCAACGCAAAAGAAATCAAGTCGATATCTTGAAAACTAAGCAAGTTATGACCAAAAAGGTAACCAGTTCCACTACTGCCTTTTTCCGGCCACTTTTTAGTAGAACTGGTTACCTTTTTAGTCATAACTGGCTTAGTTTTCAAGATATCGACTTGATTTCTTTTGTGTTGGAAAGATGAAAATATTGTTTATCATTCGATTATTTTTTTTTCGACAATAAGAAAAAAAATTTTTTTTTTCATTTTTTCAAAAAAAGCAAAGGGGGTAGGTCATCATAATTTTTGAGGAAAAAAATTTTTTTCGTACTACCCCCAAAACAGAAGAATCGAATTAAAGCCAATACGTTTATCTATCAAACTCAAAAGAAATCAAGTCGATATCTTGAAAACTAAGCAAGTTATGACCAAAAAGGTAACCAGTTCCACTACTGCCTTTTTCCGGCCACTTTTTAGTAGAACTGGTTACCTTTTTGGTCATAACTTGCTTAGTTTTCAAGATATCGACTTGATTTCTTTTGAGTTTGATAGATAAACGTATTGGCTTTAATTCGATTCTTCTGTTTTGGGGGTAGTACGAAAGAAATTCTTTTCCTCAAATATTATAATGACCTAACCCCTTTGCATTTTTTGAAAAAATGAAAAAAAAAATTTTTTTTCTTATTATCGAAAAAAAATAATCGAATGATAAACAATATTTTCATCTATCAAACGCAAAAGAAATCAAGTCGATATCTTGAAAACTAAGCAAGTTATGACCAGTTCTACTAAAAAGGGGCCGGAAAGGGGCAGTAGTAGAACTGGTTACCTTTTTTCTTATTGTCAAAAAAAAATAATTGAATGATAAACAATATTTTCATCTTTCCAACGCAAAAGAAATCAAGTTGATATCTTGAAAACTAAGCAAGTTATGACCAAAAAGGTAACCAGTTCCACTACTGCCTTTTTCCGGCCACTTTTTAGTAGAACTGGTTACCTTTTTGGTCATAACTTGCTTAGTTTTCAAGATATCGACTTGATTTCTTTTGAGTTTGATAGATAAACGTATTGGCTTTAATTCGATTCTTCTGTTTTGGGGGTAGTACGAAAGAAATTCTTTTCCTCAAATATTATAATGACCTAACCCCTTTGCATTTTTTGAAAAAATGAAAAAAAAAAATATTTTTCTTATTATCGAAAAAAAATAATCGAATGATAAACAATATTTTCATCTATCAAACGCAAAAGAAATCAAGTCGATATCTTGAAAACTAAGCAAGTTATGACCAGTTCTACTAAAAAGTGGCCGGAAAAAGGCAGTAGTAGAACTGGTTACCTTTTTGGTCATAACTTGCTTAGTTTTCAAGATATCGACTTGATTTCTTTTGCATTGGAAAGATGAAAATATTGTTTATCATTCGATT
Source organism: Germaria angustata (assembly GCA_963681545.1). Lineage (NCBI taxonomy): Eukaryota > Metazoa > Arthropoda > Insecta > Diptera > Tachinidae > Germaria > Germaria angustata. The sequence goes on from OY813000.1 coordinate 59,749,731, forward strand.
ATTTTTTTTCGACAATAAGAAAAAAAATTTTTTTTTTCATTTTTTCAAAAAAAGCAAAGGGGTTAGGTCATCATAATTTTTGAGGAAAAAAATTTTTTTCGTACTACCCCCAAAACAGAAGAATCGAATTAAAGCCAATACGTTTATCTATCAAACTCAAAAGAAATCAAGTCGATATCTTGAAAACTAAGCAAGTTATGACCAAAAAGGTAACCAGTTCCACTACTGCCTTTTTCCCGGCCACTTTTTAGTAGAACTGGTTACCTTTTTGGTCATAACTTGCTTAGTTTTCAAGATATCGACTTGATTTCTTTTGCATTGGAAAGATGAAAATATTGTTTATCATTCGGTTATTTTTTTTCGACAATAAGAAAAAAATTTTTTTCATTTTTTCAAAAAAAGCAAAGGGGTTAGGTCATCATAATTTTTGAGGAAAAAAATTTTTTTCGTACTACCCCCAAAACAGAAGAATCGACTTAAAGCCAATACGTTTATCTATCAAACTCAAAAGAAATCAAGTCGATATCTTGAAAACTAAGCAAGTTATGACCAAAAAGGTAACCAGTTCCACTACTGCCTTTTTCCGGCCACTTTTTAGTAGAACTGGTTACCTTTTTGGTCATAACTTGCTTAGTTTTCAAGATATCGACTTGATTTCTTTTGCGTTGGAAAGATGAAAATATTGTTTATCATTCGATTATTTTTTTTCGACAATAAGAAAAAAAATTTTTTTTTTCATTTTTTCAAAAAAAGCAAAGGGGTTAGGTCATCATAATTTTTGAGGAAAAAAATTTTTTTCGTACTACCCCCAAAACAGAAGAATCGAATTAAAGCCAATACGTTTATCTATCAAACTCAAAAGAAATCAAGTCGATATCTTGAAAACTAAGCAAGTTATGACCAAAAAGGTAACCAGTTCTACCTACTACTGCATTTTTCCGGCCACTTTTTAGTAGAACTTTTTGGTCATAACTTGCTTAGTTTTCAAGATATCGACTTGATTTCTTTTGAGTTTGATAAATAAACGTATTGGCTTTAATTCGATTCTTCTGTTTTGGGGGTAGTACGAAAAAAATTTTTTTCCTCAAAAATTATGATGACCTACCCCCTTTGCTTTTTTTGAAAAAATGAAAAAAAAAATTTTTTTTCTTATTGTCGAAAAAAAATAATCGAATGATAAACAATATTTTCATCTTTCCAACGCAAAAGAAATCAAGTCGATATCTTGATAACTAAGTAAGCTATGACCAAAAGTTCTACTACTGCTTCTTTCCGGCCACTTTTTAGTAGAACTGGTTACCTTTTTGGTCATAACTTGCTTAGTTTTCAAGATATCGACTTGATTTCTTCTGCATTGGATAGATGAAAATATTGTTTATCATTCGATTATTTTTTTCGATAATAAGAAAAAAAATTTTTTTTCATTTTTTCAAAAAAACAAAGGGGCTAGGTCATCATAATTTTTGAGGAAAAAAATTTTTTTCGTACTACCCCCAAAACAGAAGAATCGAATTAAATCCAATACGTTTATCTATCAAACTCAAAAGAAATCAAGTCGATATCTTGAAAACTAAGCAAGTTATGACCAAAAAGGTAACCAGTTCTACTAAAAGATGACCTAACCCCTTTGCTTTTTTTGAAAAAATGAAAAAAAAAAATTTTTTTCTTATTGTCGAAAAAAAATAATCGAATGATACACAATATTTTCATCTTTCCAACGCAAAAGAAATCAAGTCGATATCTTGAAAACTAAGCAAGTTATGACCAAAAAGGTAACCAGTTCTACTACAGCCTTTTTCCGGCCACTTTTTAGTAGAACTGGTTACCTTTTTGGTCATAACTTGCTTAGTTTTAAAGATATCGACTTGATTTCTTTTGAGTTTGATAGATAAACTTATTGGCTTCAATTCAATTCTTCTGTTTTGGGGGTAGTACGAAAAAAAATTTTTTCCTCAAAAATTATGATGACCTAACCCCTTTGCTTTTTTTGAAAAAATGAAAAAAAAATTTTTTTTTTATTATCGAAAAAAAAAATAATCGAATGATAAACAATATTTTCATCTATCCAACGCAAAAGAAATCAAGTCGATATCTTGAAAACTAAGCAAGTTATGACCAAAAAAATAACCAGTTCTACTACTGCCCCTTTCCGGCCCCTTTTTAGTAGAACTGGTTACCTTTTTGGTCATAACTTGCTTAGTTTTCAAGATATCGACTTGATTTCTTTTGCGTTAGATAGATGAAAATATTGTTTATCATTCGATTATTTTTTTTCGATAATAGGAAATATTTTTTTTTTCATTTTTTCAAAGAAAGCAAAGGGGTTAGGTCATTATAATTTTTGAGGAAAAGAATTTCTTTCGTACTACCCCCAAAACAGAAGAATCGAATTAAAGCCAATACGTTTATCTATCAAACTCAAAAGAAATCAAGTCGATATCTTGAAAACTAAGCAAGTTATGACCAAAAAGGTAACCAGTTCCACTACTGCCTTTTTCCGGCCACTTTTTAGTAGAACTGGTTACCTTTTTAGTCATAACTGGCTTAGTTTTCAAGATATCGACTTGATTTCTTTTGTGTTGGAAAGATGAAAATATTGTTTATCATTCGATTATTTTTTTTTCGACAATAAGAAAAAAAATTTTTTTTTTCATTTTTTCAAAAAAAGCAAAGGGGGTAGGTCATCATAATTTTTGAGGAAAAAAATTTTTTTCGTACTACCCCCAAAACAGAAGAATCGAATTAAAGCCAATACGTTTATCTATCAAACTCAAAAGAAATCAAGTCGATATCTTGAAAACTAAGCAAGTTATGACCAAAAAGGTAACCAGTTCTACTAAAAAGTGGCCGGAAAGAGGCAGTAGTAGAACTGGTTACCTTTTTGGTCATAACTTGCTTAGTTTTCAAGATATCGACTTGATTTCTTTTGCGTTGCAAAGATGAAAATATTGTTTATCATTCGATTATTTTTTTTCGACAATAAGAAAAAAAAATTTTTTTTCATTTTTTCAAAAAAAGCAAAGGGGTTAGGTCATCATAATTTTTGAGGAAAAAAATTTTTTTCGTACTACCCCCAAAACAGAAGAATCGAATTAAAGCCAATACGTTTATCTATCAAACTCAAAAGAAATCAAGTCGATATCTTGAAAACTAAGCAAGTTATGACCAAAAAGGTAACCAGTTCCACTACTGCCTTTTTCCGGCCACTTTTTAGTAGAACTGGTTACCTTTTTGGTCATAACTTGCTTAGTTTTCAAGATATCGACTTGATTTCTTTTGAGTTTGATAGATAAACGTATTGGCTTTAATTCGATTCTTCTGTTTTGGGGGTAGTACGAAAGAAATTCTTTTCCTCAAATATTATAATGACCTAACCCCTTTGCATTTTTTGAAAAAATGAAAAAAAAAAATTTTTTTTCTTATTATCGAAAAAAAATAATCGAATGATAAACAATATTTTCATCTATCAAACGCAAAAGAAATCAAGTCGATATCTTGAAAACTAAGCAAGTTATGACCAGTTCTACTAAAAAGGGGCCGGAAAGGGGCAGTAGTAGAACTGGTTACCTTTTTTCTTATTGTCAAAAAAAAATAATTGAATGATAAACAATATTTTCATCTTTCCAACGCAAAAGAAATCAAGTTGATATCTTGAAAACTAAGCAAGTTATGACCAAAAAGGTAACCAGTTCCACTACTGCCTTTTTCCGGCCACTTTTTAGTAGAACTGGTTACCTTTTTGGTCATAACTTGCTTAGTTTTCAAGATATCGACTTGATTTCTTTTGAGTTTGATAGATAAACGTATTGGCTTTAATTCGATTCTTCTGTTTTGGGGGTAGTACGAAAGAAATTCTTTTCCTCAAATATTATAATGACCTAACCCCTTTGCATTTTTTGAAAAAATGAAAAAAAAAAATATTTTTCTTATTATCGAAAAAAAATAATCGAATGATAAACAATATTTTCATCTATCAAACGCAAAAGAAATCAAGTCGATATCTTGAAAACTAAGCAAGTTATGACCAGTTCTACTAAAAAGTGGCCGGAAAAAGGCAGTAGTAGAACTGGTTACCTTTTTGGTCATAACTTGCTTAGTTTTCAAGATATCGGCTTGATTTCTTTTACGTTGGATAGATGAAAATATTGTTTATCATTCGATTATTTTTTTTCGATAATAAGAAAAAAATTTTTTTTTCATTTTTTCAAAAAAACCAAAGGGGTTAGGTCATTATAATTTTTGAGGAAAAGAATTTCTTTCGTACTACCCCCAAAACAGAAGAATCGAATTAAAGCCAATACGTTTATCTATTAAACTCAAAAGAAATCAAGTCAATATCTTGAAAACTAGCAAGTTATGACCAAAAAGGTAACCAGTTCTACTAAAAAGTGGCCGGAAAGAAGCAGTAGTAGAACTTTTGGTCATAGCTTGCTTAGTTCTCAGGATATCGACTTGATTTCTTTTGCGTTGGATAAATGAAAATATTGTTTATCATTCGATTATCTTTTTTCGTTAATAAGAAAAAAATTTTTTTTTCATTTAAAAAAAAACAAAGGGGTTAGTTAGGTCATCATAATTTTTGAGGAAAAAAATTTTTTTCGTACTACCCCCAAAACAGAAGAATCGAATTAAAGCCAATACGTTTATCTATCAAACTCAAAAGAAATCAAGTCGATATCTTAAAAACTAAGCAAGTTATGACCAAAAAGGTAACCAGTTCTACTAAAAAAGTGGCCGGAAAGAGGCAGTAGTAGAACTGGTTACCTTTTTGGTCATAACTTGCTTAGTTTTCAAGATATCGACTTGATTTCTTTTGCGTTGGAAAGATGAAAATATTGTTTATCATTCGATTATTTTTTTTTCGACAATAAGAAAAAAAATTTTTTTTTTCATTTTTTCAAAAAAAGCAAAGGGGTTAGGTCATCATAATTTTTGAGGAAAAAAATTTTTTTCGCACTACCCCCAAAACAGAAGAATCGAATTAAAGCCAATACGTTTATCTATTAAACTCAAAAGAAATCAAGTCGATATCTTGAAAACTAAGCAAGTTATGACCAAAAAGGTAACCAGTTCTACTACTGCCTTTTTCCGGCCACTTTTTAGTAGAACTGGTTACCTTTTTGGTCATAACTTGCTTAGTTTTCAAGATATCGACTTGATTTCTTTTGCGTTGGAAAGATGAAAATATTGTTTATCATTCGATTATTTTTTTTTCGACAATAAGAAAAAAAATTTTTTTTTTCATTTTTTCAAAAAAAGCAAAGGGGTTAGGTCATCATAATTTTTGAGGAAAAAAATTTTTTTCGTACTACCCCCAAAACAGAAGAATCGAATTAAAGCCAATACGTTTATCTATTAATCTCAAAAGAAATCAAGTCGATATCTTGAAAACTAAGCAAGTTATGACCAAAAAGGTAACCAGTTCTACTACTGCCCCTTTCCGGCCCCTTTTTAGTAGAACTGGTCATAACTTGCTTAGTTTTCAAGATATCGACTTGATTTCTTTTGCGTTTGATAGATGAAAATATTGTTTATCATTCGATTATTTTTTTTCGATAAGAAAAAAAATTTTTTTTTCATTTTTTCAAAAAAAGCAAAGGGGTTAGGTCATTATAATATTTGAGGAAAAGAATTTCTTTCGTACTACCCCCAAAACAGAAGAATCGAATTAAAGCCAATACGTTTATCTATTAAACTCAAAAGAAATCAAGTCAATATCTTGAAAACTAGCAAGTTATGACCAAAAAGGTAACCAGTTTTACTAAAAAGTGGCCGGAAAGAGGCAGTAGTAGAACTGGTTACCTTTTTTCTTATTGTCAAAAAAAAAAAAATAATTGAATGATAAACAATATTTTCATCTTTCCAACGCAAAAGAAATCAAGTCGATATCTTGAAAACTAAGCAAGTTATGACCAAAAAGGTAACCAGTTCTACTAAAAAGTGGCCGGAAAGAGGCAGTAGTAGAACTGGTTACCTTTTTGGTCATAACTTGCTTAGTTTTCAAGATATCGGCTTGATTTCTTTTACGTTGGATAGATGAAAATATTGTATATCATTCGATTCTTTTTTTTCGATAATAAGAAAATTTTTTTTTTCATTTTTTCAAAAAAAGCAAAGGGGTTAGGTCATTATAATTTTTGAGGAAAAGAATTTCTTTCGTACTACCCCCAAAACAGAAGAATCGAATTAAAGCCAATACGTTTATCTATTAAACTCAAAAGAAATCAAGTCAATATCTTGAAAACTAGCAAGTTATGACCAAAAAGGTAACCAGTTCTACTACTGCCCCTTTCCGGCCCCTTTTTAGTAGAACTGGTCATAACTTGCTTAGTTTTCAAGATATCGACTTGATTTCTTGTGCGTTGGATAAATGAAAATATTGTTTATCATTCGATTATCTTTTTTCGTTAATAAGAAAAAAAAATTTTTTTCATTTAAAAAAAAACAAAGGGGTTAGGTCATCATAATTTTTGAGGAAAAAAATTTTTTTCGTACTACCCCCAAAACAGAAGAATCGAATTAAAGCCAATACGTTTATCTATCAAACTCAAAAGAAATCAAGTCGATATCTTAAAAACTAAGCAAGTTATGACCAAAAAGGTAACCAGTTCTACTAAAAAAGTGGCCGGAAAGAGGCAGTAGTAGAACTGGTTACCTTTTTGGTCATAACTTGCTTAGTTTTCAAGACATCGACTTGATTTCTTCTGCATTGGATAGATGAAAATATTGTTTATCATTCGATTATTTTTTTCGATAATAAGAAAAAAATTTTGTTTTAATTTTTTCAAAAAAAGCAAAGGGGTTAGGTCATCATAATCTTTGAGGAAAAAAATTTAGTCGATATCTTGAAAACTAAGCAAGTTATGACCAAAAAGGTAACCAGTTCTACTAAAAAGTGGCCGGAAAAAGGCAGTAGTAGAACTGGTTACCTTTTTGGTCATAACTTGCTTAGTTTTCAAGATATCGACTTGATTTCTTTTGCGTTGGAAAGATGAAAATATTGTTTATTATTCGATTATTTTTTTTCGACAATAAGAAAAAATTTTTTTTTCATTTTTTCAAAAAAAGCAATGGGGTTAGGTCAACATAATTTTTGAGGAAAAAAATTTTTTTCCTACTACCCCCAAAACAGAAGAATCGAATTAAAGCCAATACGTTTATCTATCAAACTCAAAAGAAATCAAGTCGATATCTTGAAAACTGAGCAAGTTATGACCAAAAAGGTAACCAGTTCTACTACTGCCTTTTTCCGGCCACTTTTTAGTAGAACTGGTTACCTTTTTGGTCATAACTTGCTTAGTTTTCAAGATATCGACTTGATTTCTTTTGCGTTGGAAAGATGAAAATATTGTTTATCATTCGATTATTTTTTTTTCGACAATAAGAAAAAAAAATTTTTTTTTTCATTTTTTCAAAAAAAGCAAAGGGGTTAGGTCATCATAATTTTTGAGGAAAAAAATTTTTTTCGTACTACCTCCAAAACAGAAGAATCGAATTAAAGCCAATACGTTTATCTATCAAACTCAAAAGAAATCAAGTCGATATCTTGAAAACTGAGCAAGTTATGACCAAAAAGGTAACCAGTTCTACTACTGCCTTTTTCCGGCCACTTTTTAGTAGAACTGGTTACCTTTTTGGTCATAACTTGCTTAGTTTTCAAGATATCGACTTGATTTCTTTTGCGTTGGAAAGATGAAAATATTGTTTATCATTCGATTATTTTTTTTCGACAATAAGAAAAAAATTTTTTTTTTTCATTTTTTCAAAAAAAGCAAAGGGGTTAGGTCATCATAATTTTTGAGGAAAAAAATTTTTTTCGTACTACCCCCAAAACAGAAGAATCGAATTAAAGCCAATACGTTTATCTATCAAACTCAAAAGAAATCAAGTCGATATCTTGAAAACTAAGCAAGTTATGACCAAAAAGGTAACCAGTTCTACTACTGCCTTTTTCCGGCCACTTTTTAGTAGAACTGGTTACCTTTTTGGTCATAACTTGCTTAGTTTTCAAGATATCGACTTGATTTCTTTTGCGTTGGAAAGATGAAAATATTGTTTATCATTCGATTATTTTTTTTTCGACAATAAGAAAAAAATTTTTTTTTTCATTTTTTCAAAAAAAGCAAAGGGGTTAGGTCATCATAATTTTTGAGGAAAAAAATTTTTTTCGTACTACCCCCAAAACAGAAGAATCGAATTAAAGCCAATACGTTTATCTATCAAACTCAAAAGAAATCAAGTCGATATCTTGAAAACTAAGCAAGTTATGACCAAAAAGGTAACCAGTTCTACTACTGCCTTTTTCCGGCCACTTTTTAGTAGAACTGGTTACCTTTTTGGTCATAACTTGCTTAGTTTTCAAGATATCGAGTTGATTTCTTTTGAGTTTGATAGATAAACGTATTGGCTTTAATTCAATTCTTCTGTTTTGGGGGTAGTACGAAATAAAATTTTTTCCTCAAAAATTATGATGAACTAACCCCTTTGCTTTTTTTGAAAAAATGAAAAAAAAATTTTTTTTTATTATCGAAAAAAAAAAATCGAATGATACACAATATTTTCATCTATCCAACGCAAAAGAAATCAAGTCGATATCTTGAAAACTAAGCAAGTTATGACCAAAAAGGTAACCAGTTCTACTACTGCCCCTTTCCGGCCCCTTTTTAGTAGAACTGGTTACCTTTTTGGTCATAACTTGCTTAGCTTTCAAGATATCGACTTGATTTCTTTTGCGTTGGAAAGATGAAAATATTGTTTATCATTCGATTATTTTTTTTCGACAATAAGAAAAAAAATTTTTTTTTTCATTTTTTCAAAAAAAGCAAAGGGGTTAGGTCATCATAATTTTTGAGGAAAAAAATTTTTTTCGTACTACCCCCAAAACAGAAGAATCGAATTAAAGCCAATACGTTTATCTATCAAACTCAAAAGGAATCAAGTCGATATCTTGAAAACTAAGCAAGTTATGACCAAAAAGGTAACCCGTTCTACTAAAAAGTAGCCGGAAAGAGGCAGTAGTAGCACTGGCTACCTTTTTGGTCATAACTTGCTTAGTTTTCAAGATATCGACTTGATTTCTTTTGAGTTTGATAGATAAACGTATTGGCTTTAATTCGATTCTTCTGTTTTGGGGGTAGTACGAAAAAAATTTTTTTCCTCAAAAATTATGATGACCTAACCCCTTTGCTTTTTTTGAAAAAATGAAAAAAAAAAATTTTTTTTCTTATTATCGAAAAAAAATAATCGAATGATAAACAATATTTTCATCTTTCCAACGCAAAAGAAATCAAGTCGATATCTTGAAAGCTAAGCAAGTTATGACCAAAAAGGTAACCAGTTCTACTAAAAAGGGGCCGGAAAGGGGCAGTAGTAGAACTGGTTACCTTTTTGGTCATAACTTGCTTAGTTTTCAAGATATCGACTTGATTTCTTTTGCGTTGGATAGATGAAAATATTGTTTATCATTCGATTTTTTTTTTCGATAATAAAAAAAAATTTTTTTTTCATTTTTTCAAAAAAAGCAAAGGGGTTAGTTCATCATAATTTTTGAGGAAAAAATTTTATTTCGTACTACCCCCAAAACAGAAGAATTGAATTAAAGCCAATACGTTTATCTATCAAACTCAAAAGAAATCAAGTCGATATCTTGAAAACTAAGCAAATTATGACCAAAAAGGTAGCCAGTGCTACTACTGCCTCTTTCCGGCTACTTTTTAGTAGAACGGGTTACCTTTTTGGTCATAACTTGCTTAGTTTTCAAGATATCGACTTGATTCCTTTTGAGTTTGATAGATAAACGTATTGGCTTTAATGCGATTCTTCTGTTTTGGGGGTAGTACGAAAAAAATTTTTTTCCTCAAGAATTATGATGACCTAACCCCTTTGCTTTTTTTGAAAAAATGAAAAAAAAATTTTTTTTCTTATTGTCGAAAAAAAATAATCGAATGATAAACAATATTTTCATCTTTCCAACGCAAAAGAAATCAAGTCGATATCTTGAAAGCTAAGCAAGTTATGACCAAAAAGGTAACCAGTTCTACTAAAAAGGGGCCGGAAAGGGGCAGTAGTAGAACTGGTTACCTTTTTGGTCATAACTTGCTTAGTTTTCAAGATATCGACTTGATTTTTTTTGCGTTGGATAGATGAAAATATTGTTTATCATTCGATTTTTTTTTCGATAATAAAAAAAAATTTTTTTTTCATTTTTTCAAAAAAAGCAAAGGGGTTAGTTCATCATAATTTTTGAGGAAAAAATTTTATTTCGTACTACCCCCAAAACAGAAGAATTGAATTAAAGCCAATACGTTTATCTATCAAACTCAAAAGAAATCAAGTCGATATCTTGAAAACTAAGCAAGTTATGACCAAAAAGGTAACCAGTTCTACTAAAAAGTGGCCGGAAAAAGGCAGTAGTAGAACTGGTTACCTTTTTGGTCTTAACTTGCTTAGTTTTCAAGATATCGACTTGATTTCTTTTGAGTTTGATAGATAAACGTATTGGCTTTAATTCGATTCTTCTGTTTTGGGGGTAGTACGAAAAAAATTTTTTTCCTCAAAAATTATGATGACCTAACCCCTTTGATTTTTTTGAAAAAATGAAAAAAAAATTTTTTTTTCTTATTGTCGAAAAAAAATAATCGAATGATAAACAATATTTTCATCTTTCCAACGCAAAAGAAATCAAGTCGATATCTTGAAAACTAAGCAAGTTATGACCAAAAAGGTAACTAGTTCTACTACTGCCTCTTTCCGGCTACTTTTTAGTAGAACTGGTTACCTTTTTGGTCATAACTTGCTTAGTTTTCAAGATATCGACTTGATTTCTTTTGAGTTTGATAGATAAACGTATTGGCTTTAATTCGATTCTTCTGTTTTGGGGGTAGTACGAAAAAAAATTTTTTCCTCAAAAATTATGATGACCTAACCCCTTTGCTTTTTTTGAAAAAATAAAAAAAAAATTTTTTCTTATTATCGAAAAAAAATCATCGAATGATAAACAATATTTTCATCTATCCAACGCAAAATAAATCAAGTCGATATCTTGAGAACTAAGCAAGCTATGACCAAAAGTTCTACTACTGCTTCTTTCCGGCCACTTTTTAGTAGAACTGGTTACCTTTTTGGTCATAACTTGCTTAGTTTTCAAGATATCGACTTGATTTCTTTTGAGTTTGATAGATAAACGTATTGGCTTTAATTCGATTCTTCTGTTTTGGGGGTAGTACGAAAAAAATTTTTTTCCTCAAAAATTATGATGACCTAACCCCTTTGCTTTTTTTGAAAAAATGAAAAAAAAAAATTTTTTTTCTCATTGTCGAAAAAAATAATCGAATGATAAACAATATTTTCATCTTTCCAACGCAAAAGAAATCAAGTCGATATCTTGAAAACTAAGCAAGTTATGACCAAAAAGGTAACCAGTTCTACTACTGCCTCTTTCCGGCCACTTTTTAGTAGAACTGGTTACCTTTTTGGTCATAACTTGCTTAGTTTTCAAGATATCGACTTGATTTCTTTTGAGTTTGATAGATAAACGTATTGGCTTTAATTCGATTCTTCTGTTTTGGGGGTAGTACGAAAAAATTTTTTTCCTCAAAAATTATGATGACCTAACCCCTTTGCTTTTTTTGAAAAAATGAAAAAAAAAAATTTTTTTTCTCATTGTCGAAAAAAATAATCGAATGATAAACAATATTTTCATCTTTCCAACGCAAAAGAAATCAAGTCGATATCTTGAAAACTAAGCAAGTTATGACCAAAAAGGTAACCAGTTCTACTACTGCCTCTTCCCGGCCACTTTTTAGTAGAACTGGTTACCTTTTTGGTCATAACTTGCTTAGTTTTCAAGATATCGACTTGATTTCTTTTGAGTTTGATAGATAAACGTATTGGCTTTAATTCGATTCTTCTGTTTTGGGGGTAGTACGAAAAAAATTTTTTTCCTCAAAAATTATGTTGACCTAACCCCATTGCTTTTTTTGAAAAAATGATAAAAAAATTTTTTTTTTCTTATTGTCGAAAAAAAATAATCGAATAATAAACAATATTTTCATCTTTCCAACGCAAAAGAAATCAAGTCGATATCTTGAAAACTAAGCAAGTTATGACCAAAAAGGTAACCAGTTGTACTAAAAAGTGGCCGGAAAGAAGCAGTAGTAGAACTTTTGGTCATAGCTTGCTTAGTTCTCAAGATATCGACTTGATTTATCTTGCGTTGGATAGATGAAAATATTGTTTATCATTCGATGATTTTTTTTCGATAATAAGAAAAAAAATTTTTTTTTTTCAAAAAAGCAAAGGGGTTAGGTCATCATAATTTTTGAGGAAAAAATTTAGTCGATATCTTGAAAACTAAGCAAGTTATGACCAAAAAGGTAACCAGTTCTACTAAAAAGTGGCCGGAAAAAGGCAGTAGTAGAACTGGTTACCTTTTTGGTCATAACTTGCTTAGTTTTCAAGATATCGACTTGATTTCTTTTGCGTTGGAAAGATGAAAATATTGTTTATTATTCGATTATTTTTTTTCGACAATAAGAAAATTTTTTTTTTTTCATTTTTTCAAAAAAAGCAATGGGGTTAGGTCAACATAATTTTTGAGGAAAAAAAATTTTTTCGTACTACCCCCAAAACAGAAGAATGGAATTAAAGCCAATACGTTTATCTATCAAACTCAAAAGAAATCAAGTCGATATCTTGAAAACTAAGCAAGTTATGACCAAAAAGGTAACCAGTTCTACTACTGCCCCTTTCCGGCCCCTTTTTAGTAGAACTGGTTACCTTTTTGGTCATAACTTGCTTAGTTTTCAAGATATCGACTTGATATCTTCTGCATTGGATAGATGAAAATATTGTTTATCATTCGATTATTTTTTTTCGACAATAAGAAAAAAAATTTTTTTTTCATTTTTTCAAAAAAAGCAAAGGGGTCATCATAATTTTTGAGGAAAAAAATTTTTTTCGTACTACCACCAAAACAGAAGAATCGAATTAAAGCCAATACGTTTATCTATCAAACTCAAAAGAAATCAAGTCGATATCTTGAAAACTAGCAAGTTATGACCAAAAAGGTAACCAGTTCTACTAAAAAGTGGCCGGAAAGAGGCAGTAGTAGAACTTTTGGTCATAGCTTGCTTAGTTCTCAAGATATCGACTTGATTTCTTCTGCATTGGATAAATGAAAATATTGTTTATCATTCGATTATTTTTTTCGATAATAAGAAAAAAATTTTTTTTTTCATTTTTTCAAAAAAAGCAATGGGGTTAGGTCAACATAATTTTTGAGGAAAAAAAATTTTTTCGTACTACCCCCAAAACAGAAGAATGGAATTAAAGCCAATACGTTTATCTATCAAACTCAAAAGAAATCAAGTCGATATCTTGAAAACTAAGCAAGTTATGACCAAAAAGGTAACCAGTTCTACTACTGCCCCTTTCCGGCCCCTTTTTAGTAGAACTGGTTACCTTTTTGGTCATAACTTGCTTAGTTTTCAAGATATCGACTTGATATCTTCTGCATTGGATAGATGAAAATATTGTTTATCATTCGATTATTTTTTTTCGACAATAAGAAAAAAAATTTTTTTTTCATTTTTTCAAAAAAAGCAAAGGGGTCATCATAATTTTTGAGGAAAAAAATTTTTTTCGTACTACCACCAAAACAGAAGAATCGAATTAAAGCCAATACGTTTATCTATCAAACTCAAAAGAAATCAAGTCGATATCTTGAAAACTAGCAAGTTATGACCAAAAAGGTAACCAGTTCTACTAAAAAGTGGCCGGAAAGAGGCAGTAGTAGAACTTTTGGTCATAGCTTGCTTAGTTCTCAAGATATCGACTTGATTTCTTCTGCATTGGATAAATGAAAATATTGTTTATCATTCGATTATTTTTTTCGATAATAAGAAAAAATTTTTTTTTTTCATTTTTTCAAAAAAAGCAAAGGGGTTAGGTCATCATAATTTTTGAGGAAAAAAATTTTTTCGTACTACCCCCAAAACAGAAGAATCGAATTAAAGCCAATACGTTTATCTATCAAACTCAAAAGAAATCAAGTCGATATCTTGAAAACTAAGCAAGTTATGGCCAAAAAGGTAACCAGTTCTTCTAAAAAGTGGCCAGAAAGAGGCAGTAGTAGAACTGGCTACCTTTTTGGTCATAACTTGCTTAGTTTTCAAGATATCGACTTGATTTCTTCTGCATTGGATAGATGAAAATATTGTTTATCATTCGATTATTTTTTTCGATAATAAGAAAAAAATTTTTTTTTTCATTTTTTCAAAAAAAGCAAAGGGGTTAGGTCATCATAATTTTTGAGGAAAAAAATTTTTTCGTACTACCCCCAAAACAGAAGAATCGAATTAAAGCCAATACGTTTATCTATCAAACTCGAAAGAAATCAAGTCGATATCTTGAAAACTAAGCAAGTTATGACCAAAAAGGTAACCAGTTCTTCTAAAAAGTGGCCAGAAAGAGGCAGTAGTAGAACTGGCTACCTTTTTGGTCATAACTTGCTTAATTTTCAAGATATCGACTTGATTTCTTTTGCGTTGGAAAGATGAAAATATTGTTTATCATTCGATTATTTTTTTTTCGACAATAAGAAAAAAAATTTTTTTTCATTTTTTCAAAAAAAGCAAAGGGGTTAGGTCATCATAATTTTTGAGGAAAAAAATTTTTTTCGTACTACCCCCAAAACAGAAGAATCGAATTAAAGCCAATACGTTTATCTATCAAACTCAAAAGAAATCAAGTCGATATCTTGAAAACTAAGCAAGTTAAGACCAAAAAGGTAACCAGTTCTACTAAAAAATGGCCGGAAAGAGGCAGCAGTAGAACTTTTGGTCATAGCTTGCTTAGTTCTCAAGATATCGACTTGATTTCTTTTGCGTTGGATAAATGAAAATATTGTTTATCATTCGATTATTTTTTTTCGTTAATAAGAAAAAAAATTTTTTTCATTTAAAAAAAAAACAAAGGGGTTAGGTTAGGTCATCATAATTTTTGAGGAAAAATTTTTTTTTCGTACTACCCCCAAAACAGAAGAATCGAATTAAAGCCAATACGTGTATCTATCAAACTCCAAAGAAATCATGTCGATATCTTGAAAACTAAGCAAGTTATGACCAAAAAGGTAACCAGTTCTACTACTGCCTCTTTCCGGCTACTTTTTAGTAGAACTGGTTACCTTTTTGGTCATAACTTGCTTAGTTTTCAAGATATCGACTTGATTTCTTTTGAGTTTGATAGATAAACGTATTGGCTTTAATTCGATTCTTCTGTTTTGGGGGTAGTACGAAAAAAATTTTTTTCCTCAAAAATTATGATGACCTAACCCCTTTGCTTTTTTTGAAAAAATGAAAAAAAATTTTTCTTATTATCGAAAAAAAATAATCGAATGATAAACAATATTTTCATCTATCCAACGCAAAAGAAATCAAGTCGATATCTTGAAAACTAAGCAAGTTATGACCAAAAAGGTAACCAGTTCTACTAAAAAGGGGCCGGAAAGGGGCAGTAGTAGAACTGGTTACCTTTTTGGTCATAACTTGCTTAGTTTTCAAGATATCGACTTGATTTCTTTTGCGTTGGAAAGATGAAAATATTGTTTATCATTCGATTATTTTTTTCGATAATAAGAAAAATTTTTTTTCATTTTTTCAAAAAAAGCAAAGGGGTTAGGTCATCATAATTTTTGAGGAAAAAAATTTTTTTCGTACTACCTCCAAAACAGAAGAATCGAATTAAAGCCAATACGTGTATCTATCAAACTCCAAAAAAATCATGTCGATATCTTGAAAACTAGCAAGTTATGACCAAAAAGGTAGCCAGTTCTACTACTGCCCTTTCCGGCTACTTTTTAGTCGATATCTTGAAAACTAAGCAAGTTATGACCAAAAAGGTAGCCAGTTCTACTACTGCCTCTTTCCGGCCACTTTTTAGTAGAACTGGTTACCTTTTTGGTCAAAACTTGCTTAGTTTTCAAGATATCGACTTGATTTCTTTTGAGTTTGATAGATAAACGTATTGGCTTTAATTCGATTCTTCTGTTTTGGGGGTAGTACGAAAAAAATTTTTTTCCTCAAAAATTATGATGACCTAACCCCTTTGCTTTTTTTGAAAAAATGAAAAAAAATTTTTTTTCTTATTGTCGAAAAAAATAATCGAATGAGAAACAATATTTTCATCTTTCCAACGCAAAAGAAATCAAGTCGATATCTTGAAAACTAAGCAAGTTATGACCAAAAAGGTAACCAGTTCTACTACTGCCTCTTTCCGGCCACTTTTTAGTAGAACTGGTTACCTTTTTGGTCAAAACTTGCTTAGTTTTCAAGATATCGACTTGATTTCTTTTGAGTTTGATAGATAAACGTATTGGCTTTAATTCGATTCTTCTGTTTTGGGGGTAGTACGAAAAAAATTTTTTTCCTCAAAAATTATGATGACCTAACCCCTTTGCTTTTTTTGAAAAAATGAAAAAAAATTTTTTTTCTTATTGTCGAAAAAAATAATCGAATGATAAACAATATTTTCATCTTTCCAACGCAAAAGAAATCAAGTCGATATCTTGAAAACTAAGCAAGTTATGACCAAAAAGGTAACCAGTTCTACTACTGCCTCTTTCCGGCCACTTTTTAGTAGAACTGGTTACCTTTTTGGTCATAACTTGCTTAGTTTTCAAGATATCGACTTGATTTCTTTTGAGTTTGATAGATAAACGTATTGGCTTTAATTCGATTTTTCTGTTTTGGGGGTAGTACGAAAAAAAATTTTTTCCTCAAATATTATGATGACTTTTGCTTTTTTTGAAAAAATGAAAAAACGTTTTTTTCTTATTATCGAAAAAAATAATCGAATGATAAACAATATTTTCATCTTTCCAACGCAAAAGAAATCAAGTCGATATCTTGAAAACTAAGCAAGTTATGACCAAAAAGGTAACCAGTTCTACTACTGCCTCTTTCCGGCCACTTTTTAGTAGAACTGGTTACCTTTTTGGTCATAACTTGCTTAGTTTTCAAGATATCGACTTGATTTCTTTTGAGTTTGATAGATAAACGTATTGGCTTTAATTCGATTCTTCTGTTTTGTGGGTAGTACGAAAAAATTTTTTTTCCTCAAAAATTATGATGACCTAACCCCTTTGCTTTTTTTGAAAAAATGAAAAAAAATTTTTTTTCTTATTATCGAAAAAAAATAATCGAATGATAAACAATATTTTCATCTATCCAACGCAAAAGAAATCAAGTGGATATCTTGAAAACTAAGCAAGTTATGACCAAAAAGGTAACCAGTTCTACTACTGCCTCTTTCCGGCCACTTTTTAGTAGAACTGGTTACCTTTTTGGTCATAACTTGCTTAGTTTTCAAGATATCGACTTGATTTCTTTTGAGTTTGATAGATAAACGTATTGGCTTTAATTCGATTCTTCTGTTTTGGGGGAAGTACGAAAAAAATTTTTTTCCTCAAAAATTATGATGACCCCTTTGCTTTTTTTGAAAAAATGAAAAAAAAAATTTTTTTTCTTATTATCGAAAAAAAATAATCGAATGATAAACAATATTTTCATCTTTCCAACGCAAAAGAAATCAAGTCGATATCTTGAAAACTAAGCAAGTTATGACCAAAGAGGTAACCAGTTCTACTACTGCCTCTTTCCGGCCACTTTTTAGTAGAACTGGTTACCTTTTTGGTCATTACCTGCTTAGTTTTCAAGATATCGACATGATTTCTTTTGAGTTTGATAGATAAACGTATTGGCTTTAATTCGATTCTTCTGTTTTGGGGGTAGTACGAAAAAAATTTTTTTCCTCAAAAATTATGATGACCTTTGCTTTTTTGAAAAAATTAAAAAAACAATTTTTTTCTTATTATCGAAAAAAATAATCGAATGATAAACAATATTTTCATCTATCAAACGCAAAAGAAATCAAGTCGATATCGTGAAAACTAAGCAAGCTATGACCAAAAGTTCTACTACTGCCTCTTTCCGGCGACTTTTTGGTAGAACTGATTACCTTTTTGGTCATAACTTGCTTAGTTTTCAAGATATCGACTTGATTTCTTTTGCGAATACGTTTATCTATCAAACTCAAAAGAAATCAAGTCGATATCTTGAAAAGTAAGCAAGCTATGACCAAAAAGGTAACCAGTTCTACTACTGCCTCTTTCCGGCCACTTTTTAGTAGAACTGGTTACCTTTTTGGTCATAACTTGCTTAGTTTTCAAGATATCGACTTGATTTCTTTTGAGCTTGATAGATAAAGGTATTGGCTTTAATTCGATTCTTCTGTTTTTGGGGTTAGTACGAAAAAATTTTTTTTCCTCAAAAATTATTATGACCTAACCCCTTTGCTTTTTTTGAAAAAATGAAAAAAAAAATTTTTTTTCTTATTATCGAAAAAAAAAACAAATAATCGAATGATAGCCAATATTTTCATCTATCCAACGCAAAAGAAATCAAGTCGATATCGTGAAAACTAATCAAGCTATGACCAAAAGCTCTGCTACTGCCTCTTTCCGGCCACTTTTTAGTAGAACTGGTTAACTTTTTGGTCATAACTTGCTTAATTTCAAGATATCGACTTGATTTCTTTTGAGTTTGATAGTTAAAGGTGGTCTAGCTGCCAGCTTATATAGGGGGAATAACGCAGTGTTTCACTGAGCACTATGCCGTAACTGCTAGGCTGTGCAGCAGTGCGGCTATAACCTCCTCGTGGTGGCCACCGGTAACAGGGACCCAGTACGGTCATGTCTCTGCTGGGTACCTGGCAAATATAGTCGGGCTAATAGAGAAAAACTCTAAACAAACCCCAATCCAAGGAAGAACAGCATATCTCGAGGGATGAATGGCTAGTGGGTTAACTAGTTCCTAATATGCGGACTTGGGATGCACAGGCGAGGTCCCATTTCAATGAATGCCTTACTGCGCTACCGGGGCTCTGGCGTAGTTGACCGTTTTTCCCCTATACTCGTGGGAACAAAATGAATGTACACAACAAAAATAAAAACAAAAACAATGCAGAGGCACACATACCTCAAAAAAATAAAGAGGCAGAAAAGCCCTCAAATGAAACTGAGGCGGGAGTAACTCCCAGTAAAGAAAAGAATGAAGAGAGGCCAAAGAGACTCAGTGGTGCAGGAAAGAAAAGGCTGGCATATCTACTCAAGAAGGGCCTTAGTAAGGAGGAGGCATACGCCAAGGCCTTGCAACCAATGGCCGTAGACCAGAAGCCTGGGGGCATTACACATGGCTCAAAAAGGCAAAGGTCTGAAGAGGAGACGCCACCTGAATCCTCACTGAAAAATAGGATAAAGGATGATAAAAAACCAACCACCTCGCAAGCTGCAAAAGCACAACAGCCAGACAACCCATCGGTGTCCACACAGAGGCGGCCCACTGCCTCATATAAGGACATAACAATGGGAGTCAAGACTGCGGTTCTAGCAAGGGACTATCCAAACACGTCCCTCACAACCTAGCGAATGGACTCCATCCAGAATACGATTCTGGAGAAAATTGTAGCTGGCAAAGATCAGGCCATAAAACCTGCTTTTCTTGGCTGTACTTACAAGGCAGGATACCTAGTCTTGCACTGTAAGGACAGCATGTCAGCTGAGTGGGTGAAAACAAACATCACCGACACATCACTATGGGAGGGAATCTCACTGAAAGCCATAGAGGAACATAAGATTCCTCAATCTCGCATTGCAGTGGGATACTTCCCAAATTCGACTGCGCTGGAGACGAGCAAGATCTTGGATCTGTTACAGGGACAGAATCAGGGTCTCCTCGTCGAAACGTGGCGTTTACTAAAAAGAGCCGAAAAAGGCTCTCTGGTCATGTTTGTTCTTTCCGTGGACCAAAAATCAGCAGCCAGTGTGACGAAGTCAAAAGGGAAGCTAAACTTCCGGTTTGGCCAAGTTGTACTCAGGCTCAAGGCTGAGAACATAAATGCGGATGCGCTTGTTCAACAGATGCAGGCAGTGGAGTTGGAAGAAGAGGACGAAAGTCCTCCTTCCACATCAGAAACTACAAAATGAGGTGCATCCAGGCAAATCTTCATCATGCTAAGGCTGCATCAGCCGAAATTAGCAGAAGATTTGCTGCTGGCACCATCAACATAGGGCTTATACAAGAGCCCTGGATATCAAGAGGCCGCATACGAGGCCTCAATGTACAAAACGCTCAGGTAATTTATGACACGCGCGCAGTCAAACCAAGGGCTGCGCTTATCATAAACACCAATATTAATTACTTGCCTCTTACAGAATTTATGGATGGCGACAGTGCAGTGGCGCTAGCCGAGTTGGACTCCAATGGAAGCAGGATAGAGGTTGTTATTGCCTCAGCCTACTTCCCGGGGGACACAGACGAAGCACCACCTCTGAAAATAAAGGGACTAGTGGACTATTGTAAATGCCATAGGAAAACCCTCATCATTGGCTGTGATGCGAATGCCCACAATACAGTATGGGGAAGTACTGATACGAATAATAGAGGTGAGTCACTCCTAGAATACCTATTACTTACTAACATGGGGATTGCAAATAGGGGGAATAGCCCAACGTTTTGCAACGCCATCAGAGAAGAGGTTTTCGGTCTGACACTTATAACTAACAAATCTCTTGATATGATCAGGGATTGGAAGGTCTCTGAAGAGGACTCCATGTCGGATCATAAACACATCCTTTTTGAAGTTAGGGGATTGATGAAGAGTCAATCGCTCTACAGAAACCCCAGGGCAACAGATTGGATAAAATACTCGCAGGATCTGCAGTCTAGGATCACTGGAAACACATTTTCCATTACATCACCTGCGGAATTGGATGCATCAGTCGAGAGACTAACTGATGCAATCATATCCTCATTTCAAGACAACTGTCCTGTCAAGATAAAATCCTCCACGAAGAGGGTACCTTGGTGGAACAGAAATCTTGGGAAACTGCGAAGAAAGGCAAGACTGGAATTCAACAGAGCCAAACAAACTGGAAATTGGGAAGGGTACAGAGAGGCCCTAACCACTTACAACAAGGAGCTAAGGAAGTCCAAGAGAAAATCATGGAAACTTTTCTGTGAAGATCTGAAGGACGTCCCGGCCACAGCCAGGCTACACAAAGCCCTTTCAAAGGGGGGCACGAAACCGATAGGTACACTGAAGGGGCCAGATGGCACCTATACAGATACTTTCAAAGGGACACTAGAGCTTCTACTTAGAACTCACTTTCCTGATTGCAGGTTTAGAGCTTCGGACACTGACACTCCAGCGGCATGGCCGCATGCTCAGCGAAGGGCGACGAACCAGGAAAATAGTGACCTTTGAGAGGATAAAATGGGCTGTAAATTCTTTCAGACCTTACAAATCACCGGGGCCGGATGGTATCTTTCCGGCCCTGTTGTCAAGGGGAGGTACCATTCTCTATCGGAAGATGGTTAACATATTTAGATCAAGTTTAACAATAGGATATGTCCCAAGGACTTGGGGGTGGAAACAGACCCCCAGAATCTCCCAAGTCCTACAGACCAATTAGTCTATCATCTTTTATGTTGAAGACGATTGAAAAACTATTGGACCATTTATGGACATTGAGGGTGCCTTCGACAATGCGAACTTCTTCGCAATGGAAACAGCACTCACTACTAGAGGAGCTAATCCTGTAATACTACGATGGGTCAGCTGCATGCTGAACCAAAGGTCGATTAGAGCCTCACTTGGATCCACGGATCTCACAGCCACTGCGGTTAAGGGATACCCACAGGGCGGTGTATTATCTCCCCTTCTATGGTCTGTATTAGTGGATGACCTGATCGGGCTACTTAACCGGAGGGGACACAACCATCGGCTATGCGGATGATATCTCCGTAATAATCAGGGGGAACCATGCAGGGACGACTGCGGACCAAATGCAAGACGCCCTAGACAAGATGCATTAATGGTGCACTTCGGAAGGGCTATCTGTTAACCCAACGAAGACGATCATTGTACCATTTACCAGAAAAAAGGTGATTAATTTACCTAGTCCCTGGATGGGTGGCATCGAGATTGTTCCCAAGGAGAGGGTAAAATATCTGGGTCTCATCTTGGATATGAAATTCACCTGGGAACCGCACATCGAGTCAGTACTGGGAAAGGCCACGAAGAGCCATTGGACAGCGAGGCAATTACTTGGTAAATCCTGGGGTCTGAGCCCCAAAATGACCTTCTGGATATATATCCAGATGGTGAGACCAACCATACTGTACGAGGCTCTGGTATGGTGGAGGAAGACTGAGCAACGGACAACTATATCGAGACTGTGCAGGTTACAAAGACTTGCATGCCTATGCGTCACAGGGGCCATGAAATCAAACCCCAACGTTGGGTATGGAAGCTCTTCTGAACCTTGCACCGCTCCATCTGGCTATACAAGAGGGGGCAGCTATAAGGGCAATCTCTATCTACGGAAAAGAGAACCTTAGGACGGGCAACCTTACTGATCATTTGGCTATCCTCAGGGGAATCGGGGACATATTTGATATGTCTCAGGCGGGCGACCATATGGACCCGGTATACTGTTTCGACAGGAAATACAGGGTCCTCTTCCCCACAAGGGAAGAATGGTGCGCAAACCCAGGATGGCTAAGAGATGGATCGCAAATGTGGTACACGGACGGCTCAAAAACACTGCAAGGAGTTGGGGCGTTAATAGTGGGGCCTAGAGCACACAGGTCTATAACATTGAGCAGGGATACGACAATTTTCCAAGGGGAACTTTACGCGATACTGGAAACTGTGAAGATCCTATCCGAGAGAGGACATAGGGTTTAAGATATTCTCGGACAGCCAATCGGTTTTTAAGGCCCTGAGAGGCTGTACGTACATGTCCAGATTATTACTGGAATGTAAAAACAGGCTCAATGACCTGACGACTCATAATCAGATTACTCTGATATGGGTACCAGGGCATCAGGGGCATGCCGGGAATGAGATGGCGGACATCTGTGCGAGAAGAGGGGCTGAGGGGAACTTCATTGGACCCACCCCTTCTTTTGGGTTCAACAAAAATCTACTTAAAGGGGAGATTTCGAAATGGACATCGTCCAGGATTGCACAACATTGGAATGATATCAATGGATTATGTCACTCCAAGAAATTCCTACGCTTTGACGCTGGGAGGGCGGACCCGGCTCTTAGACTGGGCAGGAAAAGCCTACGGACGCTGGTAGGGGTGCTCACAGGCCATTACATCTGCAAAGCCCACCTATACAGAATGGGCTTATCTTACACGGACATCTGCAGATTTTGCGGTGAAGATGAGGAGTCGATGGAACACTTGATAGCAAATTGTGGGGCATTGTGCCACAGGAGACACAGGACTCTACATGCATATACGCTGAGTGAAGAGGATCTGATAATGCTCCCACTGAAGGAGCTGATCCTATTTGCGAACGTATTAAACTGCTAGGGACAGGGGAAGCACAATAGATCAACAATGGTCGCAGTGCAAAGGGCCATCCTGGGCCAAACCCCCATTACATTACTTACTTACTTACTTGATAGATAAACGTATTGGCTTTAATTCGATTCTTCTGTTTTGGGGGTAGTACGAAAAAAATTTTTTTCCTCAAAAATTATGATGACCTAACCCCTTTGCTTTCTCTAAAAAATGAAAAAAAAAAATTTTTTTTTCTTATCGAAAAAAAAATCGAATGATAAACAATATTTTCCTCTATCCAACGCAAAAGAAATCAAGTCGATATCGTGAAAACAAAGCAAGCTATGACCAAAAGTTCTACTACTGCCTCTTTCCGGCCACTTTTTAGTACAACTGTTTCCCTTTTGGGTCATAACTTGCTTAGTTTTCGAGATATCGACTTGATTTATTTTGCGTTGGATAGATGAAAATATTGTTTATCATTCGATAATTTTTTTTTTCGATAATAAGAAAACAAATTTTTTTAATTTTTTCAATGTCAAAATGATTCCAAAGGCTGGCAAAGATCTTACCAAGGCTGAATCATATAGGCCAATAAGGTTACTGTCAACAATTTCAATGCTCTTCGAAAAGCTGCTTATGACAAAATTGTCCCCAATTCTAAATGATATTGGGTCTTATTGAAAATAAGACTAAAGTCCTTTCTATCCGCCATCTTCTTAAAAGAAAGGATCAAAATCTGTTTACACACGTTATACGTTTAAAATTAATTCCTTAATAATAGATAATAAATAAATTATACATAATAAATAATAATAATAAAATAATAATAATAATATAATATAAAATTAATAATTTGAAAAACCCTATAATGTCACCGACAGATACACCGATTGCATCGCTGGACTAAAAGTCTGTTCACTTTTAGAATATTAAATAGTTCAGTGTATTACCATAATATTTCTAAATATAGAATTGAAAAATGGTATAAGCCATTCCATCCCTGACTGCTTTTGTAAACAAGTGCTATTATTTTCATACTTACAGACTTGTCCAGCTGCAGGAAATCAAAAATTTATAAACATATTTATGTAATTATCCATATCGGGATTTAAAGTATTCAAGTCGGCTGTTTTTGCCAGAATTATGTTTTTCATGATAACGTAACCAACTTCAGCAATATATTTATTGAATGAATTATCTAGTTTTAAGGCAAAACAACAATTGTTTTTTGCCTCTTATTGAAATTTATTCGGAATATTCTCGCAATTAATCATTTGAATAGAGTTTCAAAAATTTATTATTTGTTGAAGTTCACTGAAGAGTTGGTTAGCACCATGTCGATATATGGATATATGAACTTTAGCACACACCAAGGCCATTTATAAGGTCTTAGCAATAGCCTAGATTATTGATAATATAATTGTCAAATTCTATATATACAAATATACAAAAAAATTTTACTCAAGTTTTTCATAAGGAGTTTGACAACTGAAATCTCGTCTTTGTTGTAATCTATTCATTCGCCTTGCATAGACCTTATAAATAGGGGCCTGGCTACACACAGTAAATAATATATTTCTGAGACAAATAATATGTTTTATTTCTTAAAACTAACAGTCATACTATTCTTCATTTTTTAAATTCCATAAATTAATGCATTTAAAAAATGAATCGAGAAAAACATTTCATGCCATTAAATAGAAAACGAATTCTGAAGCAAACGCAACTATTGACAATAATTTTTGAACGAGTAATAAATACAGATAAAAAGGTATAATTCACTATAAGAGTTTTCTCATTCATATTTTACATGTAACTAACACAGACCCATTCCATCCTTTAGCAGAGTACATGTATAGAAATGCATTCATGAAGCAAAAGATGAATATGAACTAGAGATGCTACCGTGAGTAATTTTTACATTTACATCCAAAATCATAAATGTATATTTTCTTGGATTCACATTCATATGAATCAACATGAGGGCAAAATTGTAATAATCTCTACTTTTTATTTTAAGTGTAAATAATTGTTATGTCCGAATTAGTCCGAATTAATTATTAAGTCCGAATTAGTGCTATTTTGTGTAAGTATATAATGTAAAATCCACTAACCTTTTCTAATATGCTATAGGACTTTACCAAAGGATTACATAATCTAATCTACCTAATAAGTGGAAGGATTACGAAGAGACAAATCTTATTCAAATTAATACAGAATTAAGGCTGGAACACAATGTGCAGCTGAGGCTGAAGTTGTGGCAATAGCTGAAGTTGTAGCTGAGGCGGAGTTTGGAGTACGAACACAATGATGAGGCGTGAGTTCATTGTTGCCAATTGTACTTAATCAAAATTTTATGTACAAATGTATTGAATTTGTATGAACGATAAACATTATTGGCATCTCTGGATATAATAATATGTTAACACAATCTGTTAACTGTCAATGTTAACATAATAAACAAAATTAATTTAAGTTTTTTGTGTATTTGTTCAAAAATAAAAATATTGTTTTGTGGAAAAATAAAAATATTCTGTAAAAAAAATGTAAACGAACATAATATGTTAAAGAAGCGCTGTTAATTTGAGGCGCTGTAAAAAGTTAAAATGTTCGAACTTTGCGCCTCAGGCTTTGCCTCAGCTTCAGCCTCAGATTCACATTGTGCTCGCATACATTTGAGGCAATGTATTTTACTTTTAACCGAGAGAAGTATACTTCTTAATGTTTGTGTTATTTTCCTAAAGTTTTATGTTTTTTATGAAACTTTTCACTTGTTTATTTTTTAACAAGTTTTGTTTGAGGAGAAGTTTTGAAAATATGGGTAAATATTTACCGATCAGCTGATATAAGCACCAGCGAAAAGTACTCATATAATTATACCACAGCAAATGAGGAAAACACTGATTTCACTCCGATTTTTGAAAATTGATTTTTCGTCAGAACTGGTCGCTTTGAGGTCATAAGAAGAAGCTATTCTGATTATTTATGTGCCTCTTATAACATTTGAACGGCTGCACCAATCGAAAGAAAATATTAAGATTTTGTCGTATAAATTCCAATCGATTCGGCCGGCGTTTTGAATTTTAATTTGTTCCAAAATAGCCTTTTTGAAATATATATAAGCTTCCGCTTAATCTTTTAATTAAAAAGAACAATACCAATTGTCGCAAATCCCACCCAAAATATACTAATTCGTTTCGGAGATAGAGTTGTCGAAAAATTTCGATGACAGTGATTTTTTAAATAGTCCTGAAAATTATGGTTAGATCGATACTGTCCAACATGGAAAAGTTATATAGATGCAAAATTGATCCAATTCAAACTGAAAGCAGTTCAACTTAATTACATTTTTGAATGATACTCTACACTAAGCATAGATTGCAAATTTCTATTACACAATTCGATTTTATGATCAATATGGTACCTTAAGGTACATCCTCAGCATTTAATATATACTACGTTTATACGCACGTCTTATTTGCAAATAAAAAAGAAGAATGTTGCCGTATAACTCTTTTATTGTAAATTATTAACTCACTTAAACAAGTCGTGAATAACGACACTATTTGCAAATAAAAAGTAAGACGTTGCCACTTCATGAACGTTTTTTGTGTTTTACTTACCAAACAATCATATTTTCGTCACATGGCATCACTAATAATAACACAAGTTCTGTATGCAATGTCCCGTATAAACAGTGAATTTGTTATTTGCAAATAGTTCTATTTGCAAATAAGACGTACGTATAAACGTAGTAATAGAGAAATTTCAAAGGCGCAAAAACATAAATCAACTATAGAGGCCACACTCGGCTGAGAAGAAGGGACACTTTCACTTTTAGACGAACACAAGAGACTTGAGTTTTTTGTCTGGCATTGGCTGAACTTAAATAATTAAACAACCAACACTTTTGGAGTTTAGATTTGAATAATTTGAATAATATATAAAAATATATGACTTAAAAGGAACTTCCATTTTATAGATTCAGTCATTTCTCGAAACTTGGAAAACTGCTTCGAATGAAGCAAATTTTATTAACAATCGGTTTATTCGCTCGGGAAATATCGTTGTCGAGAATTTTAGATAACCGTGTTTTTTAAGTACTTCGAAAACTATTGACATTAGCGAGAACTGCCAGGGATGTACCACGAAATCGAATATATTTTTGCATAGAAATGATAAGAAACTGTTATTTTTGATTTAGAAAAATACTTTTAAAATAAGGGCTTAATTTTCATTTTAGATGTATTTAATATTTAAAAGTTAGTTTTCCATTGAATCACAGTTTAATTTCAAATGCTTTTAGGAGCATTAAAGCAGTGTTTTAGAATTTTAGAATTTTAGAAATTTAGAATTTTAGAATTTTGATATATTCTTTTTGAGAGTGGAAGATTTTTTTATTGGTTAAATAAATTATCCTTTATAAGACTTGGAAGCCATGATTTCTGAAAACCAATTTAAATATTGCCCTGTTTATAAACCCCTTCTATTAATCCTCAAATGCATACAAAAATGAAAAATTGTATTCATGTATTTTCATACAAATCCCTTCATATTCTCGTTCACGAATGCTCTCATGGCCTCATAATGTCTCACTTCAACTCCCTTCATTTTCCCGAAACTCCATCAGCATTCCACTGTTTAAAGCTTATTTTTTATGATTCGATGACTTGGATATGAAATTCTATGGTTATTGAGAATACATGTGCATTAAAAATGCATAAGATTATAGTTTCAATGAATATGTACTGATACAAGACGTTAAGATTTTTTGTTGCTTTTTTCTACATTGTTGCAGCTCATTTGTTTCCGGATGCATTTGTTAGTTGTGGTGATCCATTTGATAATAATCATGTGGTAGTAAATGTTAAACTGGGATTTGTTATGGTGTTCATTGCTTTTCGAAAGCAACAGTATACAATTTAAAGTCTTTGATGTAGAACAAATCAGACGTGACAATATGTAATGGGTACTAAAACAATGCAATTTTTAAAACTTGTATAGAAAAAGGTTATTAAGTGTACAATTTCATGGAATTTAAAGCTTTGTGGCAGTTGTTGAAATGGACATCAAATATATTCTCCCAATAACTTTGTATTTTTATATAATATTTTCTAAGGGATGTTGAAAAAAAAGAAGTTAAATTTTCGTTTTTCTAAAATTAACACTATCAAAATAATGATTCTGGTTTCATGTTACATCAGTCCACTTAGAAATGTAAGATTTAGACTTATCAAATGTTGATTATGTCAATCTTAATACCACCAGCAATCCACAAAAAAAACGACAAAAAATTTACATATATTTTGCAATTCCGGTATTTTTGTAATATTTTCTAAAAAAAAAAAAATGTGGGATAGTACAAAAAAAAACGTATGCATTTCTAAATATGTTGCACCGAAATATATGTAATTATGGAAGATGTTTCCCATTTGACCTAATTTCATAGCAAAAAGAAATTTTTAACATTATAACAATTGTGCAACACCATCAAAAACAAAAATATGAAGCGAAGCATGCAACTGTTCTAATGACGTTTTATGTTTCTGATATTATTCTGATGATATTACACACACACACACATATATATATTTTGCATTTTCTGCATGTTTGTGTTCTGTTATAAAAACAATAATCATTAGTATAAAAAAGAACATGCTCTCTTCTAAGTATATTGCACATAAAACATGCATACATGTAACACATGTTGCATTCAACTTCAATTGAGGGGTACATAATAAACTTTAATTCAACTATGTTGACTATTTTGCTTATTCAAGGGTTTTATTTTGTTTTATTCTTGTTTACATATTTTTTGTTTTTATGTGAAAAGCTTATTAAAAAACGAAATGTTTCAAGCAAAAATTTTTGTTCTATTGTGAACTTAGAAAACCGTCACTTTGCAATGGTGATGACAGCATGTAAAAAGTGTTTCCCATTTATATGGCAATATTTTTTTTTTAAACTTAAAACGTCATACGACACTTAGCTTTCTTTAAACTGTGCCAATTACTTTGTTTATACAGATAAGGGATTTATTTTAGTTTTGAGTTATATATATCCGATTTTGTGTGAATAATTAAAGAAACAAATAAATAAAATTTAATAAATATATTAACTCTACATATTTTATAATTATGGAATTATTCCAAACATTCTCGTCATCTGTTGAAGATGAAAAGTGTATTTTATTGTTACACATAAATGATAAGTGACGTTAAAATTTCTATTCAACCACATTGTAAATCCCGTGAACAATTGATAATTTTTTTAATTTATACACAAAGCGCTGAATATAAATGTTAAATATAACATCAAGCAACTATTTTTGTCCTATTGTGAGCTTAGAAAGGCATTTTTAAGGTAATATTTTTTTCCGAAAAAAAGTCATTAGTTAAAGCGCAACTCTTATATTCCGGATAACGGAAACGATGCTTTCTAAAATTCTGAAACAAATTTGTGTCAGCGTTTTTCTCACTTTTTTAGAAATGCGCATTTTATTAATCTTAGGAGCTTTACTAAAATATTACACTTAATTGTACTATTCAATGGAAAAAATTTCTAAATTCAATATACTTTACTTTACTTTACTTTGACTTTTTATACAGATTTTCATTATTTTGAAATAACAACTTTTTTGTATGACATGATTTTTTTATTAATTCAAAACGATTAAGCCGATTTTCCTCACAATGAAATTGTGCACTAATAATAATTGTAAATAAACCGAATAATATAGAAAAGCATATAACATTTTATAGACCCATTAGAAGGCATGTCCTTGTGGCAAGTGAAATAAAATTTAACGTAATATGTCCAAATTCATGCTGTGTACTAGTCATAAATGCAACAAACAAACAAAATAAAATGAGAATCTATGAGAGATATGGGCGTCCAATTTTATTTGTAAAATTTTGCCACATTCCGACCGCAATTCTAACTAAATTAAGTTTTCGAAATCAATATGGGAAATGATTGGTCTACGTGGGTGCTACCATTATAGAAGATCAATCAAGTATAGGAAATAGGCTTCTCAGTTTCCAAAATACATTGTAAATTTTTTTTGTATTCCGATCATATATGAGTACGTAGTTAAAGTTAAATATTTAAAAATAAGGATATATGTGAGATAGGCAATATCCTAGCACATGCTAATGTGAAGTTCAACTAGAGCCTGATATTATAGTCTTAGTAACAGTTGCCTGTTTCCACCATATTCGAAATATAATTGGATCTTTAATCAAACTTTAAAATTAAGGATATAAGAAGGACATCCATATCCCTGAACTCAATAAATATTTAAAGCATAAAACTACTTGTTTATTATTGAAATATATGTACTCTTATGTATATACATATATACAACTCGTGTTCGTTAACTTTTATGTTAAAGCAGATTATAGTTTTAAAATTACTGTTTTAATTCGAGACAATTAAAATGGGATTGTGTTTTTTGTAATGAAAAATAAAAAGTAACATTTGTTTGGGACACGATGAGTAGCAGGTTACAACTCAAATAAGATTATATAATTAAACAGAATTACGTATACTTCACATGCACCACATTTATTCATGTGAAAATAAACTTAAAATTTGACTTGTTCAAGGTTTTAATATCAACTGCAAACTATTCATTGAAATATTCAATTACTTGAGCTTAAGGTTCTTATTAAAGTTTATAAATATTTAATACTATCCCAATATTTTGGTAGCCTTTGGGTACCTTATTCATGGGCAATTACTTATACTTAATTGACAAAAAAAAAAAAAATCTGAATTTATGATTGAAAAAAAGAACGCAAATTATTTATATGTATATCAAAAACATAAACTATATATATGTATGTACATATACAAATCAAAAAGTTTTCGAGTATGGATGGTGTTTCATACTTAAATCAGGATAGTATTTTATACTTAAGCAATAATTTACCAATACTCTCTTTTATAGAGATAAAGGTTTTAAATATAGAAAATAATCCTAAACATAAACGCTTCCTAGAAATCTTCAGATTATAAAGGTACCATCAGACAAAAGAGTTAATTACAAAAGGGATATGGACAACGTACCTCTGATTTATAGACTTTTGGGTAATAGTAGGAAGCGGAAAGAGGCAGTTATTAAATATTTTTGGTTCATTTTTCATTTGAAATCTTTTGATTTATGTTTGTGTATGTTAGATGTTTTCGAAATATGAGTAAAGGTCGTGGAATGAATGAAATTGCTTGGAATCTGAAAATATTTTGGGAAATCAAAAAATTAACACGTTTAGTCTCTTCCATACGCTTGAATGTAGCATGCACAACAAATATACACTTTCTTCACAATCACTTAGACAATTTTCCCGCTAATATTTGGAATCTAAATGAAGAACACGGCTAGCAATTCCACTAATACCTTCGTACGATAAACAAATGCTATCTAGGCTATTGGAAAATTATAAAGCAAAAATTAATTTTCAACTTAAGATTTTAATGAAATAAGATTAACTTTGAATATGTTCTGCTTTACAATAATTCGGATCATTTGCCATTTTTCTCAATTACAGCGGATATAAAAATTTCGTACACAGATTTCAAATCGTCATTGAAATATTAAACTCAAAACATGTAACATAAGTCAATCATCAGAAATGATGTGCGTCGTTATTATTCTTTGCTTATTAATTTATGAGGAGCTGTTTGTATTTTATAGACAACTATACATACATACAGCGGATACAACAATTTGAATAGTGAATACCTTCGTTTTGCTATACAGTGACATTTTTCATAGTTTTGAAATCGTTTATGTTTATGTTTAGCAGCTCAAAATTGACAATGAACAACTATTGACATTAATGTTAAAAAAAATTATATTACACAGTGTAATAATTCACGAATTTTAATGTAATGAGTTTAAATGAAAAGGTTCCAATTTTATAAAAAAATATTTTGTTTGTTATGGCCGTTCATATGCCGACATTTCATTGGTCGCTAAATCAAATCGTCTGTGAACTTTAAGCAGTAGGAAAACATTCAACCTCATATTTTTATGCCATACAATATGATAAATACAATATGAGAATTCAGTATTATATATGAATCATAACAAATTAGTAGTCTTAGAATGCTATTATACATACAAATAACACAACAAGCAATTATACTCCACGTGAGTCTATTTTATTTTTCTTGCAACATGTATACAATTAAACGCTCGTTGGTCGTTAATGATAATGTACTCAATTAGGCAAAAATGAAAAACAAAATCTTGGCGAGAATATCCCAAAAGAATAAATTTTCAATATTAAGTGTTTCAAATTTAAAATAATAATGTTGCGAAAACAATGAGTCATATTTCATTCAAGTTAATTCATAAATTCATTCACTAATTTTTTCCATTATTAAACTATGGCATCTTTCATAAAAATGGCCAAGTTCCTGAATACAAGTAAAATACTAGTCTTATGGTATAGATTTGTGGAAACTTTCGCTTACTTTCTGAGTCCTGTAACTTTTCATTTTCAAAATTAGGTTCGTAATTAGTTACATATTATTAATATAAAATTGTGAAAACTAGACCGGAAAGAGAACTATCAAAACCACAATTTTTCTTTTCTATCACAGGTCGATCATCAATTTAGAAATTCAATTTCAATAATTTGTGAAAAAAATTACATATGCCTGTATGTACTATATATACGAGTATGTATTTACCTAATTATCTAACTAAAAAGGAAAATTTCTCATTATACAATATATACGACTGATATTGGACATGACATGTGGGAAGTGCGCTTACGACTAAAACAATATTTGTTTTCAAGAATAATTTGTAAAGAAAACGAGACATTTTCATTTTCAACTGATTTCTTAAATGAGCTCTTAAACTTTAACATACATATTTTGATTCTATTATTTTCTTCTGCATATTAGCAGCATTCAGCAGGATGCTAGATTCTCTTAAATTTCACTCTTTGCGTTTGCGCCGATAAGAGAAATTACTGTCATAAAAAATCAGGATGCATTTACTACTTCTTGCCGGTACTTGTGCATGCAATAATAACAGTAATAATAATTTGTACGTCTAGTACGATAAACGATGCATTAGAGCAACAAAAAAAAAAATTAAATATCTATAAGTGAATAAATTTGGAAGAATGGCAAACAGAGCAAGTGATTCATGTCAAAAGTGAATGAAAGTTTGCCGTCTTTGGAATACTTTAATGAACGCAGCTCTGCAGCTCAGAAAATTTTCAATAAATACATAATTATATCCTGATTCAAATGTGGACTTTACAGTATTTATTTTGTATGGTTTTCATAATAAAAAAAGTTCAAATCAAACTTCTACTCCCTCTTCCTATAGCTTATTTTTCTATTTCTATTATATTGCATCAAAAAAGACAATTAAAATAAATTGGAACAGTAGCGGGAGAAACGTGTTCACGTGTTCCATGATTTCATATAACTCAATAGTCGCCAAGACTACCACTTGAGCGGATTTTTTCTCAAACATTGACTGAAAGAAGAATACGAGAATTTCTATTCTTTATTAGTCACATTTTTAAGGTATGAACGAATTGTGTACACTCAGCCAAAGAGTCTTCCTTTTTCCCTTTTATGTATATGTATTAGTATTGGTAAAAATTATAACAAAATTTATAATATTGTCGGTCTTTATAAGAAAAAAAGGAAAAGAGCACGTAAGAGAATTAAATTTTTTTAAATTAAAGCAATAAACAGATTTTTTTTGTTGTAAATTGATAAATAAAATATTTTACTTTTTTTATGCATAGTTTGCGGATATACATTCAGATTGTCAATATAATCTATATGAATTTTGAAAAATATTATTCGAAATTACAATGAATATTTTTGACGAGTGAACATGCAAACAGTTCGTAAGAACACAACAAAAAAAAACCATGAGAAAAATTCACAAAAATAATTCATGGAATATTGAAAATCTCTCAAAAAATTAATTCGTGTAGAAAATTAACTTATTTTTCCTTTTAACTGATGTTAAATCGAATTCGACTTAAAAAGGAATTACATGTAGATGAAATCCTTCACAGTGTGTCTACATTATTTCACACTTGTAAGCGCTTCAGGAAAATGAATATGGTATTTGTCATGGCCTCTTAATGCAAATTAATAAACACACACACACACACACATACGCACATATGTGCTGGATGTACTTCCATGAAAGTGAAGTGAAAGACAAATCCAATACCACCCATCAATTATAGACACTAGTAACTTGTATTTGAAATAAATATTTGTAAAGCATGGCATGTGTAAAAAGAATTTGATATGAAAATAAAAGTAAAACTATAAAAGTGGAAAATGAATGATGATTCATAAAATTAAAATGTAAACATTTCATGGCTCGATGAATATACGTAAATATTGAAACCATTGGGTGAGAAATTGTTTTTACTTTTAACTTTCTGCACTGTTTAAAAATTCAAGAAAGAATTTGAATGAATTTGGAGAAATGTGTATGGGCACGGTCGTAAATGCGCTGCAAAAAAGTATTCTTAAGTGCAACAAAGAAGGAGATGGTATCCAAAAATATGTTAAATACGGGTCATATAGTGAAGTGATACAATGAAAGAAGTATGATTTGATTTGTATCGGTATGGCGAAGATAGTTTGCTTTTCTGTTGCAGCGTGTTGCTGTATTTACGAACGTATCCTATTTATATTATTTTTGTTTAGCCAAAATTATATTTCACGTTTTTTATTTGTTAAAACATAATAGATTCTAAGCTTTGAAGTTAAATTTTAAGACTTTTAATTGAAAGTATTACTCAATTTCCATTCGAAAAATATAAGTACGAAAAATAATTAAAACACTATTAAAAACTCGGACAAACAAATATTTGAATCATATAGAAATAAGTTGACATAAATAAGGTAATAAATATCTAAATAATATACTTGTTTAAATGTCATCAAATACGAGTAACTTTTGCAATATATAGAAAAGCGTATAAAATCAATAAAAAAAATTCATTTGATTAAAGAAATAATTTATACTTTTGAAGCATATTGATTAACGACACTAATTGAAAAAAAATCCTACCATAATTTAAATCTTAGCCTATGAAATGTAAAATTTATTACTATTTTCAAAACGACAACAAATTCTCTATAAATCGCAAAATTAATCGGTTCCATTATCAGGCCTATTCTGTCAACAATGTGATTTCAAATCATATCGATTTAAAATCACAAATGTGATTTGTTCCCTTTCTGAATATCACAAATTTTTATATTTTTGAATGTGATTTCAACTGTTCGAAACACAACGATAATTTTTTATATTGGTTTGATGACATTTTTTTATTATGAAGTGAAAATACATAATTAATTGTTCAATTAAAATATCAATTGTAGATAAACTGAAATAAATTTTTTTGTAAAAATTGTAATCTTTGTTTTCCGTTGAAATACTTTTAATTTGGGCAGCAAAAACCTTTAGTTTGATAAGCAAAACATGAAGTTGCCACATTACTTAAGGCGCGTATACACTACGTGTTTTTGCTTGTGCTTTTTTAAGTTTACAATTCACATGTTTTTCTTTGTCTGTCAAAATTGGTTAATTTACATAAGGGTTTTAATTTTTGGTCATCAACTTGCATGTACAATTACACGTGACATCGGGCATGTTTAACCTTTTTTCCTCTTCCTTTTCACAACATAAACTTCCACGTCGTTTCTTTGCAAAATGCGTTAAAGCCGCTGCAAATATTTCTGGTAGCGTCACTGAAGTGCCGGCGTTTCTAATATTTATTTAAGTGTTTTCCTTTTCTAATAAACAAAATGTGGAATTTCTATCAAAACTTTTTGAATAATTTATATCATTGTTATTAAATTATCAAAATAGGATAAAAAAATATCTAATTTATCACTTATACAAATACCTCATACGGCCGGCTAATGATATCGCAGATATTTAACCGTCGGCAAATCTTTTCGCCTGGCATATACATACATTTAAAAACATGTGTTTGAACATAAGCAAATAGAGCATGCTCTAATTAAAATTTTGTCTTGTGTTTTTGTTTTGTATTTTTACACAAGCAAAGTTTTTGAGGTCACCAACTATATGTTTGTACTGCATTATGTAAAATTTGACATATGCAATGTAAAAAACACGTAGTGTATACGCGCCTTTACGGGCATCTTGGCTCATGAATCTATTGAAATTGTAGTTACGACCTTCTAATGTCGTTAATAAAATCGGTATTTTTGGAATTATGCTAGTACATTTTTGTGGGTGGATGCATTTGGTTTATACCAAAATTAGATAAGTTTGCAACGGAATTTGGCGAGAAGACGAAAAATATACTAACTGGTATTTTAGAAGCAGTGAAAATGTCATTCCTTAAAATAATCTACACCTTTTATACTGAATTCTTTATTGAAAAATTGTGTTAGAATAGTATTTATAATATTGCTGACGTAACCCTTACAGGCTAAAGTAAAGAACAATGAATTCGCATTTCTTTAAGACCCAAAAAATGTTGCACTTTTTTTAGAAAATAAAACGCCATAAAATAAAATATGTGCTGATTTTGTGTTTTGATATTTTTTGATGCTATGAATCTCATATAATAATTTACACAAAAGTACGTTTTATAAGAAAATACATCATATAAGAAAGTACCTTTTACAAAAAAGTACCTTTTATAAAAATACCTTATATAAGAAAGTACTTTCTATAAAAGGTAGTATGTAAATACGTTATGTAATAAAGTACCTTTTATAAGAAAGTGTCTTTAATATATATCTCTTATAAGATCTTACATAAAAGTACTTTTTTCAAGAAAGTACCTTTCATAATAAAAAAATACGTTTGAAATATGTCTGCTATAAAAAGTACCTTTTCTAAAAAGCACTTTTTGTTTACATATTGCATTAAATAACTTTCATGATATAGTTAGTCCATTCCACTCAGATTCTTCAAAAGTAAATAATACGACATGCTTGACTGAACAATCTGTAATAAATATTAAAAAAAGTAAATTAATTGGCGGAAGATAATTTCTGTTAAAATTAAAAAGCAAATCTAAATTTACCGACAGCAATGTTATATGAGACATGGTGGTAAAACCCGATACTTGTAAATACAGAGTGCGATTGGTTTTCAAAACCATCATATTTACAATGTATTTAAATTGTCTTGATTCATTGTACCAGGAGCAGCTGTACCAAATTGAGGGCGATTTTTCACTCTGTAAAATGATTAACACTTTTAATATAATTTTACTAGTTACGAGTGTGAGAGAACAAACCTGTGTGATAATTTTCTGACCATTATAGCAATATATTACGATTTGAAAACCAGCACCGAACAAGAAACACATCATTTTAAAGAATAGTATAATGTCCCCTTCCAAGCCAACATTGGTCATAAACATGACCATGCATAAGACCAACATACTCAGAAAACACTGGACCAAACTCGGATGGCGATATAGGGCATTGATTTTCTTATAATATCTGCTTAATAAAACAAAACAATTTGAAGTATTTGAAAATTTTAGTTTTGATACCCTACACCACTGTACATAAGGTAAAAAGCCTTTGCTTTAAGGTTGCCTGGCCCAGTTTCTAATCGAATATTCTCATATCCATAGTATCAATTATTTCTGCTTGCGATACCAAAGAAGAATTTTTGGACCTTAATCAGAGATAATTAGAATAATGTAATTTTCTTTTGTAAAAAATAGCGTATATTTTTTTACCATTTTAAAGACAAAATGACTAATTTGGTGCTTTAGTAAGCTCAAACTTACTAGGAAAGAGCACGGAATCCTCAAAGAGGGTTGATAAACTTTTTTAGAATAGAAAACGATAAAAAAGGTATGTTTCTATTCTACTAAAAATTTCGCCAGATTTTGCGGTATCTTTTCTGGTTGTATTTCGTTGAATTAAATTGAAAATCGTTTCTCTCCTGCTGCGGTGAAATTTTGAATACCAAACGTTTGGTATTTATGCACTCCCAGTGCATAAATGAATCACAGGCCGTAACTAATCCTACTGTCCCTGTTTGGCGCACCCAAGCAGATTTAAGGCCTATAATTAGATGGCCTCCGAATGAAATAGGAATTTTTCTGTATCCCTACACATTTCTGCGGTATTCATTGTGATATTACTAGCGTAATTGGGATTATAATATTTAGTCAAACTCAATATTCTATTTAAAAGAGAATTGTAAACATTTTATGGGATTACAATATGGCACAATTGGGCATTCATTAATGTGTAGGACATTAGTCATCAAAATCATATAGTTTTTCATTCGAATATTACAAATGTGTTTTAAGATTTCTTAAAGAGTCTTTGTTGTTAGTTTACCAATCGAGTAGTGTAGGGTAAAAGATGATCGTGGTTGGCTGACTCTAATTTTATACCTGAAAATTTCCTCATGCAAACGCACACAACAAACCAAATATTTAACCCGTTCATTGTGTGGAACTTCCTCATCTGTGACATGTTCCAAAAGTTTATGGAGAATTTCAATCAAAGCTGAACAATGGACTACTATAACTATGAACAGCCCATCAAAGCAAACAGCACCTGCAACAGTAACACGTACAATAAACAATATGCAACTTATAGTTATATAATCTTGTTCTGAAGTAACAGGACAAGAAACAAATTTATTAAAAAAAATTAAAAGAATGTCCAATGAGAATTTTACATCATTAACTGTTGGTGGCGATTCCGTTTCTGTGATAAAGTGTAACATTTGTTGCCCTTTTTAAGAAAAAGAAAATGGAATTTAATATTCTTGAGTAAGCGGAAAATTATTAGGAAACTACACTTATTCCTATAAGAAAGTTAAATTTTTAAGCCAGGTACCTCGTCATCGCATTATATACCGAACAAAATTCTTCAAAATGATTCATTTTGATATTCTGGCATTCGATATTGAATGAAATGTATAATAATAATTGAGATGATAACATTCAATATCGAGTAACCAACCAAACTACATCTCACGAGCATTCATACAATAGGTCAGGGTCTATCGCATGAAGAAATATCAAGCCCAAAAAAGTGTTTTGCAAGGGTTTTATAGTCTATGAATTGGCTAACAAAAAAATCTAACACAGTGCTTTGTACCAACCCTACAGAATAGCCACTCCCCACACTGAGCTAAGAAAATTCACAAATTCACAAAGTGAAAGTCTGTCTACTAATTGCATTTTTGCTGTGGACATGTTCCCAATTAGTTTTAGGTGACAAATAACGTAATTAAACGCCTTCTTTGTTAGTCTCACATTGAATGAAGGTTCTAAAGTTTAATAATTTATTAATCTTGCGCCGTTACGGGAAAAATATTTATTTTATTATTTTCATCTACAATCTCCAGAGCGTATGACACTTCTTTCTTTCTCGGAGTCTGATGCGGATAAACGAATATTGAAGAATTCATTACTTTTATAATGTTTGATTTTGGTTGAAATATTATTTACATACACAAAAGTTGTTTACTTTTCTTCTTATTATTAATGCTATTAAACATATAAGTCTGTTACATTTTCTTAAGTTGAGAGTCCACAGGACGCACTTTCGAATCAGCGCTTTCTATGCATTATATACTTTCCACGCTTTCTGCATTTAAAGTTACATGCGGCGCTTTAAAAACTTTTAAAACTTAAAGTAAAATATAAGACTGTCATGCGGGCTGTTCTATAACTTGCAACATACAACTACTCTGAACAAATGCATTGAGCGGTAAAAAGCGTAGAAAGCGTGATGTGGACTTTCAACTTTGAAAATTAGACGTAAACGACAATTGGCTTATTCGATACGTATGGAAATATTATTTGATACAACCGATATGAAATGAGCTGATTCAGACCCAAAGCGATAAATCGATTTTTTTTATTTATAAGTTGATAAAGAAAATGTTACACTTTTTTCAGGAACGAAAACCCCATAAGATGTATTTTAGGATGTTGGTGCAAGCGATTAGTCAATGGATTTTTGATATGCCAAACAAAATATTGTGGAAACAGCGATTAAAATCAGGGTAAATTTTTTTTTTTTTTTGAGAAGTTCATTAAAGTATTGAAGTTACTGAAGCAACACATCGTGACTGACAAAATGAAGTTGATATTTTTTTTGTCGCTCTTCATCGAATATCAACTTTTTAAACTTTCTACTCATGTTAGAATTGAAAGTATTTAAGAATATACTTATTTATAAGATTTTTTTTCGCCAAATACAGTAGAATCTTAAAAAAGTTAACCAAAATGTCCCAAGGGGTATTAACTATTTCGAACTTTTAACTTTTCTAAGCGGTTTTTTTTAGTCGAAAAAAGGAACAAATAAAGTATGTATGTAATATGTAAACAATTTTTTATATACCAAATGTTACATTTGTATTAAAAGACTTACATATATAATAGTTTTCATTATTACAGAAACTTAGTTTTAGTTTGTACTGCGTATTCAATTTCACAGTCCCGCTCAGTTTTTTTTTCTTCGCATAAAAATAGTTTATAGAGGTTTAAAGAAGCAGTTAAGGCTTGTTTGTTTCTTTTCTTTTATATAATAGCTCCTGATCAGGGCTGCCAGAAAAATTTGTGGAAAAATCGTCAATTTGAGGAGAAAAAAAAAATCGCCTTTTTCGTGTTTGAAAATCGTCAAAAAAATCGGGCAACTTGTAAAAATGTATTTTTTAAACACTTTATTATTATTATTAAAAAACAATAGGGCAAAAACAATAAATCAATCACACTTATTGCCTTTTTCTGATTTAAGAACGTTTTCTTTCGTTCACATAATAACATTGAAATCAAAACTCAAAATTTTGTTCTTGTTTTAAATGTATGTAACTGTACGAATGAACGAAAACGATGTCTGCATAAGGCTATTAAATATTTTTATACACTTTTATTTTTATTAAAAAACAATAAAAAAAACTTAACAATTCAATCCTACATATCTACAAATATTTAATTGTATCGTACAGATACAAACATATGTAC
The DNA here is from genome assembly GCA_963681545.1 of Germaria angustata. NCBI lineage: Eukaryota > Metazoa > Arthropoda > Insecta > Diptera > Tachinidae > Germaria > Germaria angustata. The sequence continues at coordinate 59,791,149 of OY813000.1, forward strand.
AAAAATAAAAATTTATGATGAACTTAAAAGCGTTACAATTAAATATCTGAACTTAACATTTTTATTAAGTCAGGTTTAATTACAATTTTATAACAATTTGAATTATTTATTTTTAAATAGTCTTTGGAATAAAGGATACCTTCAACCGAGTCATTTTCACATACATACATTTATGTAGGTATACCCGCAAAAGAAAAACGATCGTGAACTTTTTCGCCTGGCCTTTTTTCTTTACTTTTGTATGGTTGATCTTTTTTTGAAACAATATGGTAGTAAATGCGCACAACATACCAAATGATAAACACTTTATTAACATAAAGAAATGCCTTAAAGATACCATTGTTCAAAAGACTAAAATCGTCATATTTTTTCAAAAAATCGTCAAATCGTCAATTATCCAGTTTTGAAAGCAAAATTGTCAAAATGACGATAAATCGTCAAATCTGGCAGCCGTGCTCCTGATCATTTTCGTACGCATATTGATTAGGTCTGACACATCATTTGCATCATTGTTGCTCTCAAACCATTTTATAACGCTATTGATGCTTTCAACTGTTGTCGAGAAACTTACTTTAGATGTACATATGTATATATGTATGTACACGCTCTAAAAAGTTAACCGAAAAGTTAACTTTTTAGAGCTGCACGTGGATTATGAAAAACTGTTAACTTATCCGCGCGTTTAACTTTTATGACAGTTAACTTTTCTAAGATTCTACTGTATAGGAAATCTAACGACGCATATTTGACAAATTAAATGTGATGTGAAAATTTCATTTTTTTTAATTAAGTGTGAAAATGTCCTTGTAGTTCGTGTATGAAATCAATTGTACTTACTCATTCCGCATATATAATTCTCAGCACCAGTAATTATACACTCTATGGCATAGTATGGTAATGTCATGCCATAGTCATGCCACATGGGAAATAGTGCAGGCAGCGCTGAAAATTTTATGGGAAAATAGAACAAAAAGTTGACAATTATGAATACCTGATGTGGTCATTCAGAAAAAATTTGTTCCACTCACGAAATTGTAAAGTGTAGTTTTGTGGTTGAATATGAGTAAAATAGTAATTTACAAATAACCACGAAAACATATATGAGCCACAGCCCATCATACAAAGTAATGCAAAGAAATTCAATTGATGTTTTATATGCGACCAAGAATCATGCAAAATTTTTTTGATTTCCTCCAGAAGTTCTCGTTTGCAGTTTATAGCTGACGAAAGTCAAATGAAAATCAATAATAACTTATAAGCGGCAAAATACCTTAAATGTATTTCTTACCCAAATCAAAAATACCCAATTCGTAGAGCAAAGAACTACTGGTGGCACTTTGCAAAAGATCGTAACACTTGTGTTGCACAAATGCCAAATAAATTAGCTTCAAAACTGAAATCCATGCTTGGTTGGCCGCGCAAATGGCCTGAAAAGAGAAGATTTTACATTTCCTTAAAATCTTAAATATTATTGAATGCTCACATCAGCAAATTCCACAAAAGGCTCTTTACGTTTGTACCACACCAAACAATATTGGCCACATAAGCCCACCAAGGACAACGACACCAATAAAGCATTAAGTCTTGAAGGTAATATTAATTAAAAATAATATCAATTAATTACTGCAATTTTATTATACGTAATTTTTCAAATTGCATTGATTATTAAATTCAATTTAATTACTCTGGCTCGAGTTCGAACAATGAGTTTCTCAATTCGGATTAATGATTTTTTTAATTATCCCTATTATGGATGAAGCAAGGAGAAGCTAATTACACTAGCAGAACGGAACAGTACTGTTCTCTATGGTCGTCTCATCGTCATCATCAGCGTTCATGTGTCTGTTTTGTTTTATGCCACTTTTTAGGTACAAAAAACAAATATTTCTTCTATTATTATTAACAATAATACCAATGAACATGGGAATTTCGTACTAACACATATTGGTATTGTTGTTGAAAATATAAGAAACATTTCAGCTTGTATTCTTTTTTCATACAAAAGCCTTGATATTCCTAAACATTAAGAGCTGCTTAAAAAGCAGTCGAAGAGGGCACATGAGCACTTACGGTTATGATTTGCAGTTGGCTTCGCCTTACTTCTTCCGTAATAAACTATAATTTTTAAAACAAATTATTAATCTGGTTAATATAATAGTCAAGTTTGATGTCTTATTTTATCGTTAAACAATTTTATTTAAAAACTATAGATATCTCGATATCCATTCAGTATCATCTTTAGGACAATTCTATTATTAATCCATATAGAGTAATTAAGTACCCAAGCTTGAATCACACTAATTAATTTGAATTCAATTATCAATTACTCGTATATGCATTTCTCAATCATCTTACAATTTAATTGGGTCTTTGAAATGTGACTCGTACTTAAGATTAACTCCTGTCATAAATGAAATTTTATAGAAAGTACTCAGAGTTTGTTTATTCTGGATTTCTTGAGATTTTAAGATGTCCTTCAATGTATTAGACATTTTTCAACAATTTTATTTAATTTTTATTTTTTATTTTTCACTCCGACTGTTCAACTAGAACTCCTTGGGTTGTTCAAGCGAATTTTCCTTTTTATGCTAAAGAATTTAAAAATTTTTGAATACATATTTGAAAAGTAATTAAAGGCTGGAAATACAAAGAATTGTTTAAAAAAATATTGACAGTTTCTCATGTGCTTATTAATTACCACCATTTGTGTTTTTTACAATTCCAAATTTAAATAAAAAATTTGGCGGTATTTTGGCTTATAGACGTCTGTTTGTCAAGCAATTTAACTGAATAACACAAATGAAATATTACAATATATAAAGGGTGTTTTTTTTATAGAGGTATAGAAATTTAAGTTGGCATTACTTTTCAAGATGGCGACCGATTTAACAGCTGTCAATTGATTTATTCTCAGTTTGGTTTGGCAATTCATCATGAATAGACTCACGCCTGAACAGCGCTTGCACACAGCTCGTCCCACAATAGATTTATTGAAAGACACGTTTGGCGACCGCCTAATTTCACGTTTTGGACCTGTGAATTGGCCTCCAAGATCTTGTGATTTAACACCGCTAGACTACTTTCTGTGGGACTATGTAAGGTCATTGGTCTATGCGGATAAGCCACAAACGCTTGACCATTTGGGGGACAACATTCGCCGTGTTATTGCCGATATACGGCCACAAATGTTGGAAAAAGTCATCGAAAATTGGACGTCCAGATTGGCCTACATCCGCGCCAGCCGTGGCGGTCATATGCCAGAAATCATATTTAAAATGTAATGCCACAAGATTATCTTTCTCATAAATAAAATTCATGTCAATCGAATAATCCATCGTTGTTTTATTGCAACTTAAAGTTCTATACCTCTATAAAAAACACCCATTACGTTTATGTAAATGTAAATATGTACGTATGTTTATAGATAAACTGACCCCTTAGTGCTAAATTATCCTAAGTAACATTATTCAAAATTGTTTGCTTTTATCGAAAAAGTATTTATTTCCTTTAATTATGTATTATTAACAAATAATTGAAAATTATATGTTAACATGTAACGAAAAATGACAATAATATTCTAATATACTATAGATGTAATGAAATGTTTAATTATTATATGTTACTAGCCATGTGTGCGTTGCTACCCCCATTGTTATAAAATATAAATGTATAATTAAATATATATAAATACAAGGTGCCGCAAAATGAATGCCACAATGTGAAGTGGCTGCTATTTCTTCTTAAATGTCAGTTTTCAAGACTTGCAAGGTTCGTGATTAATTAGTAGTAGATCTGATGATCCAAACAACCAGTTGAAGTCAGTTGAACTGAAAATTGGTGTCTCAAAATCTCCATCGTTGCTCGAGCTATGTGAACGGTTGTTTCGATATCCATCTGCCTGTAATGCTCACCATTTACGATGGTGCCATCGGCGTCTTCCAAAAAAAAGGACCAATCACATTTCCACTGCAAACAATCACTTTCAGGGGGTTCAATGGCTCTTCACGCATTTCATGCGGATTCTCCTCTGTGCCCCAGAAATGCAAATTTTGTTTGTTAACAACCACTTAAGTGGAAATGGACTTCGCCGCTCATTACGATTTTTGATACGAAATCATCCTAAAAATTTGTCAAATAAGCATTAATTCCACGTTCTTGAGGTGTGTATCGCAAATCACATGTCGATTTAAAATGTGATTTGTTCCCTTTCTGGATGTGAAAATACATAATTAATTGTTCAATTAAAATATCAATTGTAGATAAACTGAAATAAATTTTTTTGTAAAAATTGTAATTTTTACATGTTCCATTGAAATACCTTTAATTTGGGCAGCAAAAACCTTTAGTTTGATAAGCAAAACATCAAGTTGCCACATTACTTACCGGAACACTGTTCACAATAACTTGTTGTTGCTATTTGCTTTAGGTTTATGCCTTGTTATTTTTAAAAAGATCCCAAATATCACACAAAAAATGTTATGTTACGTTCGGAAATGTATTACTGCTCTGCAACAGAAATATGAACTTTCTCCGCTTTATAAATGGAAATCATATGTTGCATTCTTATTATGTGAATATTGTTTATAACCTGTATTTAATATATTTTTGGACATCATCCGCTAGACTGTTGCAGTAAAGAGCATTTTAATTTACTGTTGCATCACACTACTGCATTTACGAACGTATTCAAAGTTATTATTTATTGAAATAATGTATTGTTTGCTGTTGACTTAGCTATACTAAGCTGTATTTCTTTGGCGCTAGTCCAATCATCAGTATTCTTTAGCCAACTCATGTCTGCAAATCATTCAATGTTGGCTTAGCTGAGTATAAGCCAATGAAATGCAGGCTGAGTATATGCCTGCTAAGCCAACAACAAACAAATTTTTTTAATAAATCTATCAGTAATTAATTTGATTCTGATGACATATTTCTAAGTGCATACATACACATATCCCTATTGCCTAAGCTTTTTAAAAAGTAGGAAAGGAAAGAAATAAAACTACTACTTTGATTGTTGTGTTCTAAAAGATGAATTAGTGATATTCCAACGTTACTAGTTCAGAGGAATATCTTCCATTTGGTTGAAGGGTTAATTGTAGTCAATTAGATTAGAGTCTTTAGTAAAAAATTAACCCACATCCAACGCACAGATAGACCATAGCACACGCAACATTAAAAAATAAAGTTGCAGATTAAAAAATAGAAATAAAACGTATAAGATGTGGATGTTAGGCGACGCGTCTTATTTTATTTTTAATTTCATAATTGCAAAACACAACAATAATATTGTTGTTGGTTAGATGTTCTCAGAGGAGCTTGAATCACATAATTATATATGTACATAAGTTGTATGTACATATTTTCTAAAATCTGAACGGAAATAAAAACAAAAATTGCTTTCCTGGGAAATAGAAAATCCTCATCAGCACTAAAAGCGCCTAATGATGGATAAATATCGAACAGATATAATACTCGTAACGCATACATGTTATTGAATTCATATTTTAAATGTTTAGTTACTCCATCATTCCCATTATTTCTTGTATAAAGTATTTCAATATGTGTAATAAAAAAGAAAATAGTGTTTCTGATGAATACTTTATTCACCTTAATTAAATATGAGATCATTTTTCATAAATTTTCTCTTTATTTCTTAAAGGTCATTAAAACAAACATTACATGAAAACTAAAAGACTTCCGCTTTTGAAATTAAACAGAAAATACATAAGTAAGTAAAAGCATTTTGCAAGTTGAAACAACTTTTACTAAATTATTGTTACCACTGCAAAAGGATCTCACAACTCCTAGAAAATCAGCACCTACTGCTTGCAAACCAGGTATTTATGGTTCTGAATAATTTACAACAGCAACTATTCATTACGGCTTCACATGACTAATAAGAGGGCCCTATTGATCTAAAACATATCCCGCCCCTTAAACAAACATCACCCATATAGCCAGTCAGTCATACGTGTATTGAGAAACATCAGGTACGGTCTCTAAAAAGGAAATATTGCCTTCACCGAAAATTTCCTTATAAGGATTTAAGGGCAGATATTACAAAAACTACATACATTTACACAACTTGCAAAAAGGACAATAGAAAAGATTTAATTACACACTAATCCAAATAACCAAGAATGAATAAATAACTACAGCCTTATATGACGAACAACAAGAAATACGTAGTACAATTGCAAGCGATAATTCAAACACCAACATTTCTTGATGTAGGAATAGCAACTGTAAGAGTAACAAGAAACTAATTCATTAAGGAAATGGGGACTCATTGCAAATTATTGTATATGCATTTAATCCGAGTGGAAATATTATCGTAAGAACTATTACAATCAGCTGGAACTAAAAATTCCTTAAAGCGTGTCCATATTTTATATTTTTATTCCTACGATACGTAACTTTATAGGTTCCATATTTTAAAATTTTCGTTATGTATGTTGTGATAAAATCTCATATATTTCTTTAATGTTTGTTTTATAATAAATTATTCCAAATCATAAATATCCGCAACATTCTTGTTGCTGGTTTACAAAAATTTTAAATTGGAACTAATGGTAACTTTATAAATTTATTTTGTTTTTTAAAAGAGAAGTGTGCTTACGGGTCTCTTGGCTCATGAATCCATTCAAATTGTAGTTACGACCTTCTAATATCGTTAATAAAATCGGTATTTTTAGGCTAATGCTAGCAAACTTTTCTGGGTGGATACATTAGGGTTACATCAATATCAATCAACAATTTTTTTTATTTTTTATCGCTTACGGCCTTCTCATTTCAGATCACGATATATATATTTTTTTATAGAAAAGCTAGACCAAAATTACATAAGTTTGTTGAGGTAAAATAATTTTTTAGTTTAGGTATTGTCAACTGAATTTGGCGAGAAGACGAAAAAATATACTAACTAGTATTTTAGAAGCTGTGAAAATGTCATTCCTTACAAATAATATACACTTATTATACTGAATTCTTTATTGAAAAATTGTGTTAGAATAGTATTTATAATATTGCTGACGTTACCATTACAGGCTTAAGTAAAGAACAATGAATTCGCATTTCTTGAAGACCCAAAAAATTTTGCACTTTTTTTAGAAAATAAAACGCCATAAACGTAAAATAGTTGCTGATTTTGTGTTTTGATATATTTTGATGCTATGAATCTATGAATATTATAAGAAAATACATTATATAAGAAAGTACCTTTTATAAAAGATACCTTATATAAGAAAGTACCTTTTACAAAAAGTGCATTTTATAAGGGCATACATTATATAAGAAAGTATCTTTTACAAAAAAAGTACATTTTATATGGAAATATCTTATATAAGAAAGTACCTTTTATAGGAATATATCTTATATAAGATAGTACCTTCTATAAAAGGTACCTTATATAATAAAGTACCTTTTATAAGAAAGTGTGTTTAATATATGTATATCTCTTATAAGATCTTATATAAAAGTACTTTTTTCAAGAAAGTACCTTTCGTAATAGAAAAATAATACGTTTGAAATATGTCTCCTATAAGAAGTACCTTTTCTAAAAAGCACTTTTTGTTTAGATATTGCATTAAATAACTTTCATGATATAGTTAGTCCACTCCACTCAGATTCTTCAAAAGTAAATAATACGACATGGTTGACTGAGCAATCTGCAATAAATATTAATAAAATTAAATTAATTGGCAGAAGATAATTCCTGGCAGAATTAAAAAAAATCTAAATTTACCGACAGCAATGTTATATGAGACATGGTGGTAAAACCCGATACTTGTAAATACAGAGTGCGATTGGTTTTCAAAACCATCATATTTACAATGTATTTAAATTGTCTTGATTCATTGTACCAGGAGCAGCTGTACCAAATTGAGGGCGATTTTTCACTCTGTAAAATGATTAACACTTTTAATACAATTTTACTAGTTACGAGTGTGAGAGAACAAACCTGTGTGATAATTTTCTGACCATTATAGCAGTATATTACGATTTGAAAACCAGCAGCGAACAAGAAACACATCATTTTTAAGAAGAGTATAATGTCCCCTTCCAAGCCAACATTGGTCATAAACATGACCATGCATAAGACCAACATACTCAGAAAACACTGGACCAAACTCGGATGGCGATATAGGGCATTGATTTTCTTATAATATCTGCTTAATAAAACAAAACAATTTGAAGTATTTGAAAATTTTAGTTTTGATACCCTACACCACTGTACATAAGATAAAAAGCATTTGCCTTAACCCTTTCAACCCGACTTTCGAATAGCAATGCTACAATAAAATTGTTGGCGGCAATGGGTTAAGTAAGCAATAAATAAGCTATCCGCGAACGAAAATCAGAGGATCAATAACTGGGTGGCTGAGGGGGTGGTGGTAAACCATTGTACCACTCGGGATGTTAAGTGGTACAAATAAGTACCAACCGTCCTGTGAAACAAACTATATTAAAACGAATTATGCCAATAATAAATCATATTTTATTGATTTTTTAAATTTTATTGAAAAAGAAAAGGAAGGTTATAATAAAAATGTATTATCACATAAAATTCACATGTGATATGATGCAAAGCACATTTTACAAAGTGGCACTAAGCACTCCTTGCACATTGTCTTAGTGCGCGTCTGTTTTTTTTTAGCGCTGCAGTTGGTGCAACGGCGTTGAGTAGTCCCTTCAATAGGAAGATGCATTGAGTTACGATTGGTAAATTTTTATTCTCTCATTTGTACATTGGGCTATGTACATATAAGTTGATTTAGGCAATAATTTGTTGAAAATATCAATTATAGGAGCATGGCGAGGTATGTGCTCTGCTATCTTGCAGCTACCAGAATTAAAAATATCCATTTTAGGTACGAAGTTTTCGTCAGGAGTACTCCAAATAAAGTTGGTATCGAATGCACCAGGTTGAGAAACCAAACCAGTGCCAGCTTTCCCATTATGGACAAGGACTTCCTCGGTAACCTCATTCACTTCATCCACTCCTATGTCTTCCTTATCGCTGAAGGTAAAGACACCACTTTGTACTTCGTCTTCATCTTCGCCTCCGCTGGAACTAGACCTACAACTTGGTACAAACTCATCAGAGCATCCTCAAGAAAAGTCTCCTGAGCGCTATCAGCTTCATCTTCAGGATCCATTTCTACGAAAACAACAAATTTTTCCCAAAATATGAAACTACAATATTCAGTGCTCACCGGACTACTGGTACAAATATGTACCACCATACCGGCCGAATGGTACATATATATACCATAATCTAAAATAAGCACAAAACACATATATTTTTAAAAATACTTACATGCTTCAATTGCAAATACTTGCAAAAACTTAAATTCTTCCTTATTTTGATTATGTTCGAAGCTCCACGCGCCAATATCGCACAAAAACTATCAACGCACTTCACTTTGGCTACGTCGCGACTCACAAAAATTGAAATATCAAACATAAATAACAAAATAAAATAACGGGACTTTTTAGAATCTATTAAGCGAAGTTTGGAGACGACATGGTACAATGCACAACCAAATAACATTTAATTTAAAGCTTTTAGAGATGTTTAAGGTGTGAGTGGTACATATGTGTACCATCCGGGTCGAAAGGGTTAAAGTTGCCTGGCCCATTTTCTAATTGAATTTTCTCATATCCATAGTAGTGTTTCTGCTTGCGATACCAAAGAAGAATTTTTGGACCTTAATCAGAGATAATTAGAATAATATAATTTTCTTTTGTAAAAAATAGCGTATATTTTTTACCATTTTAAAGACAAAATGACTAATTTGGTGCTTTTAATAAGCTCAAACTTACTAGGAAAGAGCACGGAATCCTCAAAGAGGGTTGATAAACTTTTTCAGAAGAGAAAACGATAAAAAATGTATGTTTTTATTCTACTAAAAATTTCGCAAGCTTTTGCGGTATCTTTTCTGGTTGTATTTCGTTGAATTGAATTAAAAATCGTTCTCCTTTTGCAGCGGTATCTTGGGAGTGCATAAATGAATCACAGGCCGTAACTAATCCTACTGTCCCTGTTTGGCGCACCCAAGCAGATTTAAGGCCTATAATTAGATGGCCTCCGAATGAAATAGGAATTTTTCTGTATCCCTACGCATTTCTGCGGTATTCATTGTGATATTACTAGCGTAGTTGGGATTAGAATATTTAGTCAAACTCAATATTCCATTTAAAATAGAATTGTAAAAATTTTATGGGATGAAAATATGGACAAGTGGACATTCATTAATGTGTAGGACATTAGTCATCAAAATCATATAGTTTTTCATTCGAATATTACAAATGTATTTTAAGATTTCTTAAAGAGTCTTTGCTGTTACTTTACCAATCGAGTAGTGTAGGGTAAAAGATGATCGTGGTTGGCTGACTCTAATTTTATACCTGAAAATTTCCTCATGCAAACGCACACAACAAACCAAATATTTAACCCGTTCATTGTGTGGAACTTCTTCATCTGTGACATGTTCCAAAAGTTTATGGAGAATTTCAATCAAAGCTGAACAATGGACTACTATAACTATGAACAGCCCATCAAAGCAAACAGCACCTGCAATAGTAACACGTACAATAAACAATATGCAACTTATAGTTATATAATCTTGTTCTGAAGTAACAGGACAACAGGACAAATTTATTAAAAAAAATTAAAAGAATGTCCAATGAGAATTTTACATCATTAACTGTTGGTGGCAATTCTTTTTAAGAAAAAGAAAATGGAATTTAATATTCTTGAGTAAGCGGAAAATTATTAGGAAACTACACTTATTCCTATAAGAAAGTTAAATTTTTAAGCCAGGTACCTCGTCATCGCATTATATACCGAACAAAATTCTTCAAAATGATTCATTTTGATATTCTGGCATTCGATATTGAATGAAATGTATAATAATTTGAGATGATAACATTCAATATCGAGTAATCAACCAAACTACATCTCACGAGCATTCATACAATAGGTCAGGGTCTATCGCATGAAAAAATATTAAGCCCAAAAAAGTGTTTTGCAAGGGTTTTATAGTCTATGAATTGGCTAACAAAAAAATCTAACACAGTGCTTTGTACCAACCCTACAGAATAGCCACTCCCCACACTGAGCTAAGAAAATTCACAAATTCACAAAGTGAAAGTCTGTCTACTAATTGCATTTTTGCTGTGGACATGTTCCCAATTAGTTTTAGGTGACAAATAACGTAATTAAACGCCTTCTTTGTTAGTCTCACATTGAATGAAGGTTCTAAAGTTTAATAATTTATTAATCTTGCGCCGCTACCGGAAAAATATTTATTTTATTATTTTCACCTACAATCTCCAGAGCGTATGACACTTCTTTCTTTCTCGGAGTCTGATGCGGATAAACGAATATTGAAGAATTCATTACTTTTATAATGTTTGATTTTGGTTGAAATATTATTTACACAAAAGTTGTTTATTTTTCTTCTTATTATTAATGCTATTACATTTTCTTAAGTTGAGAGTCCACAGGATGCATTCTCGAATCAGCGCTTTCTATGCATTATATACTTTCCACGCTTTCTGCATTTAAAGTTACATGCGGCGCTTTAAAAACTTTTAAAACTTAAAGTAAAATATAAGACTGTCATGCGGGCTGTCAAAATCAGCTGACTTTTTCGCACGTCCCCTATGAGGATTGCAAAGTATAAAGTAAACCAACTTTTGGCATTCTACGCGTCAAAGCATCCAACGCTTTTGTGCTCTATAACTTGCAACATACAACTACTCTGAACAAATGCATTGAGCGGTAAAAAGCGTAGAAAGCGTGATGTGGACTTTCAACTTGGAAAATTAGACGTAAACGACAATTGGCTTACTCGATACATATGCAAATATTATTCGATACAACTGATATCAAATGCGCTGATTCAGGCCCAAAGCGATAAATCGATTTTTTTGATCAAAAAATTTTACACTTTTTTGAGGAACGAAAACCCCATAAGATGTTTTTTTAAGATGTTGGTGCAAGCGATGAGTCAGTGGATTTTTGGTATGCCAGACAAAATATTGTGGAAACAGCGATTAAAATCAGGGTAAAGTTTGCCAATTCATCTCCCTTTTGGGCATTTTTTTCGAGAAGTTCATTAAAGTATTGAAGTTACTGAAGTTACTGAAGCAAAACATCATGACTGACAAAATGAAGTTGATATTTCTTTTTGTCACTCTTCATCGAATATCAACTTCCTAAACTTTTTACTCATATTAGAATTGAAAGTATTTAAGAATATACTTATTTATAAGATTTTGTTCGCCAAATATGTGAAATATTACATGACACATATTTGACAAATTAAATATGATGTGAAAATTTCATTTTTTTTAATTAAGTGTGAAAATGTCCTTGTAGTTCGTGTATGAAATCAATTGTACTTACTCATTCCGCATATATAATTCTCAGCACCAGTAATTATATACTCTATGGGATAGTATGGTAATGTCATGCCATAGTCATGCCACATGGGAAATAGTGCAGGCATCGCTGAAAAATTTTATGGGAAAATAGACCAAAAAGTTTTCAATTATGAATACCTGATGTCATTCATAAAAATTTTTGTACCACTCACGTAATTGTAAAGTGAAGTTTTGTGGTTTAATATGAGTAAAATAGTAATTTACAAATAAACACGAAAACATATATGAGCCGCAGACCATCATACAAAGGAATGCAAAGAAATTCAATTGATGTTTAATATGCGACCAAGAATCATGCAAAATTTTTTTGATTTCCTCCAGAAGTTCTCGTTTGCAGTTTATAGCTGACGAAAGTCAAATGAAAAGCAATAATAACTTATAAGTGGCAAAATGCATTAAATGTATTTCTTACCGAAATCTAAAATACCCAATTCGTAGAGCAAAGAACTACTGGTGGCACTTTGCAAAAGATCGTAACACTTGTGTTGCACAAATGCCAAATAAATTAGCTTCAAAACTGAAATCCATGCTTGGTTGGCCGCGCAAATGGCCTGAAAAGAGAAGATTTTACATTTCCTTAAAATCTTAAATATTATTGAATGCTCACATCAGCAAATTCCACAAAAGGCTCTTTACGTTTGTACCACACCAAACAATATTGGCTGCATAAGCCCACCAAGGACAACGACACCAATAAAGCATTAAGTCTTGAAGATAATGGTAAATAAAAATAATATCAATTAATTACTGCAATTTTATTATACGTAATTTTTCAAACTGCATCGATTATTAAATTCAAATTAATTATCCTGGCTCGAGAAAATGTAGCGCACAGTTGTAGGCACTTGTTATACAAGAAGAAAAATGGACTTAGAAAAGTATACTAGAATAGATAAAGAACTATTTTTTAGGTATTTTAAAATTTTGCATAGAGGATAATAGATATTTTCAAATAGATGGAAGAATTTATATACAACGAGTAGGTTTACCAATGGGATCACCAGCATCTGCAGTAATAGCAGATATAGTTATGGAAGAATTTCTTGATAGATGCATTGAGAAGATGGATATTAAACCAAAAATCATGATTAAATATATGGATGATTTGTTTTGTATAATTTCAGAGGGTGCAGTAGATAGAATTTTACAATTGAGAAAGAATGCGATTCAAGATTATCATATTTAGATACTTTAGTGATAAGAAAGAATGGAAGATTAGTATTTGATTGGTATCAAAAACCGACAGCATCAGGAAGAATTAATAATTATTATTCTAAACATAGCAAAAGAATCATTATTAATACAGCAAAAAATTCGATTGAAAAGGTATTCTCGATAAGTGACATACAATTTCATAAAAATAATAAAGAAAAGATTAAATATATTATCATTGATAATGATTTTCCATTGCATTTAATATATAAACTAATTAATCAGTATAAATATAGGAGAGAAAGAGTAACAAATAGTATTGCACAAAAAACTTATAAAAGAATGATTTATATACCGGGTATATCAGAACGCCTAAAGAGATCAGGAATACATTTTGAAGAAAAATATAGGATGGCTTACAAAACGGATAACACATTAAACAAATTATTTAGTAGAACAAAAGATAGAACACATAAGTTAGATAGATGGGTCTAATGTTGTATACAAAATACCGTGCGATGGAAATATTAGTAATAATTGCGATAAGGTATATGTATGTAGGTACACCAAAGAATAAGTTAAAAGTTAGAGTTCCAGGACATATGTCTGATCAGAAAAATAGAGAAAACAGTTCACAGAGAACGGCATTGTCTTTACATTGTCATCAATATAATCACTATCCGAAGTATGAAAATGTTTCAATATTAAACACTGAAACAAATCATAAGAGAAGATATTTATTGGAAATGCTTCATATCATTAATATTAGTAAAGGCGAATTCACCCATTCGTTTTGAACGTTTCGAACGTTTTTTTCATATGTAGTTTGAAGTCTCTTTTTTTGAGAGAGAGAAGGAGAGTAAATTTAATGCAGAACAATTTTTGCTTGAATTGGTTTTTACTCTCTTTCTCTCTCTCTCTCAAAAATAGAGACTTCAAACTACATATAAAAAAAAACGTTCGGATCGTTCAAAACGAATGGGTGAATTCACCTTAAAACAAAAAGAATTAATTTTAAGGCAGACACTGAAAATGTAACACAGTTAAGGTGAATTCACCCATTCGTTCTGAACGAAATTTTTGTTGTTGTTCCGCATTAAATTTACTCTCTTTCTCAAAATAGAGATGTCAATCTACATCATTGATGGACATTTCATCAAACAATTGTTTATAAACCACGCCCCTTGTTTTCTTATGCTCTTTAGTTTTTTAGTTTGGCGAGTGCACATCAGTGTTGCCATTAGGATACGAAAGATACATTTTTCGTATCTTTTGATGACTTCAGGTACCATGTATAATCCTGATATTTTTCGTATCATTTGAATCTGTACGCAAAATGTATAGAAATAAAATATTGAGCTTTCCGTCCCAGACAAAGTTTTTTAAAGTTATCGCTTCGTTATGAATATTAAAAAAAACAGTGACAACTAAATAGAAAAATTACATGTATTTTGTTGTTAGGTTTTCTAAGTTTTCCTGTCGTCTGCTTATTCTTGTGTACATATACATAGGTATATACTTACATACATATGTTAAGATGAAATTTTAGAAGAAAACAATAACGATCTTTACAGTTAATAATTTCAGACCGCATAATAGTTTTATAAAATAAAACAATTTTAATCGCCGAAATTAAAAGAAGAAAACTAAAACAGCCGACTGCAAATATTATATTATATATTTATGTACATATGTATGTATGTATAAACAAAATGAGTGAGTGAATTTGACATTTTAAACAAATTTTATGTAGGTACATACATATGTTTCTATATGGAATTATTGGCATTTCATTATAATTTACAGGTCATTCTCCAAAAAAGACAATGTACAATTTTAATGATAAATGTCTGTTAATAAAGGAGTACAATGGATGGTTAATGAAAAAATATTAAATATGAAATAAGAATGTTATGTTAACAAATGTTAAACTTTAAACGTAAATTTTAATTTTTTTTCAAAATGTATCTTTTTGGGAAAAATTGTATCTTTTTGGAAACTAAAATGTATCTTTCTCGAAATTTCACTGGCAACACTGGTGCACATGTTAGCTTGATACTTATACATTTTTTTCAATTACAGTGTTGGAAAAAATTGATAACAGCTTATCAGATCATCTCAAAAATTATCAGTTTATTACAGACTTAGCATTTTTGGTAGATACGACTGGCTTTCTTAATGATTTTAATTTAGAAAAACTTGGAAAACTTTGGACGCATTGGCCTATCCTGAACTCAAAAAAAAATCTTTCATTTTTTCCGACCACATGTGAAAAAATTTTTTCGGACTTAAAATTCATTTGCAGTAAACAACGTAATAAAATTAGTTCCACGTCTTTGAAACATATACTGCTCTTACGAAACTGTCATGACAGCATTAATGTAGACGATTTCGTTTAATTTAGTTCCTTATATGAAAACCTTTGTGATTCCTTTTGCTTGTCACTGTACCTTCAAATTATCTCACTAACACAAGTGTAAAACAATTTTGTCCATCAATCCCTACAAATAAAATTGGACTACATGGTCCAATTTATGTGAAAACGGCTAGTTACAACATGGTCCACTGTAATGCAGTCATGGACCATGTCATTGTCAAACAAGAACTTGTAGTTTTGCAGTTGAAATTGCTGTTGTTTTTTATTTTGATCTACGTAGTTGCTTCTTTAGTAAGTCCTCATTGTCATTTCATTTTCTTTGGCGTGGCGTGCACATGTTTTTAAAAATAAAAGTAGAAAGAGTGAGTTTAAAAAATAAAATTTAGTTAAATAGATAAAATAAAAAATGCAGTGTAGTTCACGTCATAGAAGGCGATTTCTAAAAGCAGAAAACTTTCAAAACTAATCCACTGGGTTGTTCTATGGAACATGAACATGGAGTAGTTTCAAGACTACTCCGTTGTAATGCATAGCTGGGTTATATGGTCCAGCCCTAGGACATCGTAATGTTAAAAAAACCATGTTTTTCCAATACATTTGGACTACCTTTAGACCTGGTCCTAGTCCCTTATGGGTTACATTTTACATGCGTGTATGGACCAGTCGCATTATTTGCAGGGATGATCTACATATAAAACAAATCGTTCGGAACGTTCAGAACGAATGGGTGAATTCACGTTTATACGCAATTGTTACACAAGAAGTAACACCTCATTATCATTTTATAGTTGTAAATATGTATGTATGTATGTTGGAGAACATTTATATAAAGTATAAGTATGTGTACTCCTACATCCATACATATGTACATATTTATATGTACATATATACATGTTTCTAAATAATTATTTTTATTATTTATATGTACATATATGTTTTTTCAAAAAAATACTTATTGTTATGTACATGTGTGTATATTTTTTTTCATATATGTATGACACAAAAAATTTTATTTTTCTTTAATTTTTTTTAATGTTAATTTAATTTTATTATTAAAAAAACAGAATTGTCTTGAAGATGATATTCAACGAGTATCGAAATATCGATTGTTTTGAATAAAATTGTTTAACGATAAAATAAGACCTCAAGCTTGATTATTATACATATTAACCAAATTATTAATCCATATACATAGTAGAGTAATTAGGTATCCAAGCTTGAGTCACACTAATTAATTTGAATTCAATTATCATGTACTCGTATATGCATTTCTCAATCATCTTACAATTTAATTGGGTCTTTAAAATTTGACTGGTACTTAAGATTAACTCCTGTCATAAATGAAATTTTATAGAAAGTACTCAGAGCTTGTTTATTCTGGATTTCTTGAGATTTTAAGATGTCCTTCAATGTATTAGACATTTTTCAACAATTTTATTTAATTTTTATTTTTCACTCCGACTGTTCAACTAGAACTCCTTGGGTTGTTCAAGCAAATTCTCCTTTTTATGCGAAAGAATTTCAAAATTTTTTAATACATATTTGAAAAGTAATTAAAGGCTGGAAATACAATGAATTGTTAAAAAAAATATTGGCAGTTTCTCATGTGCTTATTAATTACCACTATGGCTATCGGGTAATAAAAGACATTGCTTCTACTTTAATAACTATTTAATAATAAGATTCAGTTTATCCTTTTACAAAACGATTTGACAATTATTTGTGCTTATGAATATAAACAAGGGATCGGCAAAACAAGGGCGCCGCGCCAATGCTTACGCTCTTTTATCGTGTACATGTGCACATGTATTGCAGAGAAATAAAAAACATAAATCAGTCTCACTCGAGCATTAAAACACGATGGACGTGTTACGCTTGTTGTTAGAAATTAGCGTTACATTATGCAAAAAGTTAGATTCCCAGCAATTCATATGAAATTAACCTGAGGAAACACTAGTTCTGATGAAAAAAATTTTTATGAGAGAATGGAGATTTAAGATTTCAAATTTAGGTATGACATGAAAATGTCAGATCTGGCAACACTGATTCTTTATGTGTGTATGTGAGCGCAAACAAAATGTTTATATGTATTTTTGCCGATCCCTCCCTGAAGGAAACATGGGGACAAGTGTACCCAAGTCACCAGTTTTGTCGACTATTTTGGTGACTCATATGTAGACATTGTCAACGGAGTTGTCAACACTTTTTTGTTTGGTGAGCAGAGAAATTTCTAAGAGCACGCTTATGTCTCTTCATTTTTTTAATTGCGTTTATTTGTTCTCTGGTGTACCAGTATATGTGTAGGGTATGTCAATTATACGGGTGACAATGTCTACAGGGAAACACTAGTTCTACGTTCGTCATATGGTCCCATTGAAACTACATCGTCACTAGTTCCAACGTCAGTAGTGGATTTTCAATGATAAGTGCATGTTAAATGTCAATAGAAAAAAACCATTGAGTTGGGTATAATTTGTCACTAGTACTGGTGACTTTGTCAATAGTGAATCACTGGTGACATTTCCTTCAGGGCTGATATAAGCCCACAGCTGTAGCAGCTAACACTTGACGAGGTAATAATATTTGTTTTCTCTTGCTTTTCCTATTCAGCGTCTTGCCAGATTGTTCATTTTGTAAATCAGGCAAACTCGGTGCTGCCACACCACCATTTGTCTTTTTTACAATTCTAAATTTGAATAAAAAATTTGGCGGTATTTTGGCTTAGACGTCTGTTTGTCAAGCAATTAAACTGAAAAACACAAATGAAATATTGCAATATATACGTTTATGTAAATGTAAATATGTACGTACATATGTATATAGATATACTGACCCCATAGTGCTAAATTATCCTAAGTAACATTTTTCAAAATTGTTTGCTTTTTATCGAAAAAGTATTTATTTCCTTTATTTATGTATTATTAACAAATAATTGAAAATTATATGTTAACATGTAACGAAAAATTACAATAATATTCTAATATAGATGTAATGAAATGTGTAATTATTATATGTTACTAGCCATGTGTGCGCAACCATTGTTATAAAATATAAATGTATAATTAAAGGTATATAAATACAAGGTGCCCCAAAATGAATGCCACAATGTGAACTGGCTGCCATTTTGTTATAAATGAACAAAGAGGTCCCTTTTCATAAAAAGTTTATTTAAAAATAAAAAATTTATGAAATTAATTGGAAAAAATTATATCGCTCAAATGGCCACCTTCACAGTTGATGCATAATTGTGCTCATTATACGGCATTTTGAATTATTGCTCGCAAAATATCTGGCTCCAAATTGGCGATTTCTTCTTAAATGTCAGTTTTCAAGACTTGCAAGGTTCGTGGTTAATTGTGGTAATAGATCTGACGATCTGAACAACCCGTTGAAGTCTCCAACACCGCTCATTACGATTTTTGATACGAAATCATCCTAAAAATTTTTCAAACAAGCATTAATTCCACTTTCTTGAAAACAATTCTCTTTACATCTATGTACATCATAAATGTCAAAGCACAGTGATATTTGCCGTCAAATGACAGCCAATTCACTGCGCCACTTTGTACATACATAGATTAGTCCGCATATACCACTTATAATATATTTTATGATCAAACGTAGTAATTAAATATTTGCCGTAGTTTTAGCAGATTTTTTTTTGCAATGTGACCGTACCTTTACAAGGACTTTGACCACTGAGTGGTCAAATTTTGCTGACATTAGAATAATTTTTTATGGTATTTTATAATTTTATTTTCGTCCATTTTATGGCAATTTCGACTATAAGAAAATTGTAACATTGAGAGAATCCTATTTATCGCTTTAGATAATAAAATTAATTTCCCACTCAGGATTACATAAAGAAGACCAAATTCCATGTTGTCTCTTTGAAAGGGCAAAAAATTATGCACTTTTCAGAAACGAAAATGCCATTATTATTTGCACCTCAAAACTATTTCATAAACACATTTCGATTTTCGTTAAATCTTTCTAATGTGCGACCCAACTTTAAATCAATATTTTTGCTTGAATTTCTTTCTTTCATTTGTTTTTGTAAATTAAGCATTTAATCAATAACAAAAACCTTATGAAATTAACTACGTGGGCGTTCGCTTAACCACAAATTATATGTTTACCACTTATTTTGTAACCAAAAAAATTTTACCTAAAATTTTAGTTTAAAAGTTCGAAATTTTTCTTAAAAGCATATCAGTAATGATACAGTCTACAAAATGTCAGCAAATCTGAATAAAGTGTTGGATAGTAAAATTGAAAAAATTAATAAAATGTTGAAGCCTTTTGTTTGGATTGCGATGAGTGTTGGCGTGAACATTAAATACGAAGCAGGATCTAGGGATCCGATAAAGCTGTATGTTGAATTATTAATTTTAGAGAACCACCAATAAAAAGTATAAAATTTAAACAATTAAAAATAAAATTTGAAACATTGAACTAGGCGAAAAAAAATTATCAATTATAAAATGCATTTCTATTGTATAATAGAAAACATTGTATATTCACAGAACCTGAAAGGTTGAAATTAATAATTTTAGTTCAGAACGAGTTTTTAATAGTTGTTACTGGAAAGTGTTCACCAACTTGAAAAATTTTTAACGGGAAAGTGAAAAAATAGCATAAGAAATTGAGAGAATGGAAGACTTGACTTGTCTTGTGTTTATAAAACAAAAATTTGAAAAAATGTCATTAGGAATATATAAAAAAACTCGTAGACAATTTCTAATTTTTAGAAGTAAAAGTAAATATATTTTGAGAAAATAAACTCCTATTAAACATGAAGGAAACAATGTCTAGTTTGTGTCAATATGTTCGAGTTAAGCTGTGAAGAATATTGTACCTTGTAGGTGGTGGATTTGTAAATGGTATATAATTCCTTATGAATTTTTAAAAACAGACGGAGTGTTGCGATTTTTCTTAAATTTAAGAATAGAACACAACAAAAGGATGTTTAAATTAACTGAATCTTTTTTTTTTTGTATAGTAAATTTTTGCGTTATTCTATCATAACGAGTTTTTATTTGAAAAGTAAGTGAATACACCGGTTTTATTAGAAATTTATAAATTTCTTTGTTGATATTTCTTCTTTAGTGTTAAACCCAGTTCTTCTTTTAAATAAAATCTGTAACTCATATACATATGTAATATAAATCTTGTAATAAGGCATCAGCCTAAATCGAAAAAAGTTTGCCGCTGTAAATTTTAAAAATCTATAAAAAGAACCACTGAAGTGGCAAAGCTGTTTACTGTACTGACGATCATACATATTTGTATCAGCTGAAGTTTCCAAGTCATTTTGCAAAAGAATAAAAAGGATCTCCTACGATTAGTGAAATGTTTTGCAATTTCAAACAGTAGGAATTGAAAACTTACCACTGAGCTTGGCTATTACAAAATGATAAACCTAACTAACCCTAAAGCAGCTGTCAGCTGCCAAATTGTTTGTCAAACAAAACAGTATTGCCAACTCAAAGATACAAACGTCTAAGAAAATCCTTTGCGTACAACATTTACTACTTTTTACTAACAATTTCGCTTTACTAATAACGCTTCTATCTCCTTGCAAATGTATTTCTTATAGGCTCAGTTTGTTCCTGTCCATGTTAGCTTTTGTGGCCCTGTGTGGTCAGTATCATGTTATTTGGGAGAACCGTTCCAAATCATTTTTTGTTTATACAGATGTAAGTATTTGATAATATATTTTCAGTTTTTGTAAAATGATTCAATTGATTCTCGTCTTTTCTTAAACGCTCGATGAAATATTTGAAAAACAAAAATTCATTTTTAGGAGTATACGATTCACTTTTAAAATTCACCCGCTTTTTATATTGTTTTTAAAATGTTTTTTTTTTTATTTTTATTTCAGGCTGTTTGTACCTCTTTTCAAACTTTAATCTCGTTTAGCAAATTATCTCACTTTGCTTTAACTCTACACAGATTTCAGAAATTGTTACGAATTGCTAAAAATGCCGAAATTTTAAGAGATCTGGAGCTGTTTGAATTAAGTATGAATAAACGTGATAAAATTACATTATGAAAAGTACTCCGAAATTCGCACAAGTTTCAAATAGAATAGAAAATAGTATTTTTCTTGACATTGACATTTAACTTAACATACGCGATAGAGCAAGCCAATGACATTAAATCACATGATCTGGACCGCCTTGTGAGGTTCGAAAAGAGAGTTCATATGAACTATGTCGTTATTAAATGTAACAACACACTTCGTGACCATTCGCTTTCTTTAAGAATAAAAACTGTCGGTTAGCGGAATTTAGGTGAACCCCTCTGTCAGAAGTGTCACTTATCATGCTACACTGTCTGCAAGCTGATCTCACGATCGAGCAACCTTCCCTGAACTCTGGAATTGAATGATTCAGAAACATTTGCTAGTGTGGCTACAGAAACACGAAAGTGTGCCAGGCAATATTGATGCGGTCGTGATAGTCAAGGCCGGAGCTCGCCTAATTAGTCTGTATGCGGGTCAACTAGTAGGCGTCCCATTAAGAGTCCTAACACTATTTAGCTACCACCTGTTGTGATTTTGACTGGGTACTGCCTGGCTAGAAGATTGAATTTCTCTTTTTATGACTTCTGTATAAGCTGTCATAATAAAGAGAGAGTCTAGCATAGATATTCGGTTCTAGTATTAAAGGCATGAACTCATTTATTCAGGCATCGGAGTGGCTTAGCGCCCTATAAAAAGAAGGAATTTGAGACCATAACGGCTTTATCAACTCTTGTTCTATTCTCCCTCTCTTCATTCAATTCAAAGTGATCAATCAATACCCAAGTGGGCCTGTTCGATATGACTGATCTTGTAAGGAAACTTACGTCGCCGACTGTATTTGTTATATTTTTTTTTTTGTATACCTATATGACTTAATGTTAAGCTACAAACTTACGGCTTAATTTAAAGAGTAAATAAGTTATAAAGTAAATGCATATTTGTATATAAAAATATAACAAATACAGTGGGCGACGTAAGTTTCTAATTGGAGGCCTGATGAACCTAACCTAACCCAACCTAGGTTTGGTTCATTGTCAATGTTCATATTGGTAATGATTGCAGCATCATTGTGCCAAAATCTCTATTCAGCCCCATGCCTCTAATGGTGAAAAACAATTAACGAAATTGCACAAATGTAGGTTCCATGTAGTCTAAGGCTACGTAAGCATGGAAAATAGTTCTAAATTATGAATGGGTTGTTATAAACGGGGAATGTTTTACTTCATATCATTACATCGAGAGCCTGTGCTCTCTAACTTATGAAAAGATCTCATGTTAGGATGTTTTTTCTAAGTTGATTTATAAAAAGGAGCACATCCGTTAAAAAAAAAATATTTTATCGCATCCAGTCTATCGACTGGATGCGATTCACGCAAATTACACACAACAATGCCAGGAGCATAAGATGCCATAGACTTCGCAGAGCTCGAAATTGGTGGCAAAACTCAAAGATAAATAAAGTCCAGTCTGTTATCATTTAAATTCTTCAAACCTCACTTGGTTGGACTCTGTCCTTGAGGAATTTTGTTGAAATATATGGTTGAAACACCAATCTCGGAAGGAAGTAAATTTCGGTGATGTCGCCTCCTTATACAATGAAAGTTAGTTGGCTCCAGCTTCCTTGCATTGGTATGTAGGGGCAGTAAAGGATGTAAGAATTTGTTTAGGACTTTCAACTCATGGCAATCTTGATTGTATCAACTGATGTATTGCGAGTCACTAGCCAGAACTTCGTTTCTGTAACTGATGTGAGAGTGAAATTCCAACTGGTGTGATTTGGGTTGCTTGGAGCTTTGATTCCAGTCTAACTTTATTACAACCTATTGTAATATACTATTACTACGTTTATACGCACGTCCTATTTGCAAATATAACTATTTGCAAATAACTAATTCACTGTTTATACGAGAAATTGCATACAGAACTTATGTTATTATTAGTGATGCCATGTGACGAAAATATGATTGTTTGGTAAGTAAAACACAAAAAACGTTCATGAAGTGGCAACGTCTTACTTTTTATTTGCAAATAGAGTCGTTATTCACGACTTGTTAAGTGAGTTAATAAGTTACAATAAAAAAGTTATGCGGCAACATTCTTCTTTTTTATTTGCAAATAAGACGTGCGTATAAACGTAGTATATAACCTATTATGATTTAGACACAAATTGCGAAAGGAACGTTAGTTTATACTTAGATTTGTAAGAGTTTAGTTTCATTAGTGGAGACCATGTTTAAATATGTGAATTTGTATTCATGTTATGGCAAACTCAGGGCCATGCCATGCAGGTGTTAATTTAACTGAAAACATTTTAATGTAATTAACTGGGCCATGTATTATAAATGCACTACATTTTTTATATTCAGCAGTTTGTAATGAATTTTTGCTTATAAGCAAAATTAGTTTTTATTTTTACAAAAAAACTTTTTCTTATTTTGAAAGATATATTAAATAAAAAAGAGTTAACACGTGAAATTTCCAAAATCATTGACGAATCATGGTTGGATATTAGACGACAAATATATATTTACATCACATGTGTCTGCAGCATCTTGGGATGGTACTATTTCAGTTCATTGGCTATAAATTACTATCATACTTATGTAGATCCCAAAGAATTTGATCTTTTATTTCGTAAGATATTGTCTATATGAAATTTTAAATGTATCGAATTAAGTAACGTTTTTTTTATTCCTTGGCATGCTAAAGCTTTCCAAGCATCATATCCTATTTGGCGAGACAAGGGTTTTAAATTTCCCTACTATTTTATACTCTATATATTTAGTGCCTCTGAGGCTCATATAGCTGGATTTTGTAAGTATATTTATGCTACACACATACATATATAAAGGCTGGTCCAACTAAAACGCACGATTTTAATTGTAAATAAAACAAAAAGTTTTCCTAGAATTATCTTAATATTTTTTATTATGATAGAAGAATCTATGACAATTATGTATGTATGTGTGAACCGAAATATCGACCACGGCTCGCCACGGCTTCGGTGGCATACCTCTATCCGATGGTCCATATTTTCAATGACTCTAAGACATAATTGAGGTTCAATGTTGTTAATGTGACGAATTATCTCATCCTTTAACTCTTGAATTGTCCTTGCCTTACACGTACACTTTTTCTTTTAAATATCCCCAAAGCAAGAAGTCCAATGGTGTCAAATCACATGATCGTGGCGGCCAATTAACATCGCCACGACGTGAGATAACACAGCCATTGAATCTCTCGCGCAAAAGAGCCATTGTTTCGTTGGCTCTGTGGCAAGTGGCACCATCGTGTTGGAACCACATATCATCCAGGTCCATATCCTTAATTTCTAACCACAAGAATTCCGTTCTTATCTCGCGAGCGAATACCATTCACGATAACTGCTTGGTCGACCTCATTTTCGAAGTGTTTTCACATTTCCTATAAGATCGGTTTGCTCAAATTTGTTGGTAAAAAAATATCACAAAGTGCACAAAAGCATTTTGATTTGAACCCCCATTTTTGTAAAAGGCTTCAACAATCATAACGGGGCAAAAAACTTGACGTTAAGGTGTGACTCACAATTAACATCGTGCATTATGGTTGGACCACCCTTTATATTGAAAATAATTTCTCTGCTTCCCAACAGCTGCTGTAACCTTTGTCGGCTTATATATCATAACCTTATTGCATGCCTTGGCCTTGTTAAGAATTTTGCGCTTGTTTATTGAAAACTCTACTACGGAAAATGTGTTGCCTAAGGAACGTGTCAAATATGTATTGGGCTGGACAAGATTATATCAGCGAATATATGAGTGAGTCAATAAGGGGTAAATTATATACCATATATAATTCATATATTATTTTACAGATATTATTATGAGATAAATTTATTGTATTATGTACAGAGTGCGCCACTTTTTCTTATCAGTACGCTGGTTATATGTTTGCTGATTTTTCAGGGTAGTGTCGGATTGGTGGGTTTATTTTGGATGAAGTATTATTAGAATATAAATACAATTCATACTTTATTTATTTACTTTAGGGTACCGACATAAATGTTGTTATAAAAATGCTTCTTTATTTATCGGCTGCTGGCTTTGAAGTCTTTATGTTTTGTATTAATGGCCAACGTTTAACGACAGAGGTAAGATTTCGATTTCATGGTAAAGGAGTGGCATTACATCAAAACCAAGAAAACCTTCCATTCAATTTGCATGGTAACCTTATGAAGTGATTTCTGCTAAGATAGAAGTTTTAAAAAATATGCAGATTGGCTGGTCTATAGTGAATACATCTAATGCCGGGATAGTATAAATTTTTTAAACACACCATACTGAACTTTTTTCTTCAGGGGAAAGCCATACTGATGGCAGTCAACTATATATTAGAAAATTTATTATAGAAATGCTACTTAGCTTATACAATTTAGATTGTAGTATATAGATGTGGATCCAGCTTCAAGTTTCGGAATTAACAATTTTATAGCAACGAGCATGTGCAAAAAAAATTAACAACGTTATAGAAGTATTTGTTATCTCAAGTGCTTCGTTTGGGAAAGTTGCCCTTTCTTTGTTTTCAGGAACAGGCATCTTATAGGTTATGAGATTGTACCAAACGACTCCTCCAAAATAGATAATATTGATGAGAAGCACATTGAATGAATGATTATATACTAGAGAAACTTACATGAAAAATAATTTAATGATGTGTAACACCGATACAAATAGAATTTTGACAAACAAAAAATGCCGTTTACAATTATATCTACCATAACTGTTGTACGGCATTGTAATCGCCAAATGAAAAACACCGGTGCACGTTAAGAGAAAAAGAACGACGACGAACGTTCCAATTCGACAAATGGAGAACATTTGACGGGATTATACTAAATGGACAGATAATCAACGAATCGGATATAATATTCGTGATATTTGAAACATTTTTTACACGAGAAGGAACAATGATCAAATGGATGGGACCAACGCAACAACATATGACCAAGAGAAGAAAGCAAGCCGGAAACGAAAAATTTTATACTACTACGCGTATAGGGAAGAATACCGGGCATCTACGCGCACACGCAACAAAATAGGAAATACGATTATAGGGATGAAGAGAAAAGGGGATGGTGAGTGAGGGGGAAAGGGGAGACACGGGTATCTCGGACAACGACGGGATAGTGGCACGGACTAGATCGTATACAAAGTATATAGAGACACACGAGCGGACACAAACAAGGGAAGGCATTATATAAGGACAACGAAGTACAGAAAAACGATTTAATAAAGAAAGAAGTATTGAAGATATTCGCAGTGCAAACCGGCCTGTTTACGAAACAAATTTGACGTGTGATGACCGAAAATCATTCCAAATAACTTTGCATAAGGAATATTATAAAATTCAAAAGTTTCTTTTTTTATTTCACATAATTTTCTCTCGTACAAAAGTGTGTTAAATTTTTGATGTTCCCAAAATACACATGAACGCTGGTGACGATGGTGTACAGACCATCAAAAACAGTACTGTTCCGCTCTGCTAATTTAATAATATATGTATAGCTTAAAAATAACATTAATTTGAATTCACAAATACATTCTTTAACAAAGGCCAGACTAAATAATATTTCAAAAGAAATTTATAATTTTTTTATAACTCCGAAATGTTTGTTTGGAACGTACACGTAATGCCTGCTATATATGCTTTCAAATCCCAAGGCTAGTTGCTAAGCACAAATGAAAAATCGGCAAAATGGTATTGAATTGTTTTGCCTTTGTCTATTTACTTAACTGATTATTATTCTTTATTGAAAAATGAATCTGAATCTCCTGGAAATAATATGATTTTAGCAATATTTTGATTGATTTTGACGGATATGATATATTACAGAGTGAAAAACTTGCTGTGGATATTTACAATACTACATGGTACGAGGAAAGTAATGAATATAAATTAATAACACGGATGATGATTATGAGAACCGATCGTGTTTTTGCCATGGAAGTAGCAGGTTTCACCACAATGTCTCGAGTAACGTACTTGGGGGTAAATATTCTAAAAACCATTTCATCAAACTTATATTTAAGTTTCATTTTCTTATTTCAGATAATGCGTACCAGCTTCTCGTTCTTCTTGCTTTTGAGTAAAATGAATGATAGATAAATATCTAACGGCTATAAAAACAAACCAGATTTAATGTCAAATAGAAAGTGCAACTTTAAAATATGCAACTAATTACACAGCAAAGAAAAAGCTAATGAAATTTCTTAATATGCTTTAAACTCTGCTACTTTACAAGCTTTTTGCAATTACATTTTAATATTTACCTATAAGTATGAACATACCCAATAAAAAAATGGAGTAATTTTCAAGGAAAGAACTTCGAAAGCTTTGCCAGTGAATTTTTTTCAACTTTCTATTCTTAATGGTAAATAACCAAACATAATTTATTATATTTTTTTTTTTGCAAAAAAAATATTAATAATAATAATGGAAATAGGTTCAAAAATGAGAAAGTTCAGCAATTAAAATCTGGCAAATGATCCAAATCTACACTATTTCTAGATCTTAGCGTTTTCATCACTTATTTGGAAGATTTTACTGTTGCAAGCAAAATTAAAATATGATAACAAAAATAGTTATACTTCAAAATAAAATTGCTATTAATCAATTAGACACTCAATTAAGAATTAACAAAAAGAAGTGCGATATTCGAACATCCCTTCGTCTTGTCTTAAAAAAGGGTGAGTAAGATATCATTACATAAATTTATGTATTTGAAAAACCTATTAATGCCATTATGTATGGAATATAATAACATTGTTGCAAATATCTGAGTGGTGCGCATCTGATATATCAAATTTTTCATAACTCTGGCGCATAAATCAGGCTGAGTTTGACCGATGGCTTGGGTAATGTTGGCTTTGAGTGCCGCTGTGGTTTGTGGCTTATTCGCAGAGATTTACGACTTAAGGTTTAATACTGTGTTTTCTTCATAGTGAAATAACTTTACAGGGTGACACCACTACGCCAGATGATTACTTTTTGCCTAGCTTCTTTTCAGTACATTTAGCTGTCAAAATGTATGTATTGGTGTGTTCGTGTGATATGACTTGGCTACTAGGGAGTTTTCTTGTTATATATATGTATGTGCGTTTTGTTGCTATACTCATTTTTGTTTTTTTTACAGTATCATGCATTTTACACAAATAAAAACGCTTTTTGTTCCTTTATAGTACTTGTAGCCCTAGCGCTGTCGCCTGGTAAATTTATTTCACCATTTTGTTTTTCAACAAAATATAAAGTTGTCATATTAAAAATAGAGCACTAAAATGCGTCAATATTAAAAAAACATTACAAGATTTACTTTCACATACGTTTCTACAACTATAAAACAAGCTTAACCTAAAATTTGTCGCTCTTACAACTACTATTCAATAAAAAACTTAAACCAAATGCGAAGTTCTACGTCAACTTTATGTCCCTTAAGCGCCGTGTTTAAAAAAACTTCAGGTTGATAAATTTCTTAACCAATTTTCGTTTGCTACTACGCAGTTAAAAAAAGTACACAGAATTTTTGGCATTTCATATAGCATGGATATCATATTCATTAATGGAGACCTTTGGCCGTCAACCAAAATAAAAATTAATGTTCACACAATTGTTTGGTTACCGAAATTTTAACATTTCACGTTCATTTCGCCTTGTAATTTATTTAAAATTAATTTTCTTGTTCTTATTAAAAAAAATTATTTTATATGTATATAGACAAAAAATTTTTACAGACTTGTCTACAAGACTTATTTTTTCCCTTGTAAAAATAAATTCCGAATTCTAAACCTTAAATTCAGGGAGTACTTCGTACTGGGAATGGGGATATAACTTTACAATGCTGTGTTAATAGCAAAACCAAAGGACTTTATTCAAATTTTTACAACTATGTAAGTTTAAATTCATTGTACATTTGGAGTGTAAGTGGACACGTACAAGAAAATAATGCGTATGTCAAAATGTACAGTGATTTGCATGCCGTTTGTTTTTTCTGTTGCCGTATTAACACCACCTTGTAAAGTTATATCAGTATAGCACTAGGCTTAAAGGCCGTGTCAGATAAAACTTTGTAGCGTTGCGTGACGTTTTTAACTTTGACAGAAAAGCGTAACGCGAAAGGTGTATGACACAATGAAAACTTTGACACAACGCGCGCATTGTGTGTTTACCAAAAAGGTGGATATGAATTTTGCTAATTATTTTTTATTATAAAAATTAAAGTCAAAATATTATTTGCTTTTTTGTGTTTATTTTGTTATCACCTATTGTAGTTTATTGAAAATACACCACTATTCCATATAAAGCTTTTTATTCTCATCAATTCATTTGTTTTTTGGGTTTTAAAATACATACATATGTATGTATGTATATATTCATATAAAAAGTAAAATATTATTAATAATAGGCTGCCACTGATTTTTTACAATAAAATAATCTTATACTATATACTTACATATAGCATGCAAATAGGTACTATTTTAGTATTTTGTATATGTAACATATGATTCGGACCCTTTTTATACGTCAAAGTTGGGTATTCTGTGTATATTCTGTGGTGAACAGTCCTATCATAGTTGTTCGAAAACATACTGAATTATTGTTAATCTTATTTGCTTGTATTATTCATCATAATTACTCTACAAGATGCTGAATTGTTGTTATTGTTATTTGATTTTATTACTCATTGTAAATGACCACATGACAACTATACATACATATGTACATGCATACATAGGTAATTGTTAAGCCATGGTGGTGGGAATATGCACACCAACACACATGTTAAATACGCACGGTTTCTAAGTCATTGAAACCGGGAATAAGCTCATGATTATTGTTGTTGTTAACCGCGGCATTTGTACGTCTGATTGGAGCGTGTGTGTATGTATGTATGTATGTACGTATGCCTTGAGTTCATGTTAATTTAAGTCAGGGATAGAGGCAAAAATACATATAAACATTTTGTTTGCGCTCACAAACACACATAAAGAATCACTATTGCCAGATCTGACATTTTCATGTCATACCTAAATTTGAAATCTTAAATCTCCATTCCCTCATAAAAATTTTGTTCATAAGAACTAGTACTTCCACAGGTTAATTTCATATGAATATCTGGGGATCTCACTTTTTGCATATGGCAACGCTAATTTCTAACAACAAGCGTAACACGTCCATCGTGTTTTAGTGCTCGAGTGAGACTGATTTATGCTTTTTATTTCTCTGCAATACGTGTGCACATGTACACGATGTAAGAGCGTAAGCATTGGCGCGGTGCCCTTGTTTTGCCTATCTCTGATTTAAGTGTACGATGATGTGATTCAGCTTCGACAAACATCATGATCGTTCTAGAAATGATCATTAAGGGTATATAACTCCCCGTCTACATTGGCAATTTTGTTGTATGCAATTCTGCTGCAGAATTGCTTTAGTGTCCACATTAGAAAAACATCTAGTATTGCAATTCTTGTATAAAACGTATGTAAAACATCAAATACAACATTAAGTTGAATAGTGAGGATAGCAAAGCAAAACAGAATTGCAGAGAACATGAAACTCTGTACCCCTCCCGTAGCTTCTTACCTCTCTCTCTTAAAAAAACCAAGAATTGCTGCAACTAAATTGCAAGTGTGGACAGTGAGTAAGTATTCCCAAATCCCTACATATAACATGTATACATATGTACCCAATGTAGCGACTTCTAGAATGCAACCATACTCTTTCTATTACAGCTGGGCATAAGTATGTATGTATGTATGTACATGGGTATATGCACTAAGCTGCGCACATCAACGTCAGCAGTCAGTGTAAGTTAAGGTAGAATTAACCAAACGTAAATGTAGAAACGTAAATGTTGTTGAATCAGCTAATCGTTTCTGTCATATATACAAGTTATCATAATAAACATTTAGTACGAGTTCATTGCACTTCAAGTTATCGTAACAAACATTTATTTCTACATTTTCCGAGTGCGAGTTCATTGCACTGCATTCAATAAGTCATTGCTTATTCTTAAGTGGTCACTATAAAAAATATAAATGTTTAATACTAACACTAAAGTTAAAACAAAATTTCTTTTTCATGAAACCCGATACCATTGTACAATTAAAACCCAAAATTATAAATAAGCATTTTTGTATTACTTTTAATAAATATTGTGAAACGTCACTTAAGACAAACTAGCATAAACAATATTGTGAAATACCACTTAAGAATCAAATATTTTTATGAAATGTAAGCATTATGATATTGCATTGAATTTTGTATTTTAGTTTATAAGATTGATTTTTTCCAAATAAAGATTAGTTCTAAAGCAGCACTCAATACAATTAGTTTTAACTGGCGCCCAACGAATAAAGCGCATTCGCGTTATAATCCCTCAAGTAGTGATACAAATATTCATTATCCCTCAAGTAGTGATACAAATATTAATTATCCCTCAAGTAGTGATACAAATATTCATTATCCCTCAAGCAGTGATACAAATATTTATTAAATCTCACAAGCAGTGGTATTAAGAAAAAATAAAAATCCTTAAATGTTAAATGAAATAGTTAATCCATTAACTCTGAAACAAAAACAGCAAATTTTTAAATAAAAAAAGGATTTAACATTTTTTGAAAGTTTTTATACAATTGTTTATTAACTGGTTAGTTATACAACGAATGAAACCTTATAAAAATCATCTGAAACTTGAACAATAAAACCTAAAACACAACATTAGTGAAATAAAAAATCATCAACAGCATCAAAAAATTAAATCAACAGAAGGGAAGATCACCAATAACAACCAACAAATTAAATCAACAGAATAAAAAAATCATCAACACCGAGAAGGACGAACATCCACCTACAATCACCAACTTCAAACACAACAAGAGACTAGCTACAATAGCAACATCTACAAAATGAAATTAACTTTTCTGATGTAAGTCATAAATTTTTAAGCAATTACTATTCTTACATAATACAAACTATTCTTGCAAA
This sequence comes from Germaria angustata, assembly GCA_963681545.1. Lineage (NCBI taxonomy): Eukaryota > Metazoa > Arthropoda > Insecta > Diptera > Tachinidae > Germaria > Germaria angustata. The sequence goes on from OY813000.1 coordinate 59,824,181, forward strand.
TATAAAATAAAAATTATAAAAAAAAATTTCATAGTAAACAAAAATTATTACAAATTTTTAAAATCCACAGTAATTATAATTATAATTGTGACTTATTTTATTTCAATTTTAAATTTTAATACTTTTGAATCTATAACAAATGTTATTCTATATTCATTGACTAATATCAAAGACTCTAAAATCTATTGAAAAAATAAAGTAATATTTAATAAATTCTAGCTTAGCATTCTTATTTTTCTAAAAATATAAAAAATAATAATAAACCAAAATAGAAATATTTAACAATCAAATAAAAATTATTAAGAAATTTTTTAAATTAATTTGAGAAAGTTACAAGCTATGGCTAACCAAAATAACCTACTTAGACCACCAATTTTAAATAATCCACCGCCTAATCCAGGTGATAATCAAAATCCACCCAATAATCAACAACAAATGGATGCATTAGTGAGTCTCGTAACTCGGTTGTGTAGGGAACAATGTAGAGGTATAGTGGAGAATATTTTAAATCCAGATGCAGATATTTTAGTGAGAGATGAGGTTATTGAACAACAGTATAGGGAAAATCTAAACGACCTAGACAAAGTGCCAGATATTGTCCGTTGCTTAAGAGAGTTTTCCGGGGTTCAATCAGAATTCAGTTCATGGAAAAAGAGTGTCCAACGGGTTTTGGACATCTATGATGAACAAAAGGGAACTCCTAAGTATTTTGCGATACTAAATGTTGTCCGCAACAAAATTACGGGAGCGGCGGATTCGGTACTCGAATCGTTTAATACACCTTTATGTTGGCAGTCAATTTTGCGTTGTCTGACAATACACTATGCCGACAAGAGAGACATAGGTACTCTAGAATACCAGCTAACAACTCTTGTCCAGGGTAATTTATCAATACAAGAATTTTACCAAGAGGTTTATTCTCACTTGTCATTGATAATTAACAATATAAGTTGCATGACTGTTGGAAGAGAGGCTATAGAAGTACTTATACAGACATACAGGGATAAGGCCTTAGACACCTTTATAAGAGGGTTAAGAGGAGACCTCTCAAGGCTGCTATGCATCCGAGAGCCAACCAGTCTTCCACAGGCTTTACACTTGTGTCTGAAGTTACAGAACCAGAACTTCAGAGCTGATCACGCACTTAACAAACATCCAAGAAATCCACAAAACATTCCTAAAGCCCAAACTACCTATAGACCAGATAGGCTCACTTCACAAATTACACTTTCAAACCCAACTAATCAACAGCAATTTTATAACCCTATCCAGCATCCACTTGATTATCCCAACCAATATCAATACCCTAACCAAAGAAATACTTACAAACCTTTCCACTATCCAAATCAATACCAAAATTTCCATAGACAAAACTATAATCCCCATAGACAATATCAAAGTAATTTTCAAAACCCCCCACCAAGACCAAACGCACCAAAACCGCAACCAAAACCCATCCCAATGGAAATTGATCAATCAATCAAATCAAGAAATATCAATTATATGAACAGACCATATAATAATGACAGATACATTGGGAAAAGACCACCAGGGACAACAATATTCCAACCTCAGAAACTTCAAAGAAATTACAACATTGTAACAAATACTGTGGATGAAACTATAAATAACGAGAAAATAGAATCATATGATACAACAGAAGAAATACAACCATTCGAAGAATACTATAACCAAATTACTCAATATGACAAGGAATATGATGCAGAACCAATTGACGAACACGAACTATCTGATATTCATTTTTTAGAATAAGTGACTCGTCTTTGCCATACTTTGAGGCGAAGACGAGGCATGGCGAAATTTTGAAGATTTTAATCGATACCGGATCAAACAAAAACTACATACAACCATCATTAATTAAATTAGCCATTCCAAATGAAAAACCATTTTATGCAAACTCCGCTGGAGGAAAACTTAGGATCTCACACCATACCATCATAAACCTTTTCGGACTTAAATCTATAGACCTTAAATTTTTTGCGCTTCCAAACCTTAAATCTTTCCACGCAATATTGGGTAATGATAGTCTCAAACAACTCTCAGCCGTTATTTATACAAACCAAAATTTAATGATTATCAAGAACAATATTAAAATCAGATTAAAACAATACATTTCAGAAAACGTAAATAACATCTCACAATCAACAAAAGACATACAATTAAGAACAGAGCATATGACAGAGAAACAGAAAATTAAAATTAGAGAACTACTCACACAATTCCCAAACCTTTTCTCCGAACCTAATGAACGACTAACATATACTACAACAGTTAAGGGTGAAATAAGAACAACAACCGATAACCCTGTCTATTCTAGGTGCTACCCATACCCGACACACTTAAAAGACGTGGTTGAACAACAAATCAATGAATTACTTGACCAGGGTATTATTAGACCTTCAAAGTCCCCATATAATTCACCAGTTTGGGTTGTGCCGAAGAAAATCGATGCTTCGGGATTAAGGAAATATAGAGTTGTCATCGATTATAGGAAACTCAACACAATAACCGTTCCAGATCGTTATCCCATTCCCGAAATTAACGAGGTTTTATCACAGTTAGGAGAAAATAAATTTTTTTCCGTATTAGACCTGAAAAGTGGATTTCATCAGATTCCATTGAGGGAAAAGGATATTGAGAAAACCGCATTTTCGGTCAATAATGGCAAATACGAGTTCACTCGATTGCCATTTGGATTGAGAAACGCACCCTCAATTTTCCAAAGATGTCTAGATGATATCCTAAGGGAACACATCGGGAAAATATGTCATGTTTACATCGATGACATCATTATATTCGGTAAAGACGAGCGTTCACACTTCGAGAACATATCAAAAATATTCCACACATTGGAAGCAGCCAACATGAAGGTACAACTAGACAAATGTGAATTCCTAAGGCCAGAGGTTGAATTTTTAGGTTTTATAATATCAGCATCCGGAATTGAAGCTAATCCGAAAAAGGTGGAAGCAATCAGCAACTTTCCTATTCCGAAAACATTAAAAGATTTGAGATCGTTCTTGGGCATGTCAGGATTCTATCGCAGGTTTATAAGGGACTATGCCAAACTAGCAAAACCACTAACAACTCTTTTAAGAGGGGAGGAGGGACGTATGTCCAAATCCATGTCTAGTAAAGTAAAGATAGTTCTAAATGGTGATGCACTCGAGGCATTTGATAAGATAAGGACCACATTAATGTCAGAAGACGTGATGTTGGCATGCCCAGATTTCCACAAAGAATTTCAGCTCACTACAGATGCATCAAATTATGCAATCGGCGCAGTCCTAGAACAAGAGGGTAGACCAATAACGTTTATCTCCCGAACCCTAAACAAAGCTGAAGAGCACTACGCCACGAACGAGAAGGAAATGCTTGCAGTGGTATGGGCTCTGAAAAGCTTAAGGAATTACCTTTATGGTGCTGCACGAGTAAAAATATTTACAGACCACCAACCCCTTACACACGCCTTGACGAGCACAAATACTAACAGCAAATTAAGGCGTTGGAAGGCCAGTTTGGAGGAATACAACTACGAATTGTGTTACAAACCCGGAAGAGCCAATGCAGTGGCCGACGCACTATCTCGACCTCCACAAAAAATAAACAATATAGACTCAACTGCAGCCACACAACACAGTAATCAGAGTTTACCCTTGAATTGTATCAAGCACACGGAGACACCAATAAATGCTTTTAAAAATCAAGTCATCATCGAACCACACAGTGCTTCATCATATGAATTTAAAATTGTTTTTCCAACATACCATAGACATGTAATTCTGGAACCAGACTTTTCCAAAGAAAGATTAGAACAGATATTTCAGAAGTATCTCAATCCGTCTGTGACGAACTGCATAAAAACCACGGACGCTATCCTCGGAAAGGCACAGGAAATATTTGCAGAGCACTTTCATAAGTATAGAGTTCTTTATACAAGAAAAATGGTCGCTGATATCTCTGATGAAACAGAGCAAGAGGTCGAAATAATAAACGAACACAATAGGGCCCATAGAAGTGCTGAAGAAAATAAAGCACAGCTTTTAGAAAGATGTTATTTTCCCCAAATGAGGGCAAAGGTTACAAGAATTGCAAAATTATGCAAAATCTGTAAGGAAAACAAGTACGACCGACATCCTAATTGTGTTTTGTTACGGGAGACTCCTATTCCACAATTTCCCGGACAGATTGTGCACATTGATATTTATATAACTGAAAAGACACCCATTTTAACAGCTATGGATAAATTAACCAAATATGCCCAGGCAAGAGTTCTGAGGTCTGGAGCCACAGAGGATGTGAAGCAACCTTTATGCGACATACTCCTGAATTTCGGCATGCCGGAGATTGTTGTTATCGATAACGAGGCATCTTTTAACTCAAAGGCCATAACGTTTGCATTGGAGAACCAATTTAATGTTAGGACCTTTCGCATTCCACCGAATGCCAGCACAGTCAACGGGCAGATCGAAAGATTTCATTCCACCTTGTCAGAAATCATGAGATGCATAAAATCCGAACAAATTTGCAAGGATTTGTCTGAACTTCTTCTCAGGTCTGTCTACGAATATAACAATACGATTCATTCTACAATTGGCAGGAAACCATTTGAAGCTTTTTTCGGAAAGAGACAACATCAGAATGCCACAGAACGCGAAAAAGATGTGGCTCAAATGATCGGCGATCTTACGAGGAAACAGATATCCGACTTGGCTTATCATAATAAAAAAAGGAAAAAGCCAAAAGAATATAACGTAGGAGAAACAATATTTGTCAAAGAAAATAGGAGACTGGGAACCAAACTATCAAAAAATTATAGACAAGAGACAGTAAGGGAGAATAGGGATACAGTTGTGATGACAAATACAGGACGAGTAGTTCATAAAAACAACATTAGAAACTGAGGAAGTGAATTTTGTTTTGATTATCGTTTTCGTTTTCTTTTTTTTCTGATTTGGCGATCGGGACGATCGTTCTAAAGGGGGAAGAGTTATCATAATAAACATTTAGTACGAGTTCATTGCACTTCAAGTTATCGTAACAAACATTTATTTCTACATTTTCCGAGTGCGAGTTCATTGCACTGCATTCAATAAGTCATTGCTTATTCTTAAGTGGTCACTATAAAAAATATAAATGTTTAATACTAACACTAAAGTTAAAACAAAATTTCTTTTTCATGAAACCCGATACCATTGTACAATTAAAACCCAAAATTATAAATAAGCATTTTTGTATTACTTTTAATAAATATTGTGAAACGTCACTTAAGACAAACTAGCATAAACAATATTGTGAAATACCACTTAAGAATCAAATATTTTTATGAAATGTAAGCATTATGATATTGCATTGAATTTTGTATTTTAGTTTATAAGATTGATTTTTTCCAAATAAAGATTAGTTCTAAAGCAGCACTCAATACAATTAGTTTTAACTTACATTCTCATATGACAGAAACGATTAGCTGATTCAACAACATTTACGTTTCTACATTTACGTTTGGTTAATTCTACCTTTAGAGTCAGTCTAAGTTTAGTTCAGTCAGAGTTCAGTCAGCAGACAGACAGTGTTGAGTCTGTAATTAGTGAGTGAGTTGTTAGACTTTACCGTGATCGTGTATTAAGTGGTTACTATTGCTTTTGAGCATAGTACAGTGGTATTAAATTAAATAAAGTAGTAGCTGTTAAATACTAAAAATTTAAGTATTGTGCGTTTAATTTCATTGCAAATAAAAGAACCCACGGAAAACGTGAAATCTCTCTTGGTTTGGGGTGCTTTGGTCTTGGCAATAAAGTCTTGAAGATTTAAGTTCAGCGATGAAAGTACATGTATTCATAGCTTCTGTATCATCTTCGCAAACGCCAACCCGACGAGGCATTAAAAGTGTTGTTACCCAAGGATTCAGCTATTTCTTTAGCTTTGCTTTCTATCAGTGGTCCTTAATGCAAAATTAAATATATTTGAATAAAACATATTAGTCAATCACTTAATAAATTAATGATAAAATTAATCAATCTGTTGTAAATCTTTTGTATAAAAGTAAAAAAACCTAACTTACCAGTTAAAGGGATTCTTTTATTGCGTGCTGCAACAAACCATTCGTAGGACAATTGATGAAGAGCAGAAACAGTTCATAGTGCAAATTGTAGCTGATTATAGGAAACAATATCTGTATTCAAACAAATCGATTTTATTAAGCATATAAAATGACTTCAATACATTTAAGTATGAATATAAATAAAAATAAATACTTTTGTGTGAATATTTCAGATATACGAACCAATATTACAAAAAAGCATTGATGGTTATTTTATAGTAAAATATTTAAAGTTTGTGGGCGGACGCGGCACGCCTTCCCTTAATGTAACCTACCTAACATATAACATATTTTTTGTTACGGAGAACATTTCTGGGGGGAGTTAAGGTGCTATTTCGCTTTTTTTAAAAAAAGGTGCACACTAATGTACACGTTATACATATATAAGTATGTGTGTATATATTCTACTATTGTTTCTTATTTATTATTATTAATTTTATTAGTACTATATACTTAAATATATTACCATTATTAATAAAGGATATGGTTAGGTATAACAAATATATATATATATATATATATATATATATATATATATATATATATATATATATATATATATATATATATATATATATATATATAAGTATATATATATATATATATATATATATATATATATATATATATATATATATGTATATATATATATATATATATATATATACTTATATATACATATATAAGTATATATATATATATATATATATATATATATATATATATATATATATATATATATATACATATATACATATACATATATATGTATATGTATATACTTATATATACTTTTATGTATATTAAGGTATAAAAACGACAAAATTATTTAATTTCTCGTAAGTACATATGTACATATATTGAATATTTTTATATTGCACTTGTCTAGTATAGATTATACAATGGCGATATAAATATTGAAGAGTTCTTGGTATGAAAATCCAGTGTGATATTTTATGGACTGAGCGCATTTTTTATGTTGCTAAAGAAGCATTCAAGTGCGTCCGTTTTTTTTTTTACTGTTTAAGACTTCACTAATTCTGATCTCCTTATTACTTATACCACTCAGGCAATTAATGCCTACTACTTAAATTAAGGTATTTACCAACTATATTAACCCCCTGGAGCATCGGCGCAACTTGGGATGTGTTTCGTTGTTTTATCGGTATTACAATGGAATGTGCTCTAATGAAATTAGGCAATATGCTCCCTGTACGCGTTATTATTTGCGAACAACACGCTCTTCATTACGAGCACATCCTTTTGTGGTTGATATACCTCTACACGTTACAATTCATACATTAGTCGAACGGCTCGTATACGGAACGAGTTCTATACATTTATTGACTTTTTTAAATAACTAAGTTCTTCATTTGGAATCCGATCTCCTAAATTTATGGCTAATTCCATTTTTCCGGAAGTGTATACTTTCCATTTATTTGATAATTTTTTTTATTTAACCTAATTTCGAAAAGACCTGTTCAGCGAAGGCATTACTGTGAATAGGAGCTTGGGTATCCAATAAATTTTTTACACAATATATTCCGTACCAGAAGTTTTCAAGAATATACATATATTTTAAGAGTTCCTTATGCATAAAAAGATTCGCAATCTTTGTAGCTAAAACCATAAAATTTTCTTAACAAAACGCTTTTACAATCAAAGTCAAAATTTTTGAAGTTTCAAAATTGTAATACAAAGAAATATAGATACATACATACATATGTACATGAATTAAAATTTCCTCTGCTATGCTGTATCCAAATTTACATATGTACAAAGATTTGATCTCCAATGTACATACTTATGTACAAAAAAAGGCGAAATATTATTATATTAAGTGTGAGAAACACAATTCTCCAAACTGCCAAATTCAAAAAGGAAGTTAGAAAATCAAATATGAAAAAATTATAATTTTAAAAACACATAAAAACATACGTAAGTCTTAATATAAATTAAAACCCATCGGAGAACCCCTAAATCGATAAAATATTACTAAAACCAAAACAACTGCATCAAAAGTATGTATGTATGTATAATAAAGGAGCTGGTGCTTCATAATTTTTTGTTTGAGATATTGAACTTATTATGGATATAATAATAATAATTAGTAAAAATATTAATAATAGTGAAAATAATAATAATTATAAAAATAATAATGATAATGAAATTAATATTATTAATAATAATTAAAAATTTCTTCAAGAAATTTATAGTAATTAATTAATATTATAAGAATATTCTGTGCGTATATTTACATTGTATATACTAATGTATGTACATATGTACATACATACATATACGATTCCAACTCAGAGGAATTAGAAAAGAAAAAAGTTCATAGAACGGCAACACTGAATTAAATCTAAAATACTTTCTATTGTTATTTTGGTTACTAATTTCTCCAAAGTATCAATTACAATTTCGATTTCCGTCTCAAAACGAATCTCATATTGTATTTCCAATGCATGCCGAGTTCAAAAAAACCAAAAATGACTATGGACCTTCGTTTGTTTTTTTCTCTCCAATATATCGCTTTTTCTTCTACATCCATCAATTGCAACTACTTGTATGATTTAGTTGCGTTCGGTCTTCTGTCAGTGTCGGTTGTTACATAAGTATATGTATAAAATCAGAGTTTGTGGTAATTAATTTATGTATGTATGTATGTATGTATGTATGTAAGTGGTAAGAAATTCATTAAAAAGTTTTTAAGTGGTACTGGAATAATTTGACAAGTTGCTGTATTAAAATTTGGTTAAGGTAATATTATTTTATTTATTAAACAATTCTCTTAATTTATTTACATATAAAGTGAAAATATGAATTTTCCGACAGGACTTGTTGTTGTTTTTCTTTAATTTTGATAGAATTGAACTTTTTTATATCCATTAAAACGTACATACATATGTATGTATGTAAGTGTACGTGAGTGTGTATTCATCGCTGCTTACAAATTTGTTGTTGTCATACATAACTGTTCTGTTAAAGGTAGGGAGGAGAGAATGTTGATATACATATTCACATGTGCTCTTTTCTTTTAGCATGCACAGTCAATTTATGTTGTGTGCTTTTACAATACACAAACAAACTTGTTGCAATTAGGTATCTATTTATTTGTGTATGTAATCGAACATACAACTTCTCGGTTCATTTGTTTTGGAGAGGTTTGACATGCCGTTATTGTTTCTTGTAGCAAACTCATTGTTCATGTGTTTGTATTGAGCGGTGATCGTAGAAGCAACAAGTTAGGAACATTTTATTTGTCATGTTTATGCTAAGCTTGTTTTGTTGTTGTGAGAGCGTGTGCCAAAGGGAAATTTTGTATATATTTTTTAGATAATAGTCATGCATTATTATAATTCATTATAGTGGATATTAGAGTTCTATTCTATTAGTAATAATATAAATTTATAGGGGATAATGGAAGGAAACCCGGAGTAAAATTTAGTTTAAAGGGAATTTTGACGCGTTTGAATTGTATTTAACAAGTGCAAAATGTGGTTATTTAATATCCTGCAAATTAAATAGCGAAATTCGTATGTCGCTTTAAACTACTTATTTTTGTTTTTTAGTTCGTCAATTCAAATTTTAGAACATCATGAAACAATTCATTACACTGTGTTGTAAGAGTAGTAGGTACTTCACATCTCTTATTCCAATGTATGTAAGTCAAACAACTTTTCAGCATTCGTCGCATATTCAGCGTTGTGTTGAAAATTTTCTAAAAGGGGATTTAAAAGAAAATAAAAAGAACAAGAATGAAACAAGATTTGTTTCAATTGGGAGTAAAACGTTCAACTTGGAAGGATGTAATTCGGAAAATAATAATATGGTAAATCCAGCCCTTCTAAATACAGGCTGTCAAAGGAAATTTAAAAAAAGTGCTTTCCCCAAATCCATTTCTGAAAAGATTCCATTCTAGCATGTCAATTAGTCCTGACAAAATAGTGATACTAGAACGCATAAGACAAACAATTCGTGAGGTACAGATTGCTCCACTATATTTCCACTCATATTTTTATTACTGCCTTACGGGGATGTTTATATCATGTGATTTGCTATATTCTGCTTTGGGGTACGTTTATAAAGATAAATATTCCTTAGTTGAAATGCACGGCGTGAACCACATAAAGAAAATTTAAATTTTGTAAATTAACACCATAAGACTAATAAATATTTAATTCTTTTTCCATGACGGTCTTAAAATCACTATTCAAATCTATCAAGTCAGCAAATCATGTTAGGCGTGTGAAATTTTTTGTGTTTGCAAATGTTCGTCCTCTTAATAAGTGGCAAAATTATAGGTTATTTCACTGCACAGTGGAGAGAAATAAAACAAGTGATATACATAGAATTAGAAAAAGAGAAATCGAAGGTGATAACATCGGTACTTTTAACCTTCATAAATTTGAAACTATTTTAAAGGACGAAGAAATAATAAAGTATTATTGTACCTTTTACAATTTGAAAGTTATTCTTTACTCTTCGTGAATAACTATGACCATTTTAGATGATGTAAAATTACTCTGTTTCAAACAATCGTAGTCTTAGAATAATTGCAATTTCATGGACATATTTTGATTGCGTTTCATTAGAAAGTTGTACTGATAAAACATACTGAAAATATTTTAAATATTTTTTTTTGCTTATAAAATGTTCTAAATGTTTAGTCACTTACATTACAAAATCGGATGATTATTTTAGCATTTGTATTGTATTTTGCAGTAAGTTCTTCGCTTCGTAAGAATTATTTATATTTGCATAATTTTTAAGTGTAAAACGACTTGGGATCTTAGAGTTCTTTTGTTAATAGAAATATTTCATATATAAAAATATTTTACGCATATTTTTGCCCAATCTGCCCCACTGTACATTGTAATTTGTTCTTACTACACGGAAGTGGTCTGACGTCTATAAAAGAGATAATAACATAATTTTTTATATAGATATACAGGGTGTACATTAGGGTGGAGTGAAAATAGCCAAAAAAAAATTTTTCATATTTTTAATAGATGACCCTTTAAAAACATTAATTGATGCAAAAAATCAGAATTCTATAACGAAATTTAGAGGTGGCGCACGGCCGGTGAAATTTGAGTGTATACCATTGATTTTCCTAATTGAATTTTAAACAGAAAATGTACTTTTTAAATTTAAAGTTTGTATTATTTTAAATGCTTTGGTTTCCAGCACCGTAAAAAAGTATTTTTCCAAAAATGAGTACATAGTATAGTAGCAAAACTTTATATCAAGTGTTGCTTCTTTTGGCTGTCAAGGAGTGTAATAAGTAATAATTATATTTTTTTATTATTAGTATGTACTAATTTATGCTATTTTGTTTTATACTCATCAATGAAAGATCGAAAAATTAAAAAAAAATAATAATAAAACTTTCTTTCATCTGATGATTTCGTGTTTCAATAAATGGATTAGGTAAAAAATGTAAGTGCTGTGCGCCACCTCAAGACCTTAACCTAAAAGTCTAAAATTTTTTTTATACGTGTTTAGGGATATAGAACATCGATTCATAATACAGGAAAAACAAAATTAGAAAAAAAAAATTTCGCTCCACCCTAGTGTACATTAATTGAGGATATTGACATAAATATTTGTTGTACATATATATAAGTATTAAATTATGCATATGTTTGCTAATATTTCTTCCTTAATACATTAACTATTTACAATTGAAATTGAAATTAAAAAAACCCAATTCATGAATTATTTGAGTATCATGAATACCCTTATTAATCGCTTTTAAGTTTTCTCTCGTAAACTTAATCAATTATCCAATTCAATGGGCGTTTTCTTTTTTTAACACCGCCAGGATAATTGGAAATGAAAAATATCATGTTTCTTAATACGTGTATAAAAGCTTCAGCATTTCTTTAACCCAATGTCAGTAAAAGAAAAAGTTCGCAAAATGTCAGCCGAGTTGAACAAGATACTGAAAAACATGAGTTTTAAGAATAAAAAGAGATTGAAACCTGTAGTTTGTTGTTCAATGGCCATCGGCATCAACATAAAATACGAAACAGGATTCAAAGATCCAATAAAATTGTAAGTACATATAATCAAGTATATTTTTAAAAAAGTTTGGAGGTGACAATTGAGCACAAAAGAGAACAAAAATTTTGAAATTTTATTACATTCAATGAATGTTAAGCCACAGTAATCACTCGTGGAGAATTTTCGAATTTAGTAAATAGACGTATATGATATGATCCATTAGATATTATAAGCAGACTTTTTATTAACTAGAAAAAGTTAAAACTTGCCATAGAATATTAGTACTTCCTTATGATACATCCTGCAATTGGTGCACCGCTTGACAACAGAATTTGACTTAAATAACTGGATGTATTTCACACATTGTCTAAAAATAATATCCTTTTTCACACAATATTAATCTGTAGGAATAAATGCAATAATTTTTGAGCATTTTCGATGTGTGTGAAAATGAATTAGAGTTTAAATAGCAGAGACAAAAACCAATTTGCTTAGCACAGACAATTTTGCAGCTAAAAGTAGTCGCAAATTGGGCTACAAAAGGCCCAATGGACAAAGCGCCTCCAATAATTATGTTATATGGAAAATATGTTCCTAACAATAACAAAATATGAGTTAAAGAAAAATGAATTTCTTGAGAAGAATGGTGTCTGTTTTGGTAAAATATAGAATTGCACAGGTATTACAGCTCACAGGAAAAATAATTTAAGGGGTTTCAAATGCGACTCTATTGATGTACTCACTTTAAAAACTTGAAAAAATTTATTTTGAAAAACATTAAAATTTATAGCAAATCAGGCAAGGAAAAATATTTTTAATGTCAACGAAACTGATTTTATTAAAGAGATAATATTATGCCATTAATCTTTGAACATGATTTCGGCAAGTCGTAGATGATGCAATAGGAAAGTGATGCAAAAAAAATAGCTGAAGGGTCCACTATCTTGGGAGACAATTATGAGGACCATTAAATGAAACTATTCTTTCACTAAATGTTTCGTTGACAAAATAATTGATAAATTAATAATTTAAAAAAAATCAGGAAATCGTCTGGGATGAATCCAATCGAAACTTAATGTAGAGCAAATTGGTTTTCAAACAAAACAGTGCTGTCAACTCAAATATTTAATGCCTGTTTTGACGATTAATTCTATGTTTTTTAAATTTTAATATTATGAATCAGGTTTTTTCAGTTACGATATTCTTGCAGCAAATGAATCATATGTAGGCAGCAGGTATTCATTTGCTTCTTTTATACTATTTAAATAGTACTTGCTTAGTTTAGTTAAGCGTTAGTCATAACTTATTGTTTAATTTACTCGTACGTAGTTTTTGACAAAAATATTTATAAAAATTGAAAAAAGGAATATTATATGTACATCTTTATATGCAAATTATTTACATAAAATTTTTCTAAAAACAAAATTGACTTTCAAATAAAATGTAATAACACATATTATGTATTTATATTATTTTAAGAATCAATTTGGCCTTATTCATGGTGTCCCTTTTTAATATGGGTACTCAATACCTCTATATTTGGGAGCATCGCTTCAAATCGTTTCCAATTTATTCAGATGTAAGCTATAGAAATTAAATAAAATTATAAAATCATCTTTAGTTCCATTTTCTATTTCAGGCTGTTTGCACTACTTTTCAAATATGGATTTCGCTTAGCATAATGATTCATTTCTTTTTTACTCAGCACAAATTTCAAAAATTAGCGCAAAAAGTGCAAAATGGGGAATTTTTGCAAAATTTTGATTTGTTGGAACTAAGTATGTAGTGGGTGATTCTTTTTTGTATTAAGGGCGTAGGATTTTAGATTTAAAAAAAACAGAAAAATCGATGAAACGGCATTGACATTAACTAAAAAGGAATTTTATGGAATTAATGCATGAATATAATGTCAATGCAGATCTCGCATAAACGTAACCTAGAGGTCTAATATTTGCACATCTTTTGCAATAAACTGCATTGATCTCCTCAAAGTTTTTGAGACATATCTGACAACAGTATGCCCAGTATGGGCTTGATCATTCGCAAATATTTCATTCGAAAAGTTTATTATTTCACCTTCATTATGAGCGCAATATTAATTGTAATCAAGTGAGACACCCTAAATTTTGTATTCATAATTATTAATTAGTCCAACGAAGAAATGCTATTCTGAGGTACTTTGTATATGCCTTTTTTATAGAATGGCGTCTGTGCATTTCAGAATTTTCAAAATTTTCTTTGTGTTCCATAGTGTAAAGCGCAAAGTCTAGTTTTGTTCCATCTACAAAATATTTTTTTTAAAGATATATAACATTTTGTTGATTATTAAAAAATCTGTTATGGGTCTAATTAAAAAATTAAACTCCTCTACTCTTCACACTCATAATAAATTTACGCTTGCAAGGAACACTAAATTCCCTTTTTATCTCTTTGAAAGGGTAAACAATGTTCTACTTTTTAGAAATGTGCCATAGTTGAATTTTGATTTTCGAAATTCTTTATTGGTTTTATTTTCAACAACTAATGAATGGCTATCGTCACAATAAAACTCACATTCTGCATGTTAATTTTATCACGTTGTAAAATTAACATTAAGATTAACTCCTAAAAAACAAGGAGTAAAATTTTCTCCACCTAAATCTTTTTTTATTTTATACGAGTAGATATACTCGTATGGATCGACCTCTTAGGGCTGAAGTATTGTAGGAAATATATATTTTTTAATATCTCTATTATTGAAATCATGGAAGTTGGTGGCATAAAAATTATAGCGTATGCGAACATGGGCGTAGCGAGGTATGGGCCTAGAGGGCCGTGGCACCCACCTAATTCTATAATAATTTTTTTTACATGCATACAGTATAAAATTATTAAAAAATGCACAGGGTATTGTGGACGTATTACTTTTTTCTATTCAAGAAAACACAACCAATTTAGGAATAGACATCTGTCTGTTCCAAGGATAGTCTCTTGTCAAACGCACCGTTCAAATCTCCTATTTTCACCACCTGCTGAATACTGGAAGCGATCTATGTATATACATTCCTTATATAGATTCTTTAATTTCTTCACTGGACAGAAGATTTAATGGAGAGAATAGGCCAGCGTTTGCAATTCATTGTTTGCACCCGTCAAACATGCTTTCTTTGAAGCTGGAAGAGCTTAAAGATGCCACAAAAACGTTTGAGCATTTTTATGAGTTGGATGATTTGGAAGGAGAAATTGAGCTTTGGTATAATTCTAGGCAACAAAAAAAATTGGTAAAGACGAATTAGCCGACTTAGACCTGGCGAGTATTTTGAAAGACGTTGGATTATTTTATCCAAATATAAGGAAGGCGTTATTAATTTCATTGTCACAGCCGTGCACTACTGCAACTGTTGAGCGGTCATTTAGCAATTTAAGGCGAGTAAAAACATGGTTGCGCTCCACAATGACTGAAGCTCGTTTAAACGGTAAAATAATATGCAATTTTACTTATCAAAAAATAAGTATATTGTATATTGCAGGACTATATATGCTAAGCGTCCACCGAAGATTGGTAACCGAGAAGAAGGACGAATTTTTGGAAAAAATTCTAGCAAAGTTTTCAGAAGATCCACGCAGATTACTCCTCAAATAGATCGAAATTGTAATAATCATAAAAAATCATAATTTTCGTGGCACCACCCTATTTCATATCCTGGCTACGCCCTTGTATGCGAATGATAAAAACCGAATATTCTAGTCAAATTTTTGTCATTCGTGTTAGCATTACAGAAGTTGTGATATGTACATGCACTTCGAATAGGACTATGTGGAAATTTTAATTTGATATCTTCGAATGTCAGTGTTAAATGCGCATCATAATTTTGTACTAAAGCTTGGCTTTCTTAGAAGCAATATATTCTCAATATTAGTTCAAATTTCAGACTACGTGTCACCCACAAGTTAATCGGAATGAACAATTTTGAATATATAAGCCCATTAAAGTGGGTATCAAAATACATTATCATGAATTCTGAAATAATAATATAAACCGATGGATCCAAATACAGTAATTCTGCAAAATGTAATTTGAAAAAGAATTATCCTCTTCTTGCTATGAATAGGTCCTGGTATAAACTGAAGCGTGTAAACTCACTTCACTTTGTAGCCGCATTGGCTATGCAAATGGCTGAGAAGGAAAAAATATTGCTTGAAAAAAATTCAAGTTGTCACAAAAAGTTGGCAGCTGTGGCTGAGCAAAAAAAAAAATTCCTCGATGGCGGTTCAAAGCTGGTCTAATGCCTCTAATAGCTTTGTTAGCTTGATATTGTGCGTATGTGGGTTATTCCGATTTCCGGACCTTGGCATTTTGCTGATAACCCTTAAAAACTTAAATGTTACACACTACTCAAATACTGAAATAACAGAATGATTGACGGTAAAAGGAGGCTGCGCGTGCCCGTCTGGGAACGAGGTGCAAGCAATTCTTCAGGCTGCACGGCGCTTAAAACCGGGGAAATTCAGTTCCTCCAATAAATGTTCATGTGCTCGCCAATCACAGTTGAGCGGATGCCTGTCTAGTGGCCCAACTTGACCATTATGAGATTTCGTGTGGGCTGTGGCGCTTAAACACAAATCGCTGGAAGAAGTTTGTTGGTTCAAAATGGTGAGTTTGGCTAGTGGCTGGCTTCCGAGCTCACCTGATACCAATAGTTAGATTTTTAGATGATGTCCCTAAACAACAGAAGAAGATGACTAGAAACGATAGCGGTTGGAAAGCTCCAACTCCTTAGCAATGCACAATAATTGCCACCTGTGTGGTGCAGAGTGGCGACCGCGTTCAAGGTTGGTGGCGGACGCATTGAGTTCACCCAGCACCGTGTATATTGCAATAGTGATTGGACCTATATTGGAAATGGTACAAATAGTTTTTATGGCTTTGGTGGTTAAAATATGTATTTTTTTTATAATGAATGGCTTGTGGGTATGAAAAGTAAGTTTAAAATACATTTATGGGCTAATAAATATGATGTGCGATAGAGGAATTTCATCGTCTTTAGGTTCAATAGCAGTTGCCATTTTCTCAATGCCAGATAATACCTACGAAACAATGACAATTGCTTTCGATTTCTAGGACATCCTTATGATTATTATTACCATACTTTTAGCACTATTTGAACCAGAACTTCGTGGTGAGCTAAATTTTGTACCTTCTCGTAACGAAAATAAGCGTAAATTAAGGTTGAGGAATTGTCGCTGTATTTATTATTTGTATATATTCTATAAAATTAATTCAATTTCGGAAAAGAGGTTTTAGTAGATGTTTAACATGAACTTGAACGTAGTATAAAATCAATAAGTCCTCCATTCAGAACAAATGTGTCTGGCCTAAGCAATTGCCATTGTATCTATATCTCTCATAGTTGCCAAAATATTTGCAACAAAGATAAAAAATTAACTTTTGTTGCAAAAGAATAAAATAGTATTTATTTTGTTTAATTTTGAGTCAACACATTTAAGCTACTGGAATCGGTAGTGATTCGATAGCTCAGAAATTGGCGGTGACATCTCTCAGCCGGCTCCGAACCGTTCGTATGAGTCTCACTTGCTTCTTCAGATATTCCATAACACCGATTTCGTATTTATATACAAGCAATAGCATATAATTTCAAAAAAAAAAAAAAATTTATACATAGTTAATTATATGCAATTGAAAAGCATACAAAAACGTTAAGCAAAACGTTTTGAAGTAAACAATTAACTAATATGAAGACTGTTTCCGGACCTACTGGGTTGAGACAGAAAGGGAATTGTTGCAGCACTTCGAATGTGCTTGTAATGTAATAGATAATTCAAGAAACTAGCAGATCTTGCCCATTCAATCTAATTAAGTGTTAAAATTGTTATTGATAACCATGATTCGCTTGTAACAAATGAGAATTTTAATTGAAATTTCGACCAAATTTTTATTTCAATATACATACTCGTATAATGAAGCTTACGATAATTTAGCACTAAAGGGTCGATATTTCAAATATACGAAAGATTAACTCAAAGGCGTCATTGGTATTTTTATATATAGATATTTTAAACAAAAAGCAAATAACACAAAAAATTCAATTAATTTTGAATGATTCGTGGTTGGACATCAAACGACAAGTAAATATCTTTATCGGTAGTGTTTTTTGCATCTTGGGTTGGTATTACTTCAGCTGCTTGGCTATAAATTTCTACAATACATTTACTAGTACCCAGGAATTTGAGGTCATATATCGTAAGTTTTTCTCTCAATTTAATTTATCAAAAGACGTTTTTTTCCATTTCCTTTTCTTTCTTGTTAAAGCTCTTCAATCCTCGTTCCCTTTCTGGCGTGACAAGGGCTTTCGATTTCCATACTATCTCATACATTTTTTAATAAGTGGCTCTGGAAATCATGTATCAGGCTTAAGTATATCATACATACGTGTAATATGAACTGCATTTTTAAATAAATTGAAAATTTTCTTTTCGACAGCTGCTGTGAGCTTAACTTGTTTATTTATTGTAAATACGGTACATGCGTTGGCATTGTTAAAAATTTTACGTCTCTTAATTGATAATTCTACAACGGAAAATGTATTACCTCAAGATCGAGTCAAGTACATATTGTCCTGGACACGATTTTATCAACGGATTTACGAGTGAGATAATGAGGTGTCTTCAAAGCAAATATATTATTAATATATTGTTTCTCTTGCAGATATTATTATGAGATAAATTCCTTGTATTATATACAAAGTGCGCCACTTTTTCTGGTCAGTATGCTGGTAATATGTTTGTTAATCTTTCAGGGCAGTGTAGGATTGGTGGGTTCACAGTAGATATTGCATATTTTATTTCTTAATTTCATTTCCTTTTTTAAGGGCACCGATGTTGGCATGGTTATGAAAATGATTTTCTATTTGTCCGCTGTGGGTTTTGAAGTCTTTATGTTTTGTATAAATGGCCAACGTTTAACATCGGAGGTAAGAGTTTCATTTATTGTGAAAAGCGATACGTTTTTGTATGAAAAAGCCTCATAAGGGACAAAATTTCAAAACTGAAAATTAATTTTTAAATTCAGAAAAACTTATATATTTTTTTAAATCGTACTCGTGGTTCAATGCTACGGAGAATCTGTTTTGATGTTTTTTTTTACTTATTTGCCTTGCAATGTGAATTTCGAGGAGAGGAAAGATATCCTGCTTGTTTGCGTCTGCACAAAACAGTGAGGACTTAGCAAAAAATTGGTTATTATTTTTTTCCAACTATCTTGTGGGAGTATTGTCAGAAAAATTTAAACTTTTTGCAGAGGCAGTGGTGGAGAAACAATGCTTGAATTTGGTCCAGTAGTTGTTAACTATGGTGAAGGACATGTAAGATTCGACACAGTACATTTTCCATTTATTTTTATATGATTTTAACTTTTGTAACTTAATTGATTTTCTGTTGTTTTCAAAAGCCTGAATGGTTGGAAATAGCTGTACTATTTCCTGCCAAACTTTTTTGATATTTTTCCACAAAAAAAGGATAATATATACAGAATAGAAATGTAAGTTCAGTTTGAAAATAATTACCAAAAACTGTATGTATATTGAAACGAATTACAAAATAAAATAAAATTTACGATATCCGAAGCAATTTTAAAAGTCATAAAAATCATCAGAATATAGAATCCATTTGACGAAATTTTTTAAAGTTATTCTTTCCTTTTGTGTAAAATAGTCATATCTTTTAAAATTTACTAAGAAAAAAGTATTCCTCAATATTTTTTTTTTTTTTTTTTTTTTTTTTTTTTTTTATCACAAAAATCAAAAAAAAATATTCCTCAATACTTTATTTATATGTAAAACAGTTAAAATCATCTCTGAAGCTAAAATTTTTCACGAAAACTTCTCGATATGGCCTTTAAATTAAATTATTCTTAAATCCATCATAGTCATATCTCAAAAAAATTTCAGAAAAATTACCAAATATATAAAATTTTACAAGAATTTTTGGAGTTGTTTTGAAACCATTTTTCGATAACGAAGTCCCTTGAACGAATCAGTCGATTGCAGTGCAATTTGTTTTAATCTACGTTATTTTTTTCCATTTTTAATTTGATTGAAGCGCTAGCATGGAAACTCATTTAAAAATACTTTCTTAAAATTTATTATCGAACAACCTCAAAATACACCATGTCGAATCGGTTCATATTTACGTGCCATGTGAGTCGAAATTTCCAAAAAGCCCAAAAAATTTTAATCAGGCGGGATCAGATGGTCGAAAGTTATGAAAGCTTGCATAATTGCACTCCCACATAATCATACAGGGCTTTAGCGCAGAAATACTGAGAATATCTTTCTCTCCTTGCCCTCAAAACTTCGAGTTGGGGGGAAACTACGGTATTCGATATTGATCGATAAATAAAAAAAAATTTAATGTATTACATCGATATCAGTTAACTCAAGTTTTTTGATTTCGCCTAATATATGAATTTACCACACTATTATCGTATAGTGTGAAAAGTTATCTGTGGCTATTTACAATACTAAATGGTATGAGGAGAGCAGTGAATTCAAGTTAATAACACGCATGATGATTATGAGAACCGGTCGTGTTTTTGCCATGGAAGTTGCGGGCTTCACCATAATGTCTCGGGTCACATTTTTGTGGGTAAGAATATCTAAACGAACTTTTCACCAAATTAAATGACTTCATACATTTTACAGATAATACGATCCAGCTTTTCTTTTTTCCTGTTACTAAGCGAAATGAACGAAAAATGAATATGTGGTTGGCTATAAAAGAAAAAATTGAATTTGAGAAACAGCTTTTTTTTATTTTAAATAAATTAAAACATTTATTATAAATCTCTTATCACACTTAAACGAGAAATTTCCTTTAAATTTACTACTGTGCGAGCAAAGTTTAAAGGAAACTTTAATTTCGAATTAATAAAATTTAATTATTGGCACATAGACGTACTTACATACATAATAAATTAATAAAAATAACAACATTATAAGGAATATAATTTTGTAAACTAGAAATTTTGTAACTTGAAATTGCTTAAAAGGATACGTAGTGTCCTTTTTTCAAGGCGCTTTTACTTTGTTGTTTTTTTTTCTCTCTAATTACTAATTTTTAATAAAGCTTAATTAATGATTTTAATTAAATAAAAAAGTATTGTTTGTAACTAAAAACTTAAAAGGTTTTTCTGGCTTTTCTCAAAATTGCATTTGAAATTATTCTGATGTTTGAATTTATTTCAATTGATAGCTGGTTTCGAAGTAGTAGTTTATATGCTGTAGCAACGCCTATGGTTCTAATCTACTTCTGGAAAAGCAGTTGACGGGCAACGACTCTGAAATTAAACGAATATTGAGGACTTCTTGTTCTAAGTCATGTAATTCCTTTTCATATTTTTCAACAGATTTCTTTTGAATGTTGCGCATCTCACGGAATTTCTCAATGCGACCAGTTAAATTAGCACGATTTACATCTAGCTCCACAGCATCCAAACGTTTTTCTGTAAATGATTATTAGCAACAAATCGTTTTAACAAAACTACTCGTTTTACTTACCCAGTTTATCTAAATCGGCTGTGTTAATATCTTTAAGATTAATTAACTCTTCCTTGATATCGTCCAGTTCATTAACAGCTTTATCAATTTGCTTTTTAGCCTCCTCAGTATCAGCCTTTGCTTGACCCACCTTTTATCCAAACAGAAAATACTACCCTAATTAGTAAAAAAAGGAGGAATTATTGAGTTAAAGATCTTACCTTTCGTTTGGCATCATCTACCAAATTGTCGTCTTTACTGGACGACTCTTCCAGTTTGCCAATGTCGATTTCTGTAATTTTAACGCGATGGTTTAATTGATCGGCTTCATCTCTTAATTTGCGTGCATAGACTTTAGTTTCATTGGCACGTTTGCGTATAAATTCGGCATCCTAATCCAAAAAAAAAATTATGAAAAGTCTTCTCTATTTAATAAATTTCCCTGAACATACCCTGGAAGCTTGTTCGGCATATTTCTGTTGGGCTTCCTGAGCATTCACTTTAGCTTCATTGGCATTTTTATTGGCACCCTCCAAAGCTTCTGCGGCTTGCCTGATTAAATTTTCAGCATTTTCTATTTCTTTTTCTATGCTGGGTACAGTTTGTAAAGCCAAGTTTGCCTTTTCAGAAGATTTTTGTACATCCGATTGAAATCCTGTCAAAAGAACAATATAATTGACAGTTTAGCTTTTTCGTAAGTTTCAAATTTCTCAACTTACCGGCCAGTGTGTGATAAGTATTATTAGCCTCCTTTAAAGTGTTGTCTCCTTGTTCCACAGCTTTAGTCGCCTTTTCAAAAGCATCTTCCGCCCTTTTCAGCAAGTCGATATCATCTCTTTTCTGCTGATTAGCCCTAAATAATATGACTTCATTAAAAACATATATTCTATTCTAAAATACTTCTTTACCTTTCTAACATAATATCAGCCAAACTAATTTCCTCTTCGAAGTCTCCAAATAGTTCACCATTACTATTGGAAATATCGTTGACTTGTTGCAAAAGCTCATCCGCTTGCTTATTGGCTTCCAGAGCTTCTTCCTTGAATTTTTTAATATCAATTTCTGGCGCTGTTAATCCGGAAACATCATTCAATAAACTTAAAGCGGCATCATATACTTCATTCGCCTTGCGCAAAGCTTCTTTGGTCGTTTGAGTGGCAGTGCCCAAACCTTGTTTAACAGTCTCCAATTCCAAGCGTACTTCAGTTCTCAGCTCATCACTGACTTTCTGTTGCAAGTTGATGGCACTCTTAGCCAATTCATAAGCTTTCTCTACAGCATCGTTGGCATCCTTGGCGTTTTTCAAATCGAATTGAGCTTCTGACTCCAAACGGTCAGCCAAAGCTCTAGCCTCACGGGAAATGTCCGAAATTTGATCAGATTGTTCACCAAACTCAGCAGATTTATTTTGTGCTCTTGCCAAAGCCTGTTCGCCCTCATCGTGCAACAAGTCCAAAGCATTTTTAAGATCCATCTTGGCTGCCTGTATTATATCCTGGGCAATAGTGTGATTATGTTTGGCCTTTTCAATTTCATCATTCGCTGAATCCTGTAGAGTATCAGCGCCATCTAAATGGCTGTTAATACTTTGAAGGCGCTTGTGTAACTCATTTAACACCTCAACATAAGTCTTTCCGCTATCGCCGGCCCCATATTTGGCATCGTTTAACAATATATCAACTTTTTCCTCCACAGTCTTCAGTTTGGCCTCAAACTCATCATCATTGGTGACAGGCGTTCGAGCGATTTCATCCAAAGTAGAACTTAAATTCCTCAACTTAATTCTGTGCTCATTGGCAGCATCTTGAACCAAATTGTAACAATCAGGACAGTCAATGCAACCCAAGTGGCGGTCGTATTTGTTCTCTTTACAACGATCGCAACGTCTACCTTCCACATTATCATTACAGGGACACTGACCATTTTGGTCGCACTGGAAACCTTTCGAACCACTCTCATCACATTCGCAAGGCTTGCATCCCTCAGAGGAGAAACCATAGTGATAAACATCACACTGATCACAGTGCAAGCCTACAACACCAGGTTTACAGAAACACTGGCCAGTAGAACGGTCACATGTGGAATTGTACGATCCAATCGGATCACACATGCAATTCTCACAACCATTGCCAGAGACAATATTGAAGTAGCCGGGTTGACATTCGCCGCAATCGCGTCCAATAACATTTGGTTTGCAGTGGCATTGGCCGGTCACTTGGTCACATTGCGAAATTCCATCATTGTTTTGTTCTGTGCCAGGCGGATAACAGCTGCAGCGATCACATTGGCCATGCGGCAATGCCAGAGGATCACCAAAATGTCCTGGTAAACATTCATCACAATACTTTCCCGCTGTGTTGTGTATACATTTCAGACATTCACCCGAGGTACGATTGCAATTACCTACAGCATTGGGATCTACATTACCATTGCAATCACATGATTTGCAAGTGTGAACTTCTCCATATAAACCGGTGGGATCACCATAAAAGCCATCTGAGCACTGTTCGCAACGGGCACCAAAGTAACCGACAGGACACTCAGTACAAATGACTGTATCGCCATTGATTTGCATACAGGCTCCGTCATTGGGACAGGGGCAACGTTTACAGTCATATGGAGTACCACCCAAAGCATTGCCATAGTAACCCTTGGCGCATTGATCACAGTTGTCACCTGTGGTATTGTGCTGACAAATACAGCGACCAGTTTCGGAATCACAAATTTCTGCATGGCCGTTACAATCACAGGGTATACAAGGCATGAATGGACCTCCTCTAGCCGGGCTATGACGATAGCCGGGTGCACAAGATTCACAAAATTGACCTAAATAACCTTCGGGGCAAGTACATTGTTCAATCCAAGTTGCAGGATGACCAGCAGCACCTCTATGGGCAGTTTGTAGCTCTACATCATCTAAAATAGCTTCCCCTTGTTTGGAATAGGTGCCTCGAATTTTTATGGCTGTCAGATTGGACAATATAGAGAGGAAACCTCTGGCCGATTGACTAGGCTGCCACTGATAGTCGCGATGTTCGTGCAAACGGAAAGTATACTCCTTAACATCATTATCGGGCATACCATTGTTTTGGGCAAATATGGGCAAAGAAATTTTAGTACCAGCACCTTCCAAAATAATATCACTGGCACTGGTGCTGGGAGCAATCTGGCCTACCAATTGCAATTTGAATTTCAAATCACGGTTATACGAAGCTCTTTGGTCGCCCAAGAAACGATCTGGAGCTTGGAAGTATACATACTCGTTACCATGGGCAGTAGTGCCTATACTATGACTATACTGATTGTACTTAATGTCTATATCATGATTGTATAAATCAACAGCACTCCAGCGCTCCTTGTGCTTGTTGAAATTGGATGTGGTGGAAACAACAGAATAACCGGGGGCTGTTTGGCACTCAGATGTGTGACCATAACAGAAACAGGGTGTGCATCCAAAACGATTTGTCATGTCAAGATTAAAGAAGCCAGGCTTACATCTACAAAAAATTTTATAAAATTATTTATAATTCTTCCATAAGTCATCCTGTAACAGGGATCCGCAAAACAAGGGCGCCGCGCCAATGCTTACGCTCTTTTATCGTGTACATGTGCACACGTATTGCAGAGAAATAAAAAACATAAATCAGTCTCACTCGCGCACTAAAACACGATGGATGTGTTACGCTTGTTGTTAGAAATTAGCGTTGCCATATGCAAAAAGTGAGATCCCCAGATATTCATATGAAATTAACCTGAGGAAATACAAGTTCTGATGAACAAAATTTTTATGAGGGAATGGAGATTTAAGATTTCAAATTTAGGTATGACATGAAAATTTCAGATCTGGCAACACTGATTCTTTATGTGTGTATGTGAGCGCAAACAAAATGTTTATATGTAATTTTGCCGATCCCTGTCCTGTAACCAAATCAAAACTACGAGTATCACATTTTTTCTGAACGTCGTTTAGCCATATTAAGTTCTTCTATATCCGTTTTTAGAATTTTTAAGCTTTTTAAGAATTTTGGTTTCGATATTTTAAGTCATACTTTTGCATATATTTCTGTAACAACATATACATATTTGTATGTTTTACTCTTAAGATTATATTTTCTCTTAAGTGCATTTTAAGAGTAATTTAATTGAGTGTTACAAATATAATCATAATGTTACACCCAGTATTAGTGCCAATTCCCCCGGAAGTAGTGCAAATTTTAATCATTTCCTGTTATTCTAGGCTTGTTATTTCAGCGTGGTCTCTTATTTTGTGCTTATTAACCGATTTGGAATGTGTCGTCAATATATTTAAAAGTGTTATTTTTTTTACAATAAAAATAATTTTAGTTGACCATTGGCTTATAGAATAGACTTGAGTAGACTTGACTTGTGAAATTTTGTTTAATGCGAAAGTAATTTTATCAATTATAAATTAAATCAAAATAATTTTTTCTTGTACATTTAAAGATATAGTATTTTCTTTTAACATTTTTCTTTTTTAAATGAAACGAATTTTGGAAGTAATTCAAAATTTTAATCATAATTTTTTTAAACTTGATTCCCAAGGAAGTTGAAAAAATGCATTAATGGATTTTTGGAAGCCATAAAAATGTCAATCCTTAAGATTGACTTCTCCATTTGTTCACTTTAATTGGTTTCAGAAAGTAGATCTTAGGTCATAAGTGAAAATTTAATCTAAAGTCACCTCAACTGATAAAATTGTTTTATCGAAATGGGTGTTCTATTCGGGCAATGTTCCGCACGTGTCTCCCATTTTGCATAATCGTCCAACCAAGATGACTATTCGTAGTATGTTGGATAAATTAGAGTTCACTGGTTCAGTAAACAATGAACCAACACCCGTATGACGACGAAACGCAGGATCTGCCGAAAGCAATTGCGCTATCCGCTAGAGTGTTCAGCAGAATCCGATTCAGTCGATTTTGCGTCGCTCACAAGAACTCAATTCGTTAAATGAGCCCATCTCACGTGGAGCACGTGCTATTAGACCTCGTTGGACTTTTTCTTATAGCGTTTTCTCAAGTCGCAGGTCTGTGCGAATAAGCCAGAAACCACAATGGCTCTTAAAGCCGAAATCATAGAAAATCTACAATTATGATGAGTGCCACCCAGGGAAGCCGCGGCAGACATTTGCACGGTGTTATATTTTATTATAAAATGGTATTAATAGACCTTTGAAATCAATAATAAAAATTTTGCAGAAGTCCCTTGGAAATGTTAACTTTTCAAAAAAATTATTACTGTAGCTAAGTTCCGAAATTAAATGAAAGAAAAAACGCTTCAGTCGGAGTTATGGCCGATGTCTGAAAAATTCCGAAAATGCTGTGATAATCGAAAAAATTTATAAAAACTCATTAAACAAATAGTGAGCGAAATTCGGAAAAATCGTCAACTTAACTGGAGTAAGTTACTCAGAATTAAAATTAGAGTCTTGGAAAAATAGATCTAATTCCAAGACGAAAGGAATCAACATCAGGTTGAGAAATATCCTAAAGCGGCGCAATATCTACAAATAATAGAAAATGTACGCATCTGTGTCCTATGGAAATTATATTGGGTGAATTATTTCCACAATTGGATTCACTGATCTTATTTCAACCAACAACTCACGCCTTGATGCGTGTAAGACACTTTACTTAAAGCGTGATTTTGGTGCCGTGGTCACGATAAGTAGCAAAAACGATACAAATGTACTGCTTAATTACTAAAATAATTTTTTATAAGTGGATAAATGTGAGAGATGGACACTAGATTAATAAAGAAAAACTTACTCATTACAACGTTTGCCCTCTACATTGTCCTTGCAATGGCATATACCAGTCTCTGGATCACAGGACGGCATATTGCCAAATGAACCTCGTGGATCACAGCCACATGGCTGGCAACCATGTGGTCCAAATTGATAATAGTTCGCTTCACAGCGATCACATTTATCTCCTGTTACGCCGGGTTTACACTGACACCTGCCCTGGCTGTTACACTGTAGGGAACGTGAACCGACCGGATCGCAGCTGCAATGTATACAATAATTGTCCTCACGCATATAGAAATTCTCCTTGCAACGTTCACAATTGGGACCATCACGATTGTCGCGACAATCCAGACAGTGACCACCATGACCGGTCAAATTGAAGAGATGAGCATCGAAGAAGCATTTGTCAGCATAACCATTACAATTACAGGCTGCAATAGAGAAATACGAATATGGATTAGAAAAGTGTAACTGTTTTAATTGATTTAGTTCGAGTAGGAGATTAAAAGCGTGATTATTATGCTATTGAAGCAAATTTTTCTATAGGGTATACGAACAATTTCTATCTGTTGATAATATAATATTATATAAATATAAGGATATACGATCGAATCCTCTGCTTCGTTTATCAAAATTATAACCAGGTAAATATTTAAGGTTTTATTCTTAAATATTTTGCAATTTGATTTTACAACTGCAATTGAAATTTTATATTCTCAGGAAAATCACCAGTTTTGGCATTAGCAGGTTTATATATACGCACTCACGATATTTATAGTGCTTATCAATTTGCCGTATTTATATTTTATCGTTTAATTTTTTACCTTTTTCATATCTGAAATGTCAAACTGTAAGGAAATATGCACAAATTCTTTCTTTTAAGTGGACTGAGAAGAAAAGCCCTAATGGTTTCTGTTAGTGTGAAAAAATGAATGTTCGAAATTCTGATGTTATTGCATCCCGAGAAATGCTACAAATAGTTTAGCCTGCATGAGGCTCGAAATTGCAGAAGCTTTTTTTCTTAAGTCACATTTAGCTACAGCAGAACCTAACACTATGGAGTCTAGAAAGTTCCACGACCTTATAGAAGACTGACAATCGCCAGGGTCACTTAGGAAAAGAAAGGCGAAAGATCCAAAGCATTTTGAATGAGAATTGAGTCCCTCAAAATAATTTAAGCTCTTATTTGAGCGTCTGTAGCCAGGCGGAGAGAATTATGAGAATTCTCATCCATGTTTGTTTTAGAGTGCTTCACTTTAGTGATGAAGTTTGAAGAACACAATTTCTTTATATTAAGTATTTCACCATAGTGAATATCGTGGCAAAAAGGTAACGGTTAAGAAGCTTTTTGTAACGTTAATTGATCATCATCTCAAAATGATACTGGTATGAAACCGCTAGAAATATTGAATGAGTCGAAGACTCTGTGTATGTTTGAAAACAAGCCAAATGGCTTCGCAGCTTGTGTTTGTTTCTAAAAAAATGTAATAAAAAACCAGGTTCGCTCATTTTCGTGTCCTTTTATTTTTCTAGAATACGATGAAACTAACGAATACATTCTCTGTGAACGTAGCGTTTTTGTAATAGTAGAAAGTGCGTTTTTCTTTTTGAATTTCTATATTCATATGAACTCAGACGCTCTTATTCAACCTCTGTATTGACTTTCATTAGGAGTGTCATATGGAACTTAGGCTCATTGAAGTTTGGTGTCACAAAAGAGCCTTCCGTTGAGGTCGTTTCTTTATTCATGCATTTAAGACGTGTATGCCGAACAAATTCCAGTTGCACAAAATTTCATGATTATTGAATGCAAATTCATGCCACAGTCAAATAACTTACTATTTACTAAATACCACATAACCGGCTGAAGATTTATCTTATTGGTTTCCAAGGAATATTCCCAATGTGTCGATGCCACCCAAATACACCAAAGTATCAGCAAATAAGAAATTATCATCCTTAACACCAAGAGTAACTTTATAAAACTAATTCATTAGTTACCAACTAAATACACACCTGCTGCAAGTTAACGATACTTGCTAACGGTCTATAATACATTTTTCCACAATGAAAAAAAAAAAAATGCACAAGAAAACTTAATTCTCGTTCTAACCATTTAAAGACTAGACATGTTAGAGCTAAATAAGAAACTCTCATAGTAAACGAATAGGCAGTAGAGCTGAGTTTATAACAAGAACTTACCTTTACATTCATTGACTTCTGTGGAAGTTGCCCTTTTCCATTTGACGTCATTGTACAATGGCAGACATTTGTCACAATCTGGACCATCTGTATTATGACGACATTCACACACCAGTCTACGTTCACCATTCATACCAGTACTGGCAACACATTTACTAGCATGACCATTACACTTGCAACGTGCACCAACAGCAATATCAGAAATGGCATAGAAATATGATCTCAACACTTGAGCATCACCAAAAAGTTCATCACCGAACGTATTAAGACGATCAAGCGTAATACGTATATCGGTAGCTGTTACCCATTCCTTAAAGTCACATTTGAATTAAGAAAATATATTTCAAATTTTATTTGGTGTCGAATACAATATACCTGCAATTCACTGCTGCGTTCAAAATTAATACCACTTGGGCGTCCCTCTAACGTGGAAAAAGCAATTTCACCGTCTCTCAAGGGCGAGATGTCACTATATTCACTGGTACATAAAGCATGAGCTTCACCTTCACCCTTGCGTATAGCCCTGGAGTCAGGTAAAGCATAAGTATCTCTACAAGTGGCACTGTAATATTGATAAGGTATCCAATTACATGTCTCACATGTACGCTTGTAAATGGCAAATGATTCCGGTCGGGGGGAACGGAACAATAGACGTACATATGTTATATCAAATGATTTGCCTATAATTGAAATTTTACAAAAACAACATCAAAGAAAGGTATAAAGTAAAACTTACGTAAATTTAATGTCAAATTAACATGATTGGGATGTTGTATGCCTTCGTACATGGTCTCCGATTGCCACCATGATGGATTTTGTGGGTCATGTAAATCAGTTAGAAACGATGGATTGTGATCTTCCCATCTGTTTAAAAAAAAATATGCACCTTGTTAATATTGATTTTAAGTCGATTTCAAGGCAAATTTAATCCATCAAAATTCGATTTACTGTGACTCGTACTTGTAAAATAATATAGAGTGGAGTTCGGTTTTAACAAACAAAATGGCACCGAGTAATTAAGTTTGCTTTAGACGAAGTTCGTTATAACCGGAACAAATATTTTTATTATTTCCAAGAAATTAAAGTAACCAGCTTTCAAATAAATATTTCTTTTTTTAACTTTCGATATGTTTAAGAGACGTATTTTATGTCTATTCACAAAATTTCATTTATTTTACATCTTTTCAGCAATTTCTCAAATTTACAAACCTTTGTATCATTTAAAAAAATTTTGTTCTAAAAGGAAATTCCCTGCAAAGAATAGTACGGTGCTCTGCCTGAATTTCACTTTTCCATAAGAACTGCATTAAAAAAAATAACGTACATTAAAGTTGTACGAGAAGAAAAATATACGAAATTTTTGTTGTTTATTGCCTATTATAGGGATGTCATAACTAATAAAACAGACCTTTTCCATTAAATTCAGGAAGAACTCCGTACTTGGCTTATCCGTAGTTCATTATAAGCGTAATAGTTTTATTGAAATATTTGTACAAAACTGTTTGGACCGGATACGATTTATTCTTGTTTTCTGATTGCACAGGAGTAAAAAAATTAAAAAACTGAAATTGTAAAACCAGAACTTCATTGTTTGTACAGGAATTTAATTTCTAAATAGAATTTGAAAAATATGCTGAAATATTAATTGCAAGAGCGGACTGAAACTTATAACGTTTTAATTCCCAAAAAAATATTTCCATAGAAATGAGAAACATATTTATATTTGGTCGGCACTCTGGACAAAGTGATGGGATATTCCAGCTTACAATGGAACAAAAATAGCCGCTTGAAGTACTTGATGTCCATAAATGAAAATTTATCAATTTGTCACTCCAAAAGCAAATATTTCAACGAAAAGAAAGTAAAATAAAACCCTTGTTTGCATAAACAAAGTGGTTAAAACAATTAAGAAAGGGGTGGGTTTTAAACGTGAAATAAAGTTGAGTGCAAAACATGTTACATATTTACATGATTTAAGTGTTATTTTCATATTTAGAAAAGAACATGTTTATTTTTACATCATGGCTTATTTATTGCTAATATTTTCTTTTTTGGTTTTTTGAATAGAACACAGGGATATTTCAAATATTTGATGAAATCAGGGAAACCACTATTTTGGTAAATGTTTTAATAAAAATGTTGCGTTTTATTTTGGATAAGAATTAATTCATATTTTTTAAAAGGACAATGACATTACCTCTAAAGAAAATTGTAACATTATTTGCCCTTTCAAACACAAGAATTGCATTTAGTGTTCTTTAACAAACGTAAACCTATGAAAAAATAGGACGCAATCCTAAAAGAGTATTAAATTTTTTAAATTAGTATGATAAATAAATTATTTCGAATGATTTACTCAAGAAAATGTTACACTTTTTTCAGAGAAAAAAACACAATAACGATTAAATTTTGCATCGAATATTTGCCACGCCTAACGGTACCTTTAGCCAAGTTATCAGATTAACAGATTACAAGAATATCAATGCCCTATATAACGTAATTAATTTTTATATATGTAATTTTTTTGTATGGAATAGGATAATATGACATAAAGGCAAACCGCTACATTATTTAATCTGCCTTGGTGACCTGAGTTTCTTTTCTTATTTCAAAGCACATAAAACTTATTTAGCCGTAGTCATAATAAAAGTGAAAGAAAGGCTTCTGTATAATTAAAATTTATATGAAAAATACTGGAAATTCGTTTAATATTTCGATTTTTTCATAAAAACTTCAAATTGTTACGTGGTAGTTTCTAAAGAAAAATCACCAAGTCGACAGCAATTCGACGGCAATTGTGGGATCGTTATCGAGAACTATTAAATATTATTGATTGGTTATTACTACTACTATGGCTTATAAAATTACAATTGGCCATCAATATTAGTTAATTATTGACTACAACGAGTTCCGAACTGCTGTCTTTTTTACTGTCGACTTGATGTGACGTCAACGCGACAATCCAGGTTTTTCATTTCAAATAGTCTTTTATTTTTAATAAAATAAATTTGTAGAAATTCAAAACTATTCCTAATAAAGGAAAATTAAAAGGATTCATGGGGAATATATGTAAGTTGTTTATATAAAGTTTTCTAAGCCTACGATGATTATATTTTTTAAAATAAATATGATTATATTTTCTACAATGAAATTTGCTAATAATCTCTAAAAGTTTTTGTGTAATTGTATGATGCATTACCGATATTTCATTGTATAATGTTAAACGCTTTCAAATATGGTGGTTGAAGTCTACTGACGAGTTGATATTAATTGCTATGAAATGAAGGCATAAAAAATTTGAAATAAATTTATGATAAACTCTTGATAATGGAATTTATTTGCACCTTTGTTTAATTTTTTTGCCAGTTCAATAAAATTTTTTGATAACTGCAGTAGTGTATTTCGAAATTCTTTTTGCAAATATTTTGTTCAATTTGACCTTTTTAAAGCGGGTTCAAATTAGTTTTTGTTTTCGACTATATTGACATAAACAGGTACAACTTTAGAGTATGACTATAATTCTGAGCCATTACTTTATATGACTATATTTTCTTGCCCTTTTATTATCTTACCTGCAATATTCACAGTTCTTATGATTTGAGTTCATCGTTTGTACACAAAAATGATTTTCACCCTGTTCACCGCAAGTATTTGTGGCTTCGATTTGCAACTGGTATGCAGCATTTATGAACTCCGGCATACATTTCTGCAACGAAAATCCAAGTTAAGGAAGTTAAATTAAGGAAACATAGTTTTTTTTTTTTAATTTTATTACTGTTTCATTGCAGCTAATTTTGTAAAAATTTTGCATAAAATATTATTTCTTTCATTTGTATCACACTTTTAAAAAATCACTTTTAATATCTATAACTTAATTGAAGGCTGAAAATGTGTTCGTGACATTTTTCCTACAATCTTAAAGCATGTTGCAAATTTATGACGTTCAAAAAAACAAACTGCAAACTGTACAATCAAAATTGCTGTCTCGTGATATACTTTATTAGACAAAAGAAAGAAATGTAATACTCTTAGATTGTCATTCTTAAAAATTTAAATAAACTCCCGAAATTTTAAAGATTGAGACCCATAACAACTTTTAAAATTTATAATATATTAACAAGCACCTGAATTCTTAAAATGATCAATAAGGAAATTCTGGTTAAATTTCATGGCAATATGACTGAACACTACAATAATAATATGGTAACTATATGTAATATATTGATATTATAATAAAATCTGTCTCAATAAGGAATAAGTGCTTAAGGCGACATCAAAACGAGTTCTTATGATTTGTCACCTCAAAAGTACCCTACAGCAAAATTTCACTCACTTTGCCCAATTTTTCAGGAAGTTATAATGTAATGAATTTTCGCTTAACCTTTTTTGATGCACAATTTCATTAGGAACAATAACTCATAAAATTGCGTAGAATAATCCATTTTATTATAATAGAAAAATCGAAGACATTTTTAAAAATCAACAACAAAGTTTCAAAATGTCTTCCGTAAAACGACAAAATCAGACTAAAGCAATTTTTCCTTTTTTGAAATGTTTTACTATGAAAGTAATTTTTTTAACTAGAAAAAGTGTACCTTAATATCTTTTTTATATGTAGAAAAAAATTGAAATTTTATATAAAGTTAAACAGAAGTTATACCATAAAGTTTCGATATGGAACTTAACATTTTACAAACTCCGTTTTTTTTCATGTATGATTAGTGGCATTTTCGTTTCCAAAAAAAATTGTAAAAGCAAAAGAGAAAAAATAGAATTTAATGTTCTTTAGTATATTTCTGTCGCAAACTTATTAGGGAAGAGCACGTAAACCTGTAAGTGAGACCGAAAATTAGTTTCTTTTGCAACAAACTGTTGAACTTTTTCAGAAACGAAAACACCATGTGCCGCATTAAGGGGACAACATGTTGCTCAAAAGTTATGGTCTTCTCATGGGCTTTTTTCAATGTGTGCTAAGTAGCTTTCCGCACCTGCAACTAAGCTAAATTGTGCAGAAGTTTACAATGCGCAAGTCGAACTGACTTGTAAATTTAAATTTGTAAATTTAAGCAAACATTTCGTTCAAGCTTTTAAATTGGAAGTAACAACGAACATTTTTTAAATTATTCTTTTCAATATACATGCACTATTTTCCAACGAATTTTTCAAGCAGTTAAATTTTACAATTTTTCTCAAAAAAAGTATTCTTCTTAATCTTATTCTTAAAACGGCAACAAATTTTTTTCTTTGCTCTTAAATTCATTAAAAATTTGTTTATGTTTTGCCCCCTTCTGTATTTTGCCCATAGTCTTGCTGCACAAGTTGCATGTGTTTGGAAATTATTTTGTAAAGAATTTTGTTGATGTCACTTTTTTATTAAATAAATATTGCGAAATTTGAAAATAGCGTCTGCGAATGAATTAATTTAAAGTAATTGATATGTAACATTCGTCATATTAACCCATTAACCGCCAAAATAAAACGGGAAGCGATAATTAACAAATAAGTTTATTTTTGAATTCCTTGTATATAAAATTAATATAAAAAGTGGAAAAAAGTTTAAAAAATTATAAGTAGGCTAAATGGGAGGGGTGTACTCAATTGAGTACAGCGGCGGCTTACAGGTGAAAAATCTTAAAAAAAAATTTTTTCAATGCATAACGTTTTTAAACATTTTTTACATTGTCAGCGAACTCTTGCATGACATAAAACACATCTTAACTGCTTTTCTAACTTTTTGGGGTAGTGACCTATACCGTCTTCAAGTAGACCTAGTACCAATGAAGATGAAAGTCGAGCTTTAGCAATATCCGGTGGAACTGGATGCTACCCAGTTCTTAAAGCCAAATCGCACTGGTTTTCCACGTATAAACTGCTTAGCAGGGTGATGGCCAAAATATTTTACCATCGACTCGTCAATTGAATTGTGCTCGTGGAACACTCCCCACTGAAGAAATTTTTTCATTTTAACATTATCTAATGGCCGAATTTTAAACATTCTGTCCCGGGTTGTGCCAGCTTCATCATTGTCAACAAGATGAACGTTCTTTTAAATATCACGATATCTTTGTCTAGAAAGTGATTTTGATACCATTTCCATGCCAACATCTTCGTCGTAAGACCAGTATAAATCCTCTCTCGGTAATTTGTTATATCCAGATAGTATCAGTATACCTAAATTTTTTTTTAAGTCGACAGGGTCAAGTTGAAAGTTATGTCTATTATTTTGACTAGCATATAAAACTGTATTGCTGATAATCAAACTAGCTACTTCTTCATCAAATATTTTCTGGAATACTTGTACTGGGTTCAGATTACTAAGCAACTTCTTTACACTTTCTTGCCTGTCAAGCACAACAGTCGATACCCGAGATGTTGAAGGTATGCTAGTGGGAACTTACGCCAAGCTGGTAGATGATTGCGGCTTCTTTTTACCTTTTCGGCCAAAGGTTCGTCATCGCTACTCTCGTTATCATCACTTAAAATGATATTATTGTAGCGTCTAAATACCTCAATGTTACCTGGCACATCTTTTATGAAGTTTTCAGCTACCATGTCCTCATCATAACATTCTTCTTCATCTGTCAATACAGTCGGTTCCGGCGGAATAATTGTAAAATCATGTAAAGAATCATTATCAATATCTTCCAATATCGCGTTAACAGCTACTTGTAATCCTTTGAAATCATTACGAATTTTAAAACGTTTAGTAATCATCATAAATGTTTGTACTCTAAACTTATAATTTTTATATGGATCCTGCCGCTGTACTCAATTGAGTACAGTTGTATTTAAAATAGGATAACTTTGTAAAAGTAGCTAGCACATAATTTCTTTTTTGCTTATTTTAGCAAAACAAATGTTCGTTTTTAGAAAAATAAAATTGAAAAGAAGTTAGCAATATAGTAAACGCTGAAAAAGGGGAAACTCTGTCCTTATGTCGCCACTCCAACTTTGTGTCAGTTAAACAGTCCATTTTTTGACAGTTGATATGAATCTAACCAAAATTTTTTTTATTTTTTTAAAGGGGTATATGTTTCTTTTGATAAACAAATGCGAAAAATTCCCAAAAATTTTCAAATTTTTAAAATTTTTGCAAATGTTTGGCTGTACTCAAATGAGTACAGCGGCGCCAAATGGGTTAATAGTTGTTAGAATTTGTTTGAATGCAGACATGTAAAATCTCGTGTGATAGATAAAGAAAGTTTCATTTATATATTTGGAAGATGTCGACTTTACAATGGCATTTTTATTTTTTCTTTATATAATTTTTAAGAAACTTTGTGTGAACTTCCCTCCATTAAGTTAGTTGAAGTCGAAGCTCTAGATCAATAAGCCCTCGCTCATTTAAAGAAATAAACATTTTTTAAATAAGTAAATATATAAGAAGTTTTAACAATGAATTATGAATATCGTTATTCAATTAACTCTGTTAATTACTCTATCGTGAATTTTTTTCTACATTTAAAGAACATACAACACTTTTTCCCCCAGTAGCTTAAAAATCTGGTACGACTTGTTGCGACTATCTTGCATTAAAGGAGCGACATTTTGCTGCAAAACTTGATCGACTTTGGTATTGCCAATTTGCCTAAATAAACCTTTTAAAGTACAAAATTTACTTATAAAATGGAACAGAATTTTGAAAATATTTGAAAACAATACGAGGTCTGTTCAATAGAAAAGGTGAATTTTCAAATTTCTCGGCCTACGTGCATTCGATTAGCATTTTTTTTGTATATGTTGACACACTTGTCTCGAACATATGTTGAGTTGAGTTTGTTTGTGTATAATTTATTTTGTTTGTGAGAGGCATAACAGTTAGACGTGTTTTGCTTGTTCGGCGATTTTCTGCACAAAATTAAGTGCTCAAAAGCACTTGAAATGTTCAGAGTGGCATATGGTGATTGTACTCTGAGTTAGAAAAATGTTTTTAAGTGCTACAAGCTTTTCAAAGAAGGTCGAGAAGATGTGAATGACAACGCTCGTCCTGAAAGCTCCAACACATCAAACACCTATGAAAACGTTGAGAAAGTGAGGAAAATTGTTATGGAGTATCGTAGAATTCCTATTACAAAATCTGCAGAGGATTTCGGCATATCGCTCATGCCATAAATTTTTTTTGCAAATTTTGGGCATGAAGCGTGTAAAAGCTAAGCTCGTTCCAAAATTGCTAAATATTTAAACAAAACATCGAGTTTTTGCTCACATGGTCGTACGATTAATAAGGAGTAATATCTTTAAGTTATGCGCCGCTTGCGAAAAGCAACACGAAACAAACGTCCGTAATTGTTGCTTTTGCATCACGATAATGCATCGTACCGTATTTACTAGATTTGACCTCCTGCAACTTTTTCCTGTTCCCATGAAAGGACGGCGTTTTGCGACGATTGAGGAGATAAAAACTGAAGCGCTGAAAGATCTCAAAGCCATAACAAAAAGTGAATATCAGAACTGTTTCAAGCATTGGATTAAACGTTGGCACAAGTATAATATATCTAACGGGGAACACTTTTAAGGGGAGAAAATAGAAATTGATGAATAAATATTTCTTGAGAAAAATGAAAAATCCACCTTTTCTATTGAACAGACCTCGTATCAAACTGATCAGTTCAGATAGTGTCTTAATTAAATTGTTAATTTCTCAATTCTCTAAACAATGTAAATAAATAAATGTACGTTTATTATTATTTCATCTTACCTGAGGCTTGTTGTATTTGTCGTAACATTCCAAGGCTGGCATAAATGTGGTGGGACCATGACCGTATGACAATTGTGGTCCATTACTGAGCAGCAATATTGTCATTAGCAGCCATGAGAGTATAGAATGCTGAGTAGAGTTTAAGCTCCACTTATTGCGCTTCATTGTTGTTGCTGTGTTGTGTATGTTGTGTGGCCTTTACTTGTACTTGCGGCTTTTCTGTTGCAATTGTTCGTTTTTTGTTTGTTTGTTTTATTTAATGCGTATGGGTTCGGTGTATCTAATTACTGCAGTTAACAGTTTGCGGTACAAGACAACGAAGAGAGAAATCTTGTTTTTAAACTTAGTTTAACACATTTTCACTGAAAAGAAAATTTACTGAAAGAGAGAAAGAAAGAAAAAAGGTTTTGTTTTGAACTTTTTTAACAGCATTGATTTATTGAAATTTTTTTGTATTTTATTCTGCGTTGCAATTTTGTTTTATTGACAATAGTGAAAAATGTGCACATGCGGTAGGAAAATTCATTTGTTGTTGCAAATTAAACTTTCAACTAAATGTATGCTTTTTAATGTCTGTTCGAAGATCTGAAAATATGCGTTATTGTTTATGTAAGTTTGGAAAATGTGGTCCAAGCATAAATAATCATCTTGCATGGTATGAATTTTGTTAGCCTTTAGTCATACTCGTACGTATTATATTTTACGTTTTATTTGCTCTGCAAAAAATCACAAAATAATTCAAAAAGTTCCTATAAACAAACGCGATCATAAAAATCAAGGGAAATCAACAAAACTTAGGCGTCCATATATGTACATATTTCCATGTATATAAATATTTATGTATATATATCCATGTATACTACGGCTTAATATTCGTGGTTATTTACTTAAATTTTTTGTTTAATCAATGAAATCATTTCTTTAGGTCCGTCTGTTATTTAAATTGAAGACAATACGTTAAATTTAATTTTTAATTGTACGCCAACTAAAAATGCTTCAGTATGTTTTCATCTAATTAATTTCTAATATTAAAATAATTTTTTGTAAGCGATAAGATCTAAGCAAAAATTTTGGTGGATTCAGTTTTAATGGAAAAATAACATTCTCAAGAAATAGGTTTGATAGTTGTTATTTCCATTGATTCGATTTTAAATTTCTTTCTTACATTAAAACTTTGTCCATCAAAAGCCTTATCTCCATCGGTGCCTTTTAAAATGTCAATATGTACGTGCCCTTACTGGCAGAACAGTGTTGCCAGTAGATTTTTTGAATAACACCTAAGCAAACTAAAAAAAAATTGTTCATTCCCTACACGTTAAAAAAACAATCGCATGTATGTCTTAAAACTCTAACCAGATTTAATTCAATGTTATTTCATGATAGCGAACGTTGTTTTAATATTGGAATATCTGTAGTAAAGTAGTTTTCGTTTAGCAGCCTGTCGCTTATCCGTTCTTTGTACTTAAATGCATATGGGGTAATGGTAGTTTCTTTTTAAATTGCTTTTAAGCGCCGTTTACTTAAAAGCTCAATGCTAGTAACATTATTTTTTTATCACCTAAATAAAATATTGCATTTAACTGCCTCACTAAATTTAAGGAAAAATATATATGGAATCATGATTTTTGGTTTTTGCCTTTGCAAAAAGGAAATACCAAAATAAAATATATACGAAATAACAATATCTAGAGTTTTTCATGAAATTGGCGTGAGTATACCGTGGCATTGCATAAACACTGAATTCTCTAATCTTCTATTCATTATTTATGTATTTTTTGACAACAGATTATAAAATTCATTGAGATTTATAAGCTTTAATAACTAAAGGAATTTGCTTAAATTAAGTTTTTTATATTCTAAAAAATCTTCTTCTACTTTCTCTTTGCATTACACTTAAGTGCATTATAAACCAGGTGTATGTTTGGAATAAGTACACATATAATGCTGCTATTTGAATACCAATTAAAAGCACCTGGTTGCACAAAATTGCTTGCAAATTTGCATATGCAGCTAAACGAAACGTACTAAATTTAAAGTTTGACGTTTATCACGCTGTAAATATTTCAAATGCAGGCTGCTTATAAAAATACATCATCAAAAATACTAGTTTTTGATACACGAGTAGTGTGCTTTGAAATGTGACTGCTCTTGATTAACACTACTTTGTCACTAGTCTTTCTATGAAATTGAAGTGGTTCACCTGAATATTTTCTAAAGTTTCCTTAGTTGCCACAATTTTTTTTCTCAGGCATATTTAATATACATGTCTTATCTTCCCTATTTAGCAGCATAATTCTATTATAAAACATCTCACAGACAAACATTACCGATCACATTTCATGCATAGTTGTGAAAAATAAAATTCTGCTTAAAATAAAAAATTTGATGATTTCATTGCTGCTTAAACAACGAGAGCCATCATCGGTCGGTTGCAATAAAAATACATTAATCTCAATCTTAATTTTATGATGTTAGATTTAAATTTCATTTAATGGATGCAATGCAACGAAAAAAAAGGTTAAATTAATTCAGTGCTTAGTTTCATTTAAAAAATATATTTATATCTCCTCTTAAAACCGAGTGGTTTTAAGTTACAGCACAAATTTTTTCGACAATGTCATTATCATTATGATATTTTTTATATTATCATAAGAAGTATTTTAACATCTATAGCAAACGTACGGACATTTATATCATTATAATTTTTATTCAAAGAAATCATATTTTTGTGGCATCAACATCAGGAATGTTGTTTTTCCTGCAAGATTTCATTTACATTTGGAAGACACAGAGCGAGTGTCAGAGAATATATGGTATATTTATGAAATATATTTTCATCTTCCTTTTAATAGATTAAAACTATAGCCAGTTTTCAGTGTAAAACAAGGTCCATTGACAAGAAAATTATTGATGTAAGGCCCATCTCGAACCATAATCATGCCAAGGGTATACGATTTTAGTGAAAAAGGACAGGGCCATACTAGTTGAATATTTGGAGAACTTCTTTTTACTGTTTACTCAGTCTTACATGACTTATAAAAAATAATATACATAACAGAAATAAATATTGGTAAAGATGATTGTGAAAAAATTAAAAATTTTTATAATTACTTTTTTTTTAGTAAAAAAAAACTATTGCTAGAATTTGTAAAAGCAGAGCATTTTTTTAATATATTTTTATTACCATTAAGTCAGTTGTGCATTTAAACACAATAATTTTGTTTATCACTGGAAATACACTGAAAGAATATTTTATTTTAATAAATAAAACATACAGAGACAGAACTAGGACGTCATTTCGTAATACATTCAAAATTTTTATGGAAAAAATGCCATCATAAAGCGAGTTCTCAGTATATATCATTTCATTTCAAACACTTAGAAACGTTTCGGCTGACAAAATGAAGCCTTCAGGAAAATATATTTCATCTACCCTGCATTTACACATGCAAGTGATTAGTTACTTGCAAGTCGAGTATACGTGTTGTAATGGAAAATTTTAATATATAATAAAATGTCTTGCAAGTTGCATGAATGTTTACAGAAATGTTATCAAATCAAAAATTTTAAGCAAAAAAAGTTTTAATTTTTGAAATAAAAATTACTAAAAGGGGAAAGTAAAAATGAAAAGCGATAAAACCATATAAATTTATTAGTTTTACAAAGATTTTGTAATTTAATTTAGGTACAAGTCTTATTAGTTTATTTACTTTATACAAGGTGGCGCAAAAGTAATGTCATGATTTGCATTGCCTGCCATTTTTGGAGATGACACCAAATATCACTAAGCTTTCACATTTCAAATGTAGATACATAGAGAATTAAATGCCAATAAGCCATGGAGCGATACACACCTAAAGAACGTGGAATTTTTGTTACTGTCTATTTGGCAAATTTTCAATTTGTTGTTTTAACGCAGCCTGAATTTCGTCATCGTTTCCCTCGTCGTCGTGTTCCATGCGCTTGGACAATTAAGCATTTGGTTGAGCACCACGTGCAAACTCGGTCCACTACAGATATCGGTAGACACCTAAAAGCTCGCATTGCTCGTTCGAGCGAGAAAATCGTTGCTATTGCCGACGATATCAAAGAGAATCCACAAACATCAACAAGATGATGATGTACACAATTAGAAATCAGCAGATGTTATTGGTTTCAACAGGACGACGTAACCGCTCACACCGCTCGGGCAACGAGGGAGATTTTTAGATACAAAATAAACTCTTTATAAAAACAGAGCTCTTTTATTTCATTTATAGCAAAATGGTAGCTAGTTCAAATTATGATATTACTTTTGCGCCACCTTGTAAAACAAGACCCAAGCAAAACATTTTAAAAGTCGTAGTATCCTGCTCTG
Organism: Germaria angustata; assembly: GCA_963681545.1. Lineage (NCBI taxonomy): Eukaryota > Metazoa > Arthropoda > Insecta > Diptera > Tachinidae > Germaria > Germaria angustata. Next base: position 59,866,874 of record OY813000.1, read on the forward strand.
AAAGAAATTTGAGTGCAAAAAGTGATAGATATTAACAAGTTTTTGAAGAATAATGTGCTGCCTTCTACACTATTGCACATATTTTAGAAAAGAACACAAAGATGCAGTAATAGTAAAATATATGTAAAATTTTCGTTAACAAAATTAAAAAACAAAGCGCTATAAAATAGAAAATAGTCAAAAGTAAAATTCTGCAGCCAAGTAATTGTTATGAAAATAGTCCTGTTTCACACACATCAAGTTTTCTTGATCAAGTTTCAATTCAGCCGGGAGAGCGATAAGGAGACTATGTATTCTTTTCTTTAAATAAATAATATAAAATAAATGAAACCGAATTTAATGTAAATAAGTTGGCTTTAAATCAATTTTAAAATAAATATATTAGTTTTGTTAAAACCATTAAATTTATATTGTCTGGACAATTTTTAAGTTATTGATTGTCAAGACGTTGTTCAAATCTAAGTTTTTTTCTCTAAATATTTAGATCTGGCAAATACAAATAACAAACTCTTATAAAAAATAACAAAAAACAAATTATGTTTTTTATTTGACAAAACTCATGTTTTATATTTAAATAGAATTTTCTTCAACTTTTAGCAAATTAATGCAACATGTTGTAAATAACTTTTGAAATATGGTAGGACCATATGAAAGTTTAAAAGAGTTTTTCTTTAAGATAAAAAGTTTTCCTGTCATCTAACGAATTTTTTTCAGAAACTATAAAAATGTTATTATTTACTTATTTATTCTTTTGTTTGCTTTTTTACGTATTTATTTATCGTATTATTAGACAGAATCAGAGTGTAAGAAATCGAATTGCTTTTTAAAACAAAGTGGGCGGCCATTGCAAAATCTTTGTTTATTTTATTACATTCACAAAGTAAAATTTCTTTCAGTGTAGAAAATTCCACAGAAGAAATCATGAACTTTGTGGATATAAAGAACAAGTTGACATAAAAACCGATTGTAATTTCTTTTCCTCTTTTATTTATTTTTTGCTGATAAGACGAATAATAAAAAGTAAAAAAAAATGTTGTACTTAAGATTGTTACTGGGTTCAGTTTATTTCTCATAATTTTAATTTCATTCATGTACAAAATCCTCTCTGTGTTTTCGTAGTCTTATTGAAAAATAAATTACAGATTTCAGTTAATTTTTTTTAAATTAAAAGATTTCCAGCACACAACATCCGTTGAAAACAATTTTTTGTTTCTATTTATTTTTTCAATTCTTTTTTTGTGTTGTTTTTGTTCCTCTTGAGATAAGAATTTAGGTCTTAATAAATATGTATGTGGAAATGATTTTAAACAAAGTATGTAATATTTGAAACATAATTTCATTTGATACATACGAGTAGTATATAAAAAATGACATACAGCATGCAAATTTCTTGAGACATTTTATTTCCGTTAATAGATTTTGAATTTGAATTGGATTGAATTTTGATTGGATTCAAAAATCAATTGAACTATTACCACTATGTATTTATATAAAATTTAGTCTAAGTTATTAATTACAAGAACATTCCTAATTATTTTGATTAATCCTCTAATCTTAAGTAAATGTATTTAATAAATTAAGAGCCTTAGTTTTTGAAACGTTTTTATGGGCTTGAAATTTATGCGAAAAATACTGGGAATTCGTTCCTTATTCGGATTTTGCCATACAAATGTTAAACGTTTAGAAACGTTAAGTTTTGCAATATGAAGCCTCAAATCCAAATTTCTAGAGTATAATTCCCCGACAGGCTGGACTTCTATTCTAGATTTCTATTGTTACAATGACTTCAGAACTTTAATATGTATGAAAATGTCACCTACAGTTACATTCGTTTTTAATAACCCAGTTTTATTTTATTTCTTCTGTTACGAAAATAAAATCTCAATATATTCTGATATGTTTCACTCATCGTGTGGGTTTTTGTTCTGTTCTAAAAAAATGCAGTTGTGCAAAAAAGAACATCTTCTATATTGAAAATTTTGTACAAAAAACACATTATGTGTATTTCAGGGTTAGATGCTACCCCTTTTTCAACTTTTTTAACTACTTTGTTTGTACAAATAAGGGTTTTGTTTTTTCTCTAGTTTGCATGTTTTTTTTTTTTTTTTTTTTTTTTTTTTTTTTTTTTTTGAAAAGCTTATGAAAAATTATAAATTTTATTAAATGTATGGACATTAAAAAAATGTTAAAATTAATAAAGATGAGAATTATATTTTATTGTTATAAATGCAAATATTGTTAATCGTTTGAACAGTGTAAATCTTACTAAAAAATGTAATATGTTCTATTGCAAGCAAGTTATATCTAATATTGTTCCTATTCGAAAAATGGACAGATCCACTCAGTGAGCCAAATGTATATGCGCCAATATCGAAAAGGTGACCATAAAGTACTAACTAGTTGAATATGTGGATATTTGTATACGAACTATTTCCAAATTCGAAAAAAAATTAGAGCTCATAAAATTGCATATTTCCGAACCATGTAGACTATATTCAGAATCAGTTAAGCTAAAATCGAATAGCTGCTCATGTTGGGATATAGACTATATTTAGAATCAGTATATCGTTTAAAATATTGGACATATGATTTTTTTTAATTCCAAAAATGCTGCTCCTAAAGACACTAGCACTGTGCAAGGATCATGGCAATTAAGATCAAATAAATATATTCTTATTCAGTGCAAATTATGTGAAAAATTTTGTTATATTTTTCAAAAATAACAATACAAAACATAATTTGTACTGCCGCAGATTATAGCCAAAATCATTTGTAAGAACCAAGTGTGAGGGGAAAAAAACAAAGTGATCAAGGAAATTAAAGAAAACTGCATTGATGTCTATCAGTTATAAAGAGATTACGAGGTGCAAAGGAAATAAATGAGGCAAGTTTCGATATTAAAAAAAAGTGGGCATACTATAGAGTAACCTAAGGTTATGGTCATCATGGTGGCATGAAGAAATCATGAAAAGTACTAAATAGGAAGGGGACATCGGGAAATAAGAGAGCGTCAGAGACTAAAGAAATGACAGCTCGATGGCACTCAAACGTTTGCAACCTGAGACCAGATTGCTGCTTTTGGAATCTGAATGACTCTAAAATGAGTATCACGGTATTTAATCTCAAGTACTGAAAAATTTCGTGGCCGTCAGCCAGTGGTGTCATTGAATTTTGTGCTAAAGAAAATTGATGTTCTTCACCTCACACTATGGACTTGGTGTAATCTTTTACTTTACTATCCCAAATTATTTATTATTTACCTTTCGATACAGGAAAGTCCTGACTCTGGCAATATAAGAGACATATTTTGAAAAATTTTGACTTAGTGTAGTTTGCTTTCCACCAACAGAACTTTTATAAGAAAAATTAAAACATTTATATTGACTATGTCATTTGCTGTGTTGTTTATAGAAGTATTATAGCCTACTTTGTTTATATTTTTGTAATTCTCGTTTGTTCTTTGGAAGTTTGTATATAAGTATACGTGGTTGAATGTCTTTTAAGCATTGTGGCTTGATTTCTACTGATGAGTATAGAGTATAGATTAGCCTGGTACACAACTAATAATGTTTTTTTTTAATAATTGGGAGAATATATCGAATTCTTTTTAAGAAATTTTCGATATCAAAATTTAAATTGAATTTTTCATATGTTTTACAATAAAAGCGTGGGAGAATTTGTAAAAATAAATTTATTTATTAATTATTTTTATCAAATGCTAATATTGTTTTAATATTAGGGAGAAAGTTGTTTCAAACAACATTCCCCTTATTCCTTTATCTAAGAGTTTCAGTCCGATTCCTTGAGAAGGTAAATAAAAAATTACAAAAATATATGACCTTTTTAATATTGATCTTTCCCAATATTTTTATTGTACGTTGGAAGCTATAATGATATATGATAACGATAAAATTTTAAAATATTCTATAAATTATTATTATTATTATTATTATTATTATTTTTTTTTTGATAATAGCCCAAACAAATTATTATTCTGAGAACATTTAATTTTTGTTTTTTTTTACTTTTTTCCAACTATTTTCTCGATATTTCAAACGATTTATATTTAAAAAATTTTTGCTTTCTTTGTTAAATTGACCGTTAAGAAATAAGATTATTTGCCCTTATTATGATTGTCGTCGTCGAAGTCATAGCAAGTCGACTTCAATATATTGGCATTTGTGGGATATTAAATGCAGAACTGATGCCTTTTTTACTATCGACGTTGACGCGACAAGATGGATTATAAATGAAAATATTTCGAAACAAGAAAGATTTTATAAAAAATACAAAACAACAAAAAAAAATTAAATGTTAAAGGATGCCCTAAATGTTGATGCTGTTTTAATAATTATTCTGCAAAGCGTTTAGAACGCCTTCTTCAGGTAAAACACATTTTGTGAATACCCTTGTTATTTAAATTTTAATAACTTATTTTGAGGAATTATTTTTTGTTTTATATGCATGTGGAATTAGATATACAATTCTAATTAGATTTCGTTATAATATTGAACTGCTACTTTTGTTGCACGACTGTTTGCCAGTTAATGTTTTTGTTTTGTATCACTTCTTCTCTTTTTTTGGCCATGTTTTTTTGTTTTAATTTATTTTGTTTATACAACACAATTTACTCTTTCCTAGATAAACTCCATTCAAAATGAGCAGGTAGAGTGGGAATGATCGCACACCGAAATTTTCTCTCTTGAATTACAAAAATTTAAAAGGTACTTAAACTCAATTATTTGAGATCATTCTCCCTATGAAAATGTGTAAAAAAGAATAAAATAAAATATAAATTTTATTTTTCTTTTTTTTTTATATTATAAAAAAAGAGACCGTCCAACATGGAGTTGTGGTTGGCTTGTATTTGTTATTGGCGTGAAGTAAATACGTTTTCAAGTTACAAGATACAGTCTTTAAGATAAATTTTTTTATTTAATAGTTTTCATATGATAATTTTTTTTTGAAAAATTCTTAAAAATTCATTGTTTCTATTTTTGTTGTTGTAGGTTTTCTTTATGCACCAAATGAGGGCCATTCATTGTGTTTTGACAATGGCACAACTTATTTTGAAATATTTTCACTTGAGATTCTTCTTTTTCTTGTTAAATTAATATTTTTAATTTTTTTTCTATTTCCAAGAAAAGATGTAGTTTTTTTACTTGACACTTTTCTGAGTTTCGATTTTATTTTTGTATTTTAAGCATATTGCCCTTTTTATTTTTGTGACCATATTTTGTAATTTCCAAGCCTTAATTAAAAAAAAACCAAACTAAAAGGTTTTTAAAACTTTATGTTTCATGTGAAGTATAAGAAGACAATCTCTAATAAGTTTTTCTTAAGCCGATTTTTGCTTTCTGGAATATCTAAATACATACTTACAAATGTAAGGGTTCTTTCAACTTTTCTCCTCTCCTTATTATTAATTTTTCAATATGTACCCGTTTTCTTGCACTCTAACCAACCGCTACCGAGGACGTCCAATACTCAACTGATTATTTGTCTACAAACTCTCGCCGTTCCTATCATTCAACTCAATTTCAGTTCAGTTCAGTCATTCAACATTGTCGTTTTGCTCCTCGTATTTGCTGGACTGCTGCAGTTGTTCAATCGGTATGTATGTATGTAGAATGTGCTCATGATCGTATCGGTATGTACATGCATACATACTTATATACTTATATATGAATATCTGTGATCGTGTGTCTGTTTCTTGAAGTCTGTGGTTAATATTTCTATGTACTTACATACAAACATTTGTATCTGTAGCTTTATTTTCATTTCATCCGGCCTGTGAGCTCACTTAGAAATGAACATGTGTGTAGTTTAATTTTTTTTGGTCTTTTCAGTTTCTTTAATAATGTACATTTCGGTTTTTTCTTAGGGCACACATTCATCCGATATGTGTTGGAGACTCTGTTTGAGGTTACCAGAGGATCAAAAAACTTTTTATGGTTAAATCCTTTCCGTGCCACTAAGATCATTATCATTATAAATACAAAATTACTATTTAACTATCTTATTGATTAAATGTGGTATGTATTATCAAATAAATAAAGTTGGCAGAACTGTTTCGCTTGGGTAGCGGCTTAGACACCTGAAAGTTTCATTGTGGCTTTAGTTTGTTAATGGACTCATGCCAGTGCGAGTGGAAAAAGTGAAAGTTGTACATTTTTATTTCTTCCAAAGTATCAGTTAGTGAATTCTTACGACCTCTTAGTGAAGTTAAGATAAAATTAGGATTAAATTATAACCATTGGCGAGTTTTTATCTATCATTTGTTATTCATTTGACATTGACATTTGACATTTGACATTGGGTATTGCGATGTTGGAAGGCGCTCCGCATAAGCAGATAGTAGAGCAAAAACTAGAACTTAGTTGAGTCCTGTGAAGACAAGCATCATTACCCTAACTCATGCCTATTTCTGCTACATACATATATATACTCTTGTGTACATATATATGGCTGTATGTATGTTTGTATGTATGTAAGTACAAAATCGAGCAACTGATTACCAGTATGAGCTCATTCTCTCTCCTAATTGTGAACTTACATACGAGCATAAAAACCATAAGTCTGAATGAAAGTAAAAAGCACTTAAGGGTACAATACACCTTCAAAATATTCATCAAACATTGTGGCGGTGTTAGTGAAAAGTTTGCGTCACACAGCCGAATTGAAAAACAATTTTTTTTTGAATTTTCGCATGCGGCGTGTCAAATTTTGATGTATGTATGTATTTCACTCATCCATCAATCATGTACATATTTTAAGAGAGAGACTCCAAAGCGAGCTGTTGCGACGGCGATATAAAAGAAATTTTATTGAAAATTAAAAAAAAAACATATTGAAGTATTTATATAATTTTTATCGTCAAAAATTTTTCTATATTAAGGACGTCGTATTTATAAATATTTTATAAATATATTTATATCGCCAATACTTCAAAACCTTCTTTTGGAGGGATAGTTTCCTCAAATATGGTTGATAAAATAAAAAAATAATGAAGCAATAACTTTGATTTAAAGAAATTTGATCGTGAAATGTCCCCTTTAAATATTTATAATCATCTAGTACTATGTAGTTGTAGTTTTAAGAATTCCAAACAAACACACACTTACGAGTATATACATATATGTATATGTATGTATGTATGCATACACATATGAGCACATTCTGAGATCATACTTTGTTTTATATGTTTCTGCATGTATGGGAATAAAGCAACAGCTAAAAATAGGGATTTCAGTTTATCGACTTACATTTTTTTAAATATATTTTGCTTATTTTCCAATATCTACAAGAAGATCTAAGGATGTTGATTTTTGAGGATGCAATTTCTAAAACGTCATAATTTTCAAAAGGGTAAAGAATATCTTCAGAATCTTGAGTTATTTGTATGTATGTACCAAGACATATCAAGTTGCTATTTTGGACAGGAACAAAATGGTTGCGATATTACGTCACTCTCAGTATTTGTTATTGATAAAAATCTTTTTTTTTTAATAAAAAGTGCAACATGATATTTCCGAGAGGACTAATTTAATAAGACTTGTTCTGCAGATATAGATTCGATTTTCTCTGCAAATAGGGGAGGATAATGTAAACAGTGCTGACAGTCACAACTTAAAAATAGATAAAAGCAGTTCACAAAACGAATTAAAAGATGTATTTATTTATCTCCTGCTGTTATTTGAAGATTAAAAAATGCGAATGCTGTTAAATGCTTTCAGAACGCCGTAGGCATTGATCAAATCACTAATGGACTGCTCTTGGAACTGCGAATTCTTTCCGCTGAGTGGAGGGTTTCTTCACTTATCATAATACCTAGTTCAGCAATATATTACGCGAAAGTCGTATTCGAGATATTCTCCAAAATAACTATTTAATATTTTATCGTTCGTTGTTGGCTTAGCTGAGTATATGCCTGCATTTTATTGGCGCTAACCAAATCATCAGCACCCATTAGCCAAATCATAATTGAAAAGCACTCAAGCTCGTATACTTATGCCACAGACTACAAAAACTATATGAGAATTCAAACAGAACTCAATCATATTTTTTTATTTGTAATCAACAAAAAACACATAAGTATAACAGCTTTAGAAAGCTTTTGTACAAACACAATACAACAAACAATTATAATCGACTTGCGGTCTTTGGTTTTTCTTTTTACCCCTTTAAACATTTAATCGCCCTTTGGATGATAATGAAGGTATTTATAAGGCAACATGAAAAACCAAATAATTTTAAATATTAATGTGAAAACAAGGCCAAGTTGCTAAACAATTTTGGCCGTTAAAACTAATGAGATCAAAAAGCGGACCAAGTTCTTGATAGTTAATTTGCCATCTCTTTTTATGGCAATATTTTCTCCTTGCTTTTAAAGCTCACA
>OY813000.1:60522771-60557771 GCA_963681545.1 Germaria angustata
TATATATATATATATATATATATATATATATATATATATATATATATATATATATATATATATATATATATATATATATATATATATATATATATATATATATATATATATATATATATATATATATATATGTATATATATATATATATATATATATATATATATATATATATATATATATATATATATTTAAATATGTATATATACATATGTATGTATATACATACATAAATATGTGGGCACCCAACTTATGTATGTATGTATCCAGACATAAGTAAGTACATCTGCATTTATAATTATTTATATACTTACATATGTATGTACAAATAAACATGCATAGTACATATGTACATATGTATACGTGCACATAAAATTAAAAAACTAATAGCAAAATTAGTTTTCCAATTATTTAATTTATGTGTAGGTATTTTCATTTTGTCACTTTTTATAATTTCCTCTCTCCTCTACAACACGTACATACATACATACATATACATACATATATGTGCATATATACATGGATATATATGTACATATGTACATTCATAAATTGTAAGAGGTTGTCTCTATTATGGGTGGGGATAAATAATGACAATAATTTGATTTCTTACACTTGCATGTACATATAAGTATACACAGTGTACTCGCTCTCTTAAACGGACACCTAAGGGACTGGCAAATTTGTCCGCTTATTAGAGAACTACTAAAAGAATAATATAAAAATTTGTATTTGGCTTTAAGCAGTTTTATTTCAAAATAAGAACATACATATATGTAAATATTTCACAAACTAAACAGAGTTTTCATCATGGGCGTAGCTAGGTATGGGCCTAGAGGGCCGTGGCACCCACCTAATTCTATAACAATTTTTTTACATGCATACAATATAAAATTATTAAAAAATGCACAGAGTATTGTGGACGGATTACTTTTTTCTATTGAAGAAAACACAGCCAATTTAGCAACAGAGATGTCTGTTCCAAGGATAGTCTCTCGTCAAACGCACTGTTCAAATCCCCCATTTTCATCACCTGCTGAATACTGGAAGCGATCTATATACATTCCTTATATAGATTCTTTAATTTCATCACTGGACAGAAGATTTAATATGGAGAATAGGCCAGTGTTTGCAATTCATTGTTTGCACCCGTCAAACATGGTTTATTTGAAGCTGGAAGAGCTTAAAGATGCCACAAAAACGTTTGAGCATTTTTATGAGTTGGATGATTTGGAAGGAGAAATTGAGCTTTGGTATAATTCTTGGCAACAAAAAAAAAATGGGTAAAGACGAATTAGCCGACTTAGAGCTGGCGAGTATTTTGAAAGACGCTGGATTATTTTATCCAAATATAAGGAAGGCGTTATTAATTTCATTGTCACAGCCGTGCACTACTGCAACTGTTGCGCGGTCATTTAGCACTATAGGGCGAGTAAAAACATGGTTGCGCTCCACAATGACTGAAGCTCGTTTAAACGGTAAAATAATATGCAATTTTACTTATTATCAAAAAATAAGTATATTGTATATTGCAGGACTATGTATGCTAAGCGTCCACAGAAGATTGGAAACCGAGAAGAAGGACGAATTTTTGGAAAAAATTCTAGCAAAATTTTCAGAAGATCCACTCAGATTACTCCTCAAATAGATCGAAATTGTAATAATCATAAAAAATCATAATTTTCGTGGCACCACCCTATTTCATATCCTGGCTACGCCCTTGGTTTTCATTAACATTTTTGTGAGAAGTGGAAAAAATTGTCATTGAGCAATTCAACACCTTTGAGGTCACTGTGATATAAAGAAAAAGATTTTAGTTTTCTCCTTTGTAAGAATTTAACTTGTCGTCAATTTCACTTTCTAATTCATCTTCATACGAGTTAGCAAGCCTTTCTTGGGAAGCAATTAACATTTCAGTACTAATGTTTTCCACATCTTCATCATTAATGAAGACTTCATTATCTAAATTAATATCGTCCTCGACGTCAACCAGCTTGTCATCAGTGTCCCACAATCTTAAAATTTGGTCTTTGTTTTTGCTGATTTTAAATTTCTTTGCTTACTCGCGAACACTAAGTTTTTAATTTTTATGAATCTCAATAACATTTACTTTGCCTTTAATAATCAATACTGCTTTAGGCATAGCGATTCAAGTATACAACAGTAGTTTATAAATATGCGTATTTATTACGTGCAAGACAACAAGTTGTTTGTTTTTTGGAGACTCGCCATTATACATACACGCATTATTGTATAAGAAAAAGCTGTACGAATAAGGAAAAATGTGTTACTGTGTTGCAAGCTGTCCGGTTATGGGGAACTAAAATGCCCAAAGGGTGGGAAAAAGAGTGTCCGCGTCAGGTTATAGGGGGTTGTCCGCCCAAGAGAGAAAAATTATTTAAATCCCTAAGGATTTTTTGGGACTAAAAAATAGTCCGTTTATGGGAAATGTCCGCTTAAGAGAGGTGTCCGTTAGGAGAGAGTACACTGTACTTGCATATGTATATTCTAGAATATCCATACATACAGATGCATACATACATACATATGTATGTATGTACTTAGGTTGAATTTCTGATTTAGGCGGCAAGTCAGATAATTAATTTAAATTAAAAATTAAGTACATACAAATATTAGGTATATACTTATGTATATATGTATGTGCATACATACATACATATGCAGCACGCAGTAATAATCTTTGTTTAACTTCCCACATACGAGTAAAATAATCGGAAGTTACTGATATCGCATCGATTATCGAAAATCGGTATTCCATCAGATATCGGCGTTTTGTTGTGTAGGGAAGCTAATTTGACTATTTTCGGCACTATGTTCCTATTAAATAGTACATTTGGCAGTGTCTGCGTGTGTGTTTAATCCTCTTATAACTTTCAAGCGCCTGCACTTATCGGTATAAAATTGCAATAATGAAGATTTTGTCTTCACGTTTCGGTGTGGCAAATTATGAGATAATTCGGAAATAAATATTGCGAAAAAATTTACTTTTTAACACGTTGAGTGCCATGTGCACTGCCGGCGGTACACACTTTACTTTGATTAGAAAGCCAGAAGACAACGTCGATTACAGATAATTCAATAGGTTGGTTCTTTCGGAAGTTGTCGTTGTCGAAAACTTTCGTTTTTTATACATAACTACAAAAATTCAGTTCAAATCGACTTATTAAACAAACTCAGTCATTTTTCGAAAATTTTTAAACTGATTAGAGTGACGCAAATTTCATTAGAATGGACTTTTTTCGACTAGTCGAATTTTCGAAAATGAAATTTTTTCTAAATACTTCTAAATATTCATGTAAAATCGGTTTCCTGAATTCGGACACTTTTTTGATTTTTTAACCACGTCGAGTGTCGTAAATTTCATCTAGAGCGGCTAATTGACTCTATAGATATTTTTATCGAAATCTTTTAACAGCCGTGATTTTTTAATAACCTCGAAATTAATTTCGATTTTGCTTTATAAATTCTATCACTTATTTGGACAAGTTTGAGAAATTTTTCTGAAAAATATCTTATGCCCCGATTATGGTTCACAACAGTTGTTACTTTAATGCTGTATTTTTTAAAATGCGATTATGGTTTACAACTGTTGCCAGTATGTGTTGTTCACACTGTCAAAAATCTACAACAGCTCAATATGTGTTGTTTTATTAACATTACAAGTGGAAAATCGAAAATAGATAAAAAAATTAAATTTGAATATGCATATAAAATTTGTTTTGCAAAACATACAGAACTCTAAAAAAATAAAAATAAAATAAATAAATATAAAGTAATAAAATAAAATAAAATAATAAAATAAATATTTCTTAGCAAAATTACAAATTACCATTTGCAAAATGGCAAATGTGGTTGAGCTGATGAAAATTAATAAAGATATTGGCCGATGCAAGCTGCCATTTGGATATAACAAAATATAGCTCAAGGACAAATGGGATCATTTTACTGAACAATTAAATGGCTTGAGGACAGCCAATTAGAAATATTAAAGAATGGCAAAGAGTTAGTTTTTAGAAAAGTGCTTAGTTTTTGTATCAAAAACAGGAAACCATCCTTGTTTATGCGGAAAATTTTTATAAAACTATAAATTATGTTATTGTAATTAAGATATTGTAAAGTTATTAAAAATTAAGTTTTATAATTAAGTTTTATAAAAATTATACATACTTATTTTATATATGGTAGTTCCAATGGATTTGAACTGTCTCGAATTCTTTTGCGGATACGTGCCATTTGTGTGCTTTTTTATTGTTCTTTTATTTATTTCTAACAAAATGTACGCTTCTTTAATCTAACAGTTTTTTGCATGCTGTACATATGTATTTTTGCGGAAATATGTAATATAAATGAAATGCAACACTGTGAACTAAACAACACCTAGGTGTTGTAAATTTTAATCAAAAAATAAATTAATGTTGTGTTGTAACCGAAACAACACAACATTTAAGTGTTGTAAACCATGATCGGAGCATTAATATTGCAATTTACCGAGATTGCATCTAAAAAATATGTGAAAACTTTGCAGACTTTTTTGTTATGGCTTTAGCTGTTCATATGTCGATATTTCAATATCCACTGATTGTATACAGGTTGCAAGAAGCCAATATATCCAAGCCAAATTCATAACAGTTAAACTCAACAGACAACAAATACAACAACAAAATGTCTTTGCTCAAATTCATAGGGCTTCTACAAAGCATATCCATCCTTACACGGGTTGTTGCAGTTGTTTTCGCATTGTTATTATTTGTTTTTTGCCTTGTATCAGTTTCGGTAATCGGTTCTTGTTCCAGCTTAGTAGATGATTGGTCTGCTGTAGCAGGTCTAGGATAATATGGCTGCCATCTGTATTTTGGTATAGTGGTGAGGAACCTCGCTAATCTTTGATTCCTATCTTCTTTTTTCCAGAAGGAGGTAGTTCTGCCTTACGTTTGTTTGTCATGATGTTATCTTCTTTTTCCAGGGAGAGGGGGTGGTCAGGGGGCTCATTGGATGGATTTTTAGGAAGGGGTTGAAGCCACTTAATTTTGTAAACTTGAAAAACCGTAGTGTAAAAATTTTTGTCATCTGCCAGGGAGCGAACCTGGGGTACTCGGTTTTGTAGGCAAGCACTTTAACCACTTTCGGTATACAGTGGAGGCTCATAAAAGTTAAGACGCGCAAAAGTTAAGAATACGGAAAAGTTAAGCAGCTTTCTGTTACCATACGGAACTCTAAAAAGTTAAGTGCTTCTTAACTTTTTTGAGTAGTTTTTATTTTTATTTAATTTTTCTATTTTTAACATCATTAGAATTATTATATGATTGTCGCATTAATATATGTAGTACTATATAAGTACATGGGTAGCATAAAAAAATTCAACACATATCCAATCGTCATTTACCGTTATAAAATTCTTTACATTCGTACGTTATGTTTTATACTAATTTTGCATCAGTTATTAGTTTTCTTTTGATCGTAACAATGTCAGCAGCACGTAAGCAAAAAAGGTTATCAGTTGCCGAATGCAAAATTTAAAAAAAAAATAGATGAAGGCGTTTTGGCTAATCGATTGGCCATGGATTTTCATGATTCTGAATCTTCAATTCTAAAATTAAAAGAAATAAAGCAAACATTTATGCTGCAGTGTCAGGTACATGTGACGAAATTAAGAGAAAGACTTTACATAAGGCAGAATTCGTGGATTTGGAGAAGCAGGGGGGTTACTCTCTATTGCGATGCGTAAGCTAGTTCGCTGCCTTTGATGTTTTGTTAGCGCAAGATATTTGGTTTTAACGAGCGATTTCGACAATTGCAGAGCGCATTGATGCCAGATTTGCGAAAGTGAAAAAATCAGATGCGCGTAAACTCAATAAAGGGTACCAATTATCCGATTATGTACCATTTTTCTTCCGCATCGCATACGCATCGTAATAGAGAGTAAGCCCCCAGCTGTACAAATGGTTCTTATATCAACGTGAAAGAAACTGTCCACAAAGTGGTCCTATTTTAAAAGCTAAAAATTAATACATTTGCACACATACATATATACATACATGTGTATTAAATACACATTAATAATATATACAATGTATAAATACACGTATAAACACATGCATTTTTAATATCACGGAAAAGTTAAGAATTCGGAAAAGTTGAGCACCCCCACAACAAACTACTTAACTTTTTCGAGCCTCTACTGTATTATGCCTTTATTAGAAATAACAAATATTCTCATTATTTACGGAACACGATTTCACTTATGTGACTGCCGCTAATGTCTTCGCCGTAGATTTTCCTGTCGGTTAAATTTTCTTTTGACTTTGCTGAATTCTATCTCACGTATGGTTCCGAAGATATTATCCTTAAAAGCGTGAACCGTTTCTGGGGTCTTTAACAGCACCCCACAACAAAATGTTGAAAGGGGTTGAGTTGCGGCTCAGAGGCGGTTAATTGACATCGCCAAAACGGCTGACACCACGATTACCGACCGATTGTTTGATGTGCTGTATGTCATGGTGCGGCATCCTGCTGAAACCAAAAATAATCCAAGTTCATATCTTTCATTGCAGGTCATAAAAAGTTTGTAGCGCTGGAATTGACAGCAGGATTTCAAAAAAAAAAAAAAAAATAGGCCAATGATGCGGGCTTTCCGATCACGGAATGCAGCAATTTTGTTCGTTGACATAGTCGGCGAAGAGAAAATGCGCCTTGTCAGAATAGATTATTTTTCGCTCAAATTTTATGTCCGATTAGAGCTTCTGTATGGTTCAAACCAAAAATCAATATCGAAGACTATGGTCGTTTGCCTTCAATTGCTAAGTAAATGAATAATCCAAGGTTTTTGTGCAAAATCTCATTATACTGTTGCGTGAAATGCCGAGTTGTTCAGAGTCGACGTTCCTGTCGATGCGCACCATACGACGTCGGGCAGCATTAATGTCAAACGAACTTTTTGCACAATCTTGCGTATAGCACTCTCGGTTGCAGTTTCATTTCGGTCAAAAATTCCTGTTAAACGCAAAGCGTAAAGCGTTTCATTTTGGTCATTTTGGTATAATACTGACTGGTAGTCAAAACCACATGTGTAATTACACCTAACAACCTACGCATATCCACAACAGCTGATTTTATGCAAAAATTTTACTTAATCCCTAATGCTGGAGTTAATGTCGACGTCGTTGACGGCGTCTTAACGCCGAAACGAACAGAGAACACTATTTTGACTTTCTCTCCCGCATATACTTATCCTCTCTTTCACCTCTCAACGCCGAAAAAGTTGAAACAGATTGAACTTTTTCGGCGTCAAATTTCTTACGTCGTTGAGATTAACTGCTCTCATATAATTTCATACGATTCAACTTTTTTTTTTGACATTTGACGTCGTCGACGACGTCGACATTAACTCCAGCATAACATAAATATTTCATTTACTTATTTTTTATTGCCACAACAAATTTATAAAGCCGCCTTTTGCTTTTTAATATCCTTTCATTCTGTTTTGCCCGCCAACACAGCTGATATCAGATTTTTTTGTCAGATGAAAATAGAACACGCTCTAATTGAAATTTTGTCATTTGACATTGCAACTCAGTTTTCTTCAAGGCTTTCACAAGATATGTATGTATAGATTTTGCAATGAGGAAATTTCAAAAGTCATACGTAAAACATGCCCAATTGAAAAGTGCATGAGAATTTTTTATGGGTAATGGGCTGTTTGTTTCTGAAAATTTGTTAAAAAAAAATTAGACTCAACAATATATTCATGTATTGCAATATTATCCTTAGGAATGGGTTCGTGCATAATTCTTACATTAATTTACAAAAACTGTTCGTTCTGTATCACATTGTTTGCATTTAATATTCATGAATGAGTGAATTGTATTCATCAATCTGAGATTCTTATATTGACAGATACTCACATTAAAGTTGTCCACATACATATATCGATTGTTAAGCTATCTTTTCGAGTCCAGTTCAATCTTCTTTATTACAGATCGAGCTTCTTCACATTGAACAAATTCAGTTTTGAAAATGCGGCATTTTCGATTCGCCATTTTCCCACTGAAATCATTCACACAAGTAATGTAAAATTAAGAAACATATTAAGTTTTTGTTCATTGCGCTTATTTTGGAGTTAGTGGCCGGTCTACCAATCCCTCTTTTATACCTTTCCCCTATTTCGTCTGCTAGCTCTCTTTTTGTATAATAATATCGAGCTACATATACTTACATACATATACCCCTGAAAAAAAATTAAAGAGATTCTTAAGAAACGACTGTTTCATTGCATCCAATGTATCCATCGGTGTATTTTTCGACTACTTGGGAAGCTGAGTTAATAAAATCTTGATTTAAAATTTAATTAACTATTATACATATGTAAGTCGATTTCCCCTAATTTCATAAAAAATTATTTTCGTTGCTAAAAGAAAAAACATTAACAATATGCTTCCCTACTTCGAGCCCTGCTCGTGCCACTCGATATGCACACATACATATGTATGTACATATGCAAAGAGCCATGTATGAAACGTAATAACATTGAAGTGTTTTTCTTAACATTGTGAACACGACTCTAAAATTTAGAGTCGTGTTCACACGAGAGAGTCTAAATCCAATGAATAGGAATTAATAAAGAGAACAGAAAAAGAGAATCGTTAGAAATGATGCCTATTTCCATTACTTTCGAATCATATGTACATACATACGTACATACATCCATACATACATATTATGGATCTTTCTGACTTCTTGGGAAGTCATTTATGTACTCTGGAATGGCTAAATGACAAATAGCTTATTTTTTTGTAGTTGTGCTGATTTCGCTCTAACTGCTCAATAAACATGAATTTGATAGTTAACGGTATTTCACTTAGCACTGTTGATTTCAGAGAAAATTAATACATACAAACAACTTTATGTATAAGTGTATGGATGTGTGTATACGTACATACCCTGAAGGAAACATGGGGACAAGTGTACCCAAGTCACCAGTTTTGTCGACTATTTTGGTGACTCATATGTAGACATCGTCAACGGAGTTGTCAACACTTTTTTGTTTGATGAGCAGAGAAATTTCTGAGAGCACGCTTATGCCTCTTCATTTTTTAATTGCGTTTATTTGTTCTATAGTGAACCTTTAATCATTTATTTTAACTAAAACTGTAGGGATATACTATGTATATCAAAAATTGTTTACATGGACCCATTAGAACGACCTCTTCAGTAGTGGGTTTTCAATGATAAGTCCATCTTAAATTTCAATAGAAAGAAGTATTGTGTAGAGTATGTCAATAATACTGGTGACAATGTCTACAGGGAAGCACTAGTTCTACGGTCGTCATATGGTCCCATTGGAACTAGTTCGTCACTAGTTCCAACGTCAGTAGTGGATTTTCAATGACAAGTGCATGTTAAATGTCAACAGAAAAAAGCATTGGCTGGGGTATAATTTGTCACTAGTACTGGTGACTTTGTCAGTAGTGAATCACTAGTGAATCACTAGTGACATTTCCTTCAGGGTATTTATGTATGTATGTTAAAGCCGTATGTGGTGGTACAATAGTACTTTTCATTGACAGAATACATAATTTTTGTTGTATTGCACCGTACATTTATTGGGTGTTTTCTCTTTACTTCTATTTAATTCTTATTGTGATCAATTATTGTTAAATAATGTATTCATGTACATACACGTACGTATAAATGTACACATGTACCCTGAAGGAAATGTCACTAGTGATTCACTAGTGATTCACTATTGACAAAGTCACCAGTACTAGTGACAACTTATACCCCAGCCAATGCTTTTTTCTGTTGACATTTAACATGCACTTGTCATTGAAAATCCACTACTGACGTTGGAACTAGTGACGAACTAGTTCCAATGGGACCATATGACGACCGTAGAACTAGTCCTTCCCTATAGACATTGTCACCAGTATTTTAGACATACTCTACACAATACTTTTTTCTATTGAAATTTAAGATGGACTTATCACTGACCTTCGTAGACTAGTAGGTAGTGTACTAGACTCGTAGTGCGAAGGTCCCAGGTTCGAATCCTGCCGCAGAACTCTGGCAGTTTGAAAGGGAGCGCACAACAAGCCTTCACTGGCTTAAGTGTATGTCGTATGACATGGGCTATCACACCCCTCCTATCAACCTAACCTAACCTAACCTATCATTGAAAACCCAGTACTGAAGAGGTCGTTCTAATGGGTCCATCTAAAGAATTTTTGATATACATATATCCCTACAGTTTTAGTTAAAATAAATGATTAAAGGTTCACCATAGAACAAATAAACGCAATTAAAAAATGAAGAGGCATAAGCGTGCTCTCAGAAATTTCTCTGCTCATCAAACAAAAACTTGTTGACAACTCCGTTGACGATGTCTACATATGAGTCACCAAAATAGTCGACAAAACTGGTGACTTGGGTACACTTGTCCCCATGTTTCCTTCAGGGTACATAGATATGTATGTAGATATACATATGTATGTATGCATGTTTATGTAGTGCTTAAGTTATGTACATACATACATACATATATGTACATACATATGTATGTATATTTATTATCGTAATAACTGCAATTCTCCAACATAAAGGAAAAGTAAAGAAATGAAATTTCTCCTAAGCTTATGCTGTTATATAAGTACATATGTATGTGTAAATACATACATACATATATATGTATGTATGAACATATACATATGTAAGTAACATGTGTACATATACTTATTTGTATATGCATGTATACATGTGCAACAACAATATATGTACATACATATATTTGCATTTAATGTGTAATTTGAATTATGGTTTTGCAATTATGGAAGTCTTTTGATATCAAATAACTCCTACATATCTAAGTATGTATGTATGTACATAGGAGCTGCACTTTTTATGTTATGTGGAGAAATATTAGGAATTACGTATGCAGATAGATAGAAAATTTTCAATAGAATCTACAATTTAAGATCAATAGAAAGTTGTCATAATTAAAATAAGAGTCGTTGCAGTATTTACCAGAATAGTTTTACAATCATATTATGACCAGTGGTGCCGGAAGTAATAAAAAATAAAAAAAAATTAAAAAAATTATAATTATTTTTTATGTGGGTAATTATGTATATGTTAATTATTAATCACAAACCTACGAATTTTCAGACTGCAAATAGGCTTCTGTGCCCATGCCGTACAGCCGACGACAATTTTTTCGATACCTACTCTGCCTTTGTTTCTATTGGCCGACATTGGCCCAAAAACAGTCGCCGAATTTGTCGTCTAGCAATGTATACTTACTTATTTTGTGACTAAAAATTAGTGCTCCTTTTCACTACATAAGTATTTGTACTACATTTAAGTATAATAAGTATTTGTACTAAATTTGTACATAGTTTTTTTTATGTATAAAGATGTTCCTATATGCTAAAACCGGTTTATTGAAAATGTCGAATAAACGTTGATTTTAATATTAACATGCACACTCTTACATACATATGTACATACATACATAAGTATGTACATCGTAATAGGTATGCATGTTTATTTAATAAAAAATGGCCTTGATACAATTTTAAAATTGTAACCTTGATATTCATACATACATATGTATGTATGTATGTATGTACGTAGATTACCATATACATACACTTTAAAGAGTGCATATTGCAAGGAAAATTCTGCCATTGGTCACGCTATATACATACATACATATGTACATACACACATTTTGTTTGTATGTATCTTCTATATGAAGTATACACACATACATTTCTACATCTGTGTGTAAAAACATTAGGAATTATAAAATATGTAGACGTTTACCTGTGGCTGCACATTACTTGTTTACTTACATACATAGATATGTATATATGTAAGTACATATGTATGTACATAGGTAAAAAATAATCATATTTACTTATTATAACTAGATACATAAATATGTACTACTTATTGCCAACATGCATAAACATACTTATGTATGTACATACATATCACAGTGCAACACGAAAAAAAGAACCATATACGGACACCACTACGTGATAAAATACAATTTTTCCCAAAGTCATGCACTTTTTTTATGGGCCGCCAAAGATTTGGGGCCTCGGTATCATTTTCACAAAAAATTTATCATTTTCTCGGGCTCATATCTTGCAAACCGTTCCGAATTTCGATTTACTCTCTGAGGCAAACTTGTAGCTCTTGTCATAAAGAACAAAAATTGCAAACATATAAATTCAAAAAAACTTCACCTTCCAGATAAAAATCGCAAAAAAACTTAAAAAAATTCGATTTTTTTTTACCTTTTTCTCTTGTTCAGGTCCATAGATAGCAAACCGTTCAAAATTCAAGGAAACAATCAACTACAAAAATTTACCTAAGATCTCAATAAACAAATTTCTACAACATATAAACTTCCTGGGAATAATTCTGAACACCGTTTAGGTAGCGCGTCACTTTTTTCACTTTTGCGGCTACCTAAGCGCTACCTAAACGGTGTTCAGAATTATTCCCAGGAAGTTTATATGTTGTAGAAATTTGTTTATTGAGATCTTAGGTAAATTTTTGTAGTTGATTGTTTCCTTGAATTTGGAACGGTTTGCTACCTATGGACCTGAACAAGAGAAAAAGGTAAAAAATCGAATTTTTTTAAGTTTTTTGCGACTTTTATCTAGAAGGTGATGTTTTTTTTATTTTATATGTTCGCAATTTTTGTTCTTTATGACAAGAGCTACAAGTTTGCCTCAGAGAGTAAATCGAAATTCGGAACGGTTTGCAAGATATGAGCCCGAGAAAATGATCACTTTTTTGCGAAAATGATACCGAGGCCCCAAATCTTTGGCGGCCCATGAAAAAAAGTGCATGACTTTGGGAAAAATTGGGAGACACGGGACTTTTTTTTAGTCTTTTATCACGTAGTGGTGTCCGTATATGGTTATTTTACCAGGACCTAAAAAATTACACACAGTGTATTTGCCAAAAGCTACTGAAAAGCAAACATACATACATATGTAGGTATGTATGTATGTGTGTAGGTAGATGCATACTTGAATCCATATGTATGGGTATATTTATGTACATGTACATATATGTACGTATGTACATGTATACATACCTATGTACACATACGTACATGAACATATGTATATGTATTTATGTATCATGCACAATTCCTTTAATACCTAAGTATGTAAATAAACGCATGCACATGTTTGTAAATATGTGTGTATGTATGTACATATACATATGTGTGTACATATACATATGTGTGTTTCAAACCTAAATTAACAATCTTGAAGTTATTTATATACACACATGTATATGCCCATATATGTATGTACATACATATGTATGGACATAATGGACATATGTAATAAGTACGCATGTACATAAGTACATACATTCAGTTTTAAATATATAGGTACATGCATACTTATATACTTAAATATATATATATATATATATATATATATATATATATATATATATATATATATATATATATATATATATATATATATACGTATGTACATAAGGCTGCATACATATATACTTACACATATGTATATGCAGACATATGTGTAAGTATGAACGAGTATATGCATGTATGTACATACTTATGTATATGTTTAAGCATATACTACATAGGCAGTGGTATCCCGTTTTGAGGATATGTACTCAGTTTTACGAATTTGCAATATAATGCACACTAAATATTTCATCACTGATTATCTTACCCAGTGGGAAAACGTTATGAATGACCCAGCGGGAAAAGGAGAGTAATACGTAGTATATGATGATTCCAAAATTCAATAATTGCAACAAAGAAATGTCCTGGGAAAGTGATGAACTATTTTGCAATGCATTCCTTTTTCTGCATATACGGGAATATAAGTACATGATAATCAATATTTAATTAATATGTCTAGAGAAATTACCTTTTCGAGTCCAAAGGAATGAGTTATTTTTCTATTCTATGTATTTAGTTATGTATGAATATATGTAATCAATTCCTACTTTTCCCGCTGGGTATATAACGACCCAAAAAGGATATAACGAGAAATAAACTGAAGAAATAAAAATATGAAAAAATAAATTCAAATACATGGGTAGGTACCTAGTTTTTCTTGAGGGAAGTCTCTTCAATTCTCTATTAAAACTGTCCGTTTGTTTAAACTCTGACAATCTGTGTTAAATTTTTTCTTTAAAGTCAACCAAGTACATACATACATATGTATGTACCCCTCGTCTTTCTTCTTTCCTCTTCCTCTTATAAACTCGGACTTACTTGAAGAAACACTGTTGTGTGTAAAAGCAGACTTGATGCCTACATACATACATATGTATGTACATTTATTGGGCTACATACATATCGAGCCTTTGGTGAATTTTTAAGGTTATATTACTAAATTATTGGCCTTGTCGTTTTTTATATTCTGTAAAAGTTTCATAAAAATATTTTGTATACTCAGCTCTTGAGAAAAGAACCAAATTTTCTTTTACCATTAAGTTGTGTGTAAATTCAAAACTTTAAACTCAATTTCTGCAAAACAACCATTTTTGAATTATTACGTTATTGCAGCAAAGGCTCGATATGTACCTATGTATGTATGTATATTAGGATGACGAAACATCTCACCTAAGTGCAATACATAATTAGGGCCAATATCGTTCGCTAAACCGAGATACCACTGTATATTTTGATGATATACATAAATAATCCCAAAAAATATTAAAAAGAACTAAATTTTATTTTTGCATTGAGCGGAAATTAAAAGAGAACAACTGTTATTAACACATTGGCGCTCTCTCTCTCTCGCACTCACTCGTCAATGCTAAATAATAAAATAAAATGTAATAAATTGTGTTTTGCTATTTGCTTGTGTATAAAAAAGGAAATAGCGGTGAACGGGTTTAGAAAAAGACAAATGAAAACTAAAAAGGAAAATTGTTCACGTACCTACATACATACATACATATGGAAAATATAAATTGTTGGACTATCTATGTTCATATGTATG
Organism: Germaria angustata; assembly: GCA_963681545.1. Classification (NCBI taxonomy): domain Eukaryota; kingdom Metazoa; phylum Arthropoda; class Insecta; order Diptera; family Tachinidae; genus Germaria; species Germaria angustata. The sequence continues at coordinate 60,537,805 of OY813000.1, forward strand.
TTTGGGAGCAACAATAGCAACAAATACACAACTTGCACATTAAACCGCAACAGCACGTTTTTCCTGACTTTGTTTTTTACTGCTTTAGATTTGTGTGTGTCAGTTTAATATATTTTTTTGCAAACGCATTGATGTCTGCTTCTAAGCTTTTTTTGTTGTTTGTTGTGTTTTTTACATGCTGCAACATACTTGATGTCTGTTACGTTGTCTGTCTGGTCTGGTCTGGTACGAAGTCCGTACCACAGAGTACTCAACCAGAGTACTCAACTTTGACGTATAAAAAGGGTCCGAATCATATTTTGCATATTTTGTATAACGTGCATAAAGTTTGTGTGAAGAGATATCTATATAAAAACAACTAGATTAACTCTCCCTTTCACACAAACTTTATGCATGTTTACAAAGTTGTCGAGTCTAGTTCTAGTTTATGGTCCGTACAAAATACCACACGAGGTAAATACACCAGACCACCAGTCAAACATAACAGCCAACAACAACAAAAATTCTTGTTAAATTATTTGTACTTGGTTGATTTTTGGCACATTAAAACAGTGTTGCCAAAGTCAATATAAGTATACATAAGTATGTATGAACATGGACAAAATTTAAATTGAGGGATTTATGTATTTTCCTAATAAATTTAATGATTATATGTCTAATAATTGTACATGCATATGCATGTAAATATTGTGAAGTTCGTTTATAAGGCAATCCGATCATAACAAATTATGGCGTATAAAGAAAAACTTTTACAGTCTCAATGGTATGTATGTATATATTTTTAGAACTTATTAACATTAAGGCAAAATACATTTGAAGCAAGTGTTCGCGTGCATCGAAAAAAAATAAATGAAAAAATAAAAATAAACGAAAAGGTACAAACATGCCTTAAATAGATCGATAAATAAAAAAAAAATTAAAAATTTAAATGTTGCCTACTTTTGTTTGTTGTAAAAAATATACATATGTATATAGATATATATTTCTTGCACCCATTTAGCTCGCTATAAATGAACTCCACTGTTAATGTTTGCAGATTTGTTTTGGGAAGTAAAATATGACATTAATCGGTATGGTTAATGTCGACGCAGTACATACATTCATACATAAATACAATACAATACATTCGTACATACATACATTCATAAATAAATCATCGCAACCTAAATCTAATCAGCTCTAACATAAGAAAATACCGTCAATTGCCAATAATTTCATTAAAATCTACTGATCCGTCCTAGAGATATCGAATATATGTTTTAAAAAGGTGTTTTATAAGCCATTTTATAAAGTGAATATTTTTTCAAAACTTTGGAAACTGTTTGGAATGATTCGAAAATACTCAAAATCGATATTGAACGAAAGAGAGGTCGGCGTCGAAAATTTTCCAAATTCTGTCAGTTATTTGGAATGTTGTAAATTGTATGTATGTATGTATGTTAATCTGCCTATTTATTGGGAATATAGTACGTTTGTCGAAATTTTTTGAAAACAGTGATTTTTTGTAATTACTCTGAGAACTCTTCGCAAATAGAGTTTGATATTTCGGGGATGGATTCGAAGAGTAACCATAAATTTCTTTAATTGGATCTAAAATATAAGTCTAACTGACTTCTTGTCTTCGCTTTGGTTTTGAGGCATCTCAATATCGATACAAATTAAGTAATGAAATTTAATAATAGAAGTATGTAATCGATAATGGCCTTTTCAGATTGGGTTATTGGAAAGAAATATATGTGTGCAAATTTTAATTAAGGCCCATTTTTATAATCTATCTGGCAGCTCCATTCGAAGAATTTTATCTCCTATTCTCTTTTGTTAATTCACTCTCATTTTATCATATTCATTCTCTTTCCATGTGTTGTTTTTGCTATGCTTTAAAATTAACAAAACATGTGTGTTCGTGAAAGCAAAGTAAATCTCCCATAAAGAAATTTCACAAAAGAAATCAACAAAAATCACTCACATACATACGCACTTACGAATATGTACACCAAGCAAAAAGAAAAGAGAACAATCGCACACATTTCAAATCCTATGAAAGTCAACTGTGCTGCCGATGGAAAGATTTGTGTGCTGCTACTGGCACCGGCGCTGCTGACAACACCGCCGCTGAGTTTTCTTTAGATCAGTTTTGCTTTTCTGCACTTTAGTATAAAATTATATACAACTGTCAAGTTAGTGTGCGGTTAGTTGCGGCTTAGTGTAGAGTGTATTGTGAGTTTCGTTCTGTGTTTTTCTTTTGCTACATAAAGCAAGCAATATTGTATGTTTTTTCATATCGATTGCATGGAAGTGTTGAATGTGGTGTAGTGTATTTTTATTTATTAATTTATTTCATTTGCACTACATATGTACATACTTCCATATGTAAATACATATGTATGTATGTATACACATGAACATATGTATGTATATATGAACACAAAACATGTCACATATTCTTCTCATTATAATTTCAAGTTGTGTTTTATAACAAAATAAATAAAAATGAAAAATAATAATATGAAACTATAACAAAAAATGACTAAATACTTACATATGTATGTACATATATGTATGTACTACTAACTAATTTTAAGGTAATGTACCTACATACATACTTATGTACATGTGAAAACAAACAAATAAACATACTTATATTAAAATGCATAGTGTGTATATGTTCCATAAAAGATAGACTTATGCCAAAGCAGAGAATGTTAATTACATACATAGATTGTACCTAGATGCTACACATGCATATACATATACATATGTATATATGTACATATATATACTTACATACGTATGGATGCATTTATAAACACAAAGTGTATGGATTATAAAATGGTATTTATTGCAGTTCATAGTTAAAGAAAAATTATAGAACATTTTCAGAAAAGGTTGTAAAGAAAAATATTGTAAACTAAGGTTGTTTTGTCAAATAGTATGCCTACTTAAAAATTTTGTGTAAATTTAAAAGCAACAACGGCACATACATAAATATGTACATATGTATGTATGAACATACGTAAATATTTGTTGCAACAAACTAATAACAAGAAAAGAAAACCAGACATTAGGCCGTACAAAGGCGACTGAATACAAATACAATAACTACAACAAAATCCACAATGAAAATTTAGCAGCCAACAAGCAAAACTAAAGTCAGCCAAGAAATTAAGCAAAGCAACCAGGCAGGCAGTCAGTCAGGCACGCAAAACACTATATACATACATACAACATATCTACATTGTATGTGCATATGTATGTACATAATTTTCAAGACCTTTTACCAACGTATTGCAGTATACAATCATAGATACAAATACGTACACATGCACACAACTCGTACAAATACAACATCCATCCAACTTGAGGAAAAAGCCAAAAGGAAGACATAAAAACAACACTACACCAACAACTACTACTAATTTTAGTAGTTGTAGTTGTTAATAGAATGCTGCCAGATTACAGGATCTAATAATCCCTTAGTGTTCATAAGGTTTCTATAAAAAATAATTATATAAAAATAATAACTATATAAAAATAATTTAAGTTCTCAGGGAATGTCGTTTTCACTGTTTCCAAAGCATCGGTGAAATAATTATTTTTTCTTCTTGGAAGTTAAGCTGAGAATTTCTTGTTTGTATTAAAAACAGTATTATTTTAAAATTTTAAGCTAGAACTTTCTCCTAAAAAAAAAACAAAATTATGACTATTGGCAAGCTTCTATCCTTTTAAGAACTCTATTTCTAATCTAATTAAAATATCTAAACTCCACTGCTATTAATTGTACGGTGGGAAAAAACCACTATTGATCAAATATGTACATAGTAATAAAAAAGGCAATAAAAACAATAAAACAATAACGTAGCAAAAAAAATTCAGTATTCATATATGATTGTTTATCGCACTTGGAGCTTAACTCAATCATGATTTGAGTTTAAGAATACGGCTGTTAGTATTCTTAAACTCAAATCATGATTGAGTTAAGCTCCAAGTGCGATAAACAATCATATATGAATACTGATTTTTTTTGCTACGTTATTGTTTTATCTTCAAAAAAGCTGATAGCTTGAATTTTTTTTAAATGTATAATAATAAACCACAAGATAATATAAATAAACAATTTATTGTAAGAAGAACAATTTCAAATCCACAGACTATTTCTCATTGCTAATAAAATTATATACAGATATGCGATGAAAATTAACTTTGGAAGGTAAATGATTTAAGAAAATTATTATTTCCTTTTATTCATATATTATAAATTCGGTTTTTATGACTTCATAAATATCTTATAAATTTCTTGCCTAAACCCTTGTATAATGTTTGTATTTCATCATCTTTTGTACAATTATCCCACACACTATTTTCGTAATCATTCGAAACTCATATTGCCTTTTTAAAGCCATTCTTTCTGAGTTTGATAGTTTCCCTAATGTCATCGATTTATTTCGTTTAGCAAGATTTTCTTTTAAACGAACTTCAAATGAAAGAAAACGGTGTCTGCTATACGAATTCGTTAGGTTAGGTTGATTGGAGGGGTGTGATAGCCCATGTCATACGACATACACTTAAGCCAGTGAAGGTTTGTTGTGGGCTCCCTTTAATTATCAAACACAAACTGCCAGAGTTCTGCGGCAGGATTCGAACCTGCGACCTTTGCACTATGAGTCTAGTACACTACCTACTAGTCTAGTCGCTCATAACTTTGAAAATTGAATGAAGTGAAAAAAATAATACATACTGAAAATAAAATATGTCTATTCCGACTTAATAAAATGTGTTTTTTAAACTGAGATGTTATCGTTTCCATGTAATACAATTAAAATCAGCTGATATTGTATGATATTTGTCAGCGATAAATAAATATAGATTTATTTCTTCAAAACGGTATTTGTTTTATATAGTCATACAAAGAAAGTGTTTTTAGCTTTGATTTTTTTTAAAGCGAACTAAAGTGCTTTGAAATTAATCAAAAGCTTAAGTGCAATTATTGGAGAAATTTACTTAATCAACCTAATTGTGAATAAAAAGCCAACATATTTCTCGTGAGAATTATTTCCTTTAAATGGAAATTGTTAAAATAGTGAAATTTTGTGTCTAATTTTTATTGCGGGTTTGGAAATGACTTCAATATATATGAGAAAGGACACAGTGTGAATCATACGACTGCCTTTTTCCTTTATTTTTCAAGCAAATTAGAGTTATCCTTGGACTTAAAACAAAAATATTAATCGTATTATGCAACATTGTGTGGAAATTTCTTCTCGGTAAAAAAGGTTTAAATCTGTGTTACCATACGTGCATGAAGGTTAATGTTTTTCGAGTGAATAACATGTACATGTTCGATGCTAATATAAGCGTTATTTTATGCCAAATTGCCAATGTTTGCAGAAACGCGATGAATATAGTTAAAATATCGCTTGATATAACAGTTTTGGAGGCAAGTGTTCTTGGATTTGTTGACATAAACATTAATATCGAAAAAGTCACATAAAATCGTACACTACAAAGCATTCGCATATTTATATAACCAAAACTAAACTAAAATTATCCAAACGCAAATGAAAGTAAACTAACCGCAAATAAAATTAAACCAAATTAAACTGAATCGAAAACACTACAGCTATCGAGTGTTTAATTTAAGCTTGAACCAGATCAATAATACATATTTTTATGTAAATTATTGTCGACGTCATGTTAACCCGACAACGCAAAATTTTCACTTGCGTACTCTTTTTCGACGACAATTCACTAATGATGGATAAGTTTTATACCTCTTCTCTAAATCGTTGAAAATGGCAAGTAACTGTCAGTAACAGTCAATTGTAATCGGGGGAGAGGAGTACACAGGTGGCAATTATTTGACTGACCTTCGTAGACTAGTAGGTAGTGTACTAGACTCGTAGTGCGAAGGTCCCATGTTCGAATCCTGCCGCAGAACTCTGGCAGTTGTGTTTGATAATTAAAGGGAGCGCATAACAAGCATTCACTGGCTTAAGTGTATGTCGTATGACATGGGCTATCACACCCCCCATTCAACCTAACCTAATGTCACGTTGCTATAATGAGATATAATGAGTTATTATCGCTTATTATTAAGCCTTCGTGAGAGATCTGTTTAATTTTAGCAATTTCTATATTTAACTATGACAATTTTTGTAATGTATTGAAATGAGTGAAAAGAAATGCTGAGGTTACTCGAAATGAAAGATTTGTGCCACTTCAAACATTTATCCCCTTAATCATCAATGTTGAGTCCTATGGGAAAATACTTTTCAAAGATTGGATCCCTACAGACAACGATAAAAATACTTACGAACTAAGTGCTAAATTCGATATAAGTTTTATAAACTCTTTGCAATTTGAAATTAATTTGCTTAAGAAATAAAAAAGGTTAAAACTTAAGCTAGTTAAATGTTACGCGAAGTGAGCCTGGATCAACATCCGCAAATTGTAGTTGCAAACATGGCCTAGTGATACTAAAAGTTGCCTTTATGCGGTTGTTTCACTTATTTTCTGTTTGGATTCATGTGATTGGTATTGGTTTAGTTCGTAATGATATGGGTCTTCTGTAAATGATGAGAACAACGAATCGTTCTCTTTAACAGTACCTGCACTATTTTGTATCTCTTGGGCATCAGTAAATTTAAATTAAATTAAGTAAAATTCTTAATTCTAAACACTATTTCTATCTAAACAAAGCTTGCATTTGCAATGTATCCCTGCAGTGCTATCTTATGTTAATCGAGTCACAGAAGTTTCTAAATTTAACTTTTTTTGTATCCGCTGATTTAAAATATTTTCCTCGACTGAATATTGTATAGTTGAGAATACTATTTGCTATTATTTAGACCTTTTGTGGGCATAAAGGCTGGGGCACATAGAATCCGTCATCCGTCATCCTTCGACTTTTTCAACTGACGTTAACGCAATGACGGATGAGGTTGGCACAATGAGTACTTTGTTAACGTGTAGAAAATCAGTTGTTTTTTTACATGTTCGCAACATTTCTTTTTATTAAAGAGTAAAAATTTTCTATGGATTTTGAAGTAATTACGGAGTTTATTTTAATTATAATTTTGCTTTATAAAGCTTAAGCTGTCTTGATATAATGGATAAAAGTCGAAGATTTTTGGTCAGACCCAAAAAATCAACTGTTAATTAAAACAAAACATACCAAAAAATCAACTGATAGTTGTCAAAGTACTCAACGTACGTCAAAAGTTAAAAGTTGCCCAACTTTCATACGTTGCGTTGAAGGAGACGTACTGTATGTAACCAAGCTCATAACAAAACCTGTATTTTAACTTAGCTGTCAGTTGAAAAAGTCGACGGATGACGGATTCTATGTGCCCCAGCCTTAAGATCGTTCTGCGTACATTCTGGCAACGCTTTACATATACATACAAATGTATGTACATGTTATATTCAGGCAATAAGTAGAAAATAAAGGAATAATAAATTACTTTTTTTTCTTCCTTCATCTTCTCTTTACATCTCCTCTAAAGATTTTTGCTCAAATAAAGTTTTTTATATATCTTTCTTAAATTCATTTATAAAAAATAATAAAAAAATACCCTCCAAAGAGAAACAAGAAATTTAATTTCTTGCAGTGAAAATTTTTCATCATTTTATTTATTTTTTTCCGAAACTGTAGTGGTGGCGAAAAAACCAGATCAATTAAAAAAATAGTAAAAAGACGCATTTGAAAAAAGGGAGCAGCCGCCAGCATTTTTCGGTTAAATTTTATTTCTAGAGAAAATTCAGTTTTCCTTGCTTTTCTATATTATTTTTTTACTTTTTATATTTTCATATTAATAAATCAAGATAAAATAGTGGAAATTTAAACTTTAACACAAACGTTAAATAAAAGAGAAATGTTGATAAAATATCTGAGTATTGGGAACATGAACACACAAATGCATTCACATGTGCATATGTATTTACATATGTACATGTATGAATACACATATACATATGTACATACTTAAATACATATGTACCCTGAAGGAAACATGGGGACAAGTGTACCCAAGTCACCAGTTTTGTCGACTATTTTGGTGACTCATATGTAGACATCGTCAACGGAGTTGTCAACAAGTTTTTGTTTGATGAGCAGAGAAATTTCTGAGAGCACGCTTATGCCTCTTCATTTTTTAATTGCGTTTATTTGTTCTATGGTGAACCTTTAATCATTTATTTTAACTAAAACTGTAGGGATATATGTATATCAAAAATTGTTTAGATGGACCCATTAGAACGACCTCTTCAGTAGTGGGTTTTTAATGATAAGTCCATCTTAAATTTCAATAGAAAAAAGTATTGTGTAGAGTATGTCTAAAATACTGGTGACAATGTCTATAGGGAAGGACTAGTTCTACGGTCGTCATATGGTCCCATTGGAACTAGTTCGTCACTAGTTCCAACGTCAGTAGTGGATTTTCAATGACAAGTGCATGTTAAATGTCAACAGAAAAAAGCATTGGCTGGGGTATAAGTTGTCACTAGTACTGGTGACTTTGTCAATAGTGAATCACTAGTGAATCACTAGTGACATTTCCTTCAGGGTATGTATGTTTATATGAATGTATGTGCTTAACATATCCATATACATATTATATTATTAAACACAAACACATTCGAGATACTCTATACAATAATGAGGATTTATATAATTTTTTTCATTTTATTTTAAATATTGTAATTTATGATTTAAAAAGCATTGGCAACGTAAGATAAAAGGAATTTTAAATAATGGTTTCATATAATTTTTTTGTTAATTAGAAAATAAGAGGAAATAATTAAGTATTTCAACCACACCCAATGTTTTGGAAGAGGGATTTTGAGTGGATTTTATTCGTTAATAAAGGGTGTTGTTTTTAGACGTTAGTATCTTGACAACACTATGTTATTGACAACCGATTTGACAGTTGCTTATGCTCATGCCAGATTTAACGCTTGCAAGGTATTGAAATTTATTAATTTATCAATTAATTTGATTAACGAACAATTTAACGTAATGGTTGACACCCAAGATTATATTCTTTGAGGACTTGTGAAGTCACTTGACCACGCTGATAAACTACAGAACACAATAATCTGCGAGTTATTGAGCGAAATATGACACAATTGCTGTAAAAAATTTATGCAAATTAGGCATCCAAATTGTGCCATCATATTCCATTTATTTGTCCTTGGATAAAAGTGAGTTTCATTGATACGAGTATTAAAAATAGTTTCTTTCTTCTATTTCAATCTAAAATGCAATACATATCTAAAAAATAATACCCCATATAAGTAAGTATACTTAGATATACTTATTTAAGCATTTACATATATACTTACCATAGTTTTATTTCAAAATTAGGGTTTGGGAAACGGTTATTGTCGGGCGGAAATCTGCGGGGAAACACCTAAACTTGATCGAGAAACTATTGCATTAATAATAAAAAGAAATATTACACAAATTAAAAACTAAGAATTTAGTTCTAAAATGAATGGCAAAACCTGTATATTCCTTAAATTTATAATTTTCAATTTATTAACATTAAAAAATTTTATGGCTTCTTTTATATGTACATTACTAAAAAAAATAGGGTTGCTTGAAAAACCACCAACTCATTAGCGAAATTTGGTACATACGAGTAGTTCTTTTTGTAATTCCTCTAAATAATGGTTTGCTAAGAATTATGTATATATTTTTGGAAAGTTAAGTAAAACCCTATGAACAGCTTAAAAAAACGATGGTTAGAATATAAAAATCTGGGAAAATTACTGCACAAACAAGTTTAAAGCTATTCCAAGAAATTATTCAATGGGTTGGTTAAAAATATCTGTGGCAATAAGCATTAATCGCCTAAGTAGACTTAAGCAACATTATGGTTTTTCGGAAATTTTTGCGCTACTGCTAAATGATTTCAAGTCTCATATGCATGATTGTACTTTCTTGTGATGTTTTTTTTTGCGTATGTAACAATGTCACCACTGCGACTTCAAAATGGGGCATAATAAATCACAATGCAGGCAATTAATGCTTATTTATTTTCACAGATATAGATATTAAATATGTTGGAAGAATATGAATATGATGTCTTAAATATAATGATGTTTTCATTACCGAAAAAAAATATTGATATAAAAATGGGGAACACGTGTTTATTAAATTTAATAATCGAACATGAGCTTGACAAGTACATAAATTTCAATTTAAAGAAAATTTAACTTTAATTCCATCCTACCCAGCAGGACATAACGTTTCTCTGGGCGATTGCCCTGCACTTTCTAATCAGTACTTATTTATATTTCGTGAAAAAACACTCAAATTCTATATTGAATACCATTATTAGAGTGTATTATAACTGAAATCGAAAATAAGGCCATCTATTTTATAGTCTTGAAAGTTTCGACCGGTAATTCTGTAAATTAAACAAAGTACTAAAAGAGGATCAAAGTTTGTTTTTATACGATAAAATATATCTGGGAAAATAAAACAACAAAGGTGTCAATATTAGAAATGTTAGTGTGTAATATTTTTTGATAAATTATTTCGTATTGAAAATGAGTTAAGAAGCCTTTACAGTGCATTATTAATTCAGTACTAAGTGAGCTCGTTAATTTTTACCTTTCCGCAATGCAAAAAATTAGCTTTCAAAAATCAAGCATTCATCGGATCCTTTGTGTTTTGAGGTCCTAGGAACTATTCAGAGTATTTGTGCGGTGATGTTTATATTGCTGTGTATGTATTTAAACCCTGATAACTTTTGAGCCGCTGAAATGTTCGTAAAAAATGTTTAGCGTTCCGGGGAATTCGATCCAAATCGATTTATTCATACGAGTGGGTCGAGTCGAAAATATTCGAAATTCGATAATTCTTATCAAATTGGTTATCTAAATTCAGCCAGTTTTGGGACTTTTAAAATTGCAATATGTGCCATAAGTTTGGAGAAAGAGTGTTGTCGAAAATTTTCGACAACAGTGTTTTTAATTAGTCCGAAAAGTGTTCTCAAACCGAGTTTGATGTTAATAGCGCAAAAGCTTCACGAATGCCCTGTAAGATCAACTATACATAGGTACTTATTTATTTTTTAATTTTTGCTCTACTTCATTGTAAATTAAATAGAATAGTGCCTCACATATGTACTTACATACATACATATGTACATAAGTATATTGAAAAAAATTTGCACATTTGCTGTAATATAATCATAAGGCTGTGTAAAATGTTACTTAAAAATATCAAGTATGTATGTACAGTAGCCAAATAAAGTCTACATACATCGCAAAAAATTTTCTCATATTAATACAGCAATTATTCATATTTGTTACTAAATATATACAGTAGTTTTCCGATTTAATGAACATCGCATTTAACGAACACCCAAATTTTTTCTACTGAGTACCTTATACATATAACGAACAAACAATTTATTTTGTACTCGATTTAATGAACAAATGTAAAATAAAATAGATAATTTCTAACAAAAAATAGTAAAAAAAGAATGAATATGAAAATGTCCCATTAGTTTTTTTTCTCCTGAAGTTTTTGTTTGATATTATTTGAGATTTGAAGATGAAGATGAATGCGATTAACACAATGAAAATGGTGGAGCTTGAAGAAACTGAAATTCTAGAGCCCAAAATAAAACACGAAGATGCTATTAATCATTTCGAAATTTGCATTAAATGGGCTCAACAAAACAATATTAGTAGCGCGAATTTAATGCTTTTGAGAGAGCTTCAGAAGATGCCATTAAGAAAAAGAAAAACCATACTGTGCTTAACCAATTTTTTAAATAATTTGGAGTTAAATTCCGTGATTCCGCGGTTACTTGAAAAACAGACCGGTTTCGGCTATGTGCTATCCTCAGTGTTCTCTTGAACAAATTATTCTTGTATTACAGTTTTTTTTTGTAATTTTTCTTTCCTTATATTTTTAATGAAATATGTATTTTAATTATTATAATTTGTTATAAAACATTTAAAAAATACTACCTATACATATTTTGAGTTTTGACTAAAAAAGACCACGCTTTTCTTTTTTATTTTGTGCTGGATATAACGAACAATTCACTTTAACGAACAAGCCTGACAACAATTAGGTTCGTTAAATCGGAAAACTACTGTATTTATTTGAAGAACAAAACTTAATCAAAATAACAATTCATGGATTTTATAGGTTTAAGGTACAGTTATAAACGAAAAACCAGCTTCATCTATACAAATTATCAAAAAAAGTGTAAGTACATATGTATGTATGTATGTACATATACTTATTCACCTCATTAGTTGGTATTCCTCTTTGTTGTATTAATTATTGCCGAAGTCAAGTCAATTCGAGAGCAAGATATTGGCACTCACGTACTCGTTGTCGACAACAAATTGACTATCATTGACATGCTCTAACCTTTTGGAATTGTACATTAAAAACGGTATACAAAATTCAACAGAGTTAGATATACAGAAGTATTTCTATCGAAAAACGACATCTGCAATGCCATTTGCAAAAAATTAAACAAATTCGTACATAATACGAGTGAAAGTTAAACGGTTCATTATATGGAAGTATATGTACACACATATATACATATATACATATGTACATATGTATGTAAGTATGTACATCTATATAAGTATGTATGGAAGTATATTCATATACTCTTCCTTGGACAATAGAAGAATCTTTAAATAAAAAATTTCTCATACCATTTATAAAATAAAACATTCTCATTGCTTTGTTTATTAATTTAACCTTTATAACCTTAAACAAATTTAAGTATTTTTATTATTGTTTTGTCATTGATTTAAATTAAATTAAATAAAAATGAAAATTTCTTTTCATATTTACAGATTTTTTAAATTAATGGATATAGATAGACGACGCTACTGCACGTACAAATAAAAATATACCTACATAAGTACATACAAACGCATTTTTTAAATGAAAATAAAAAGAAAGTAAAAAATATGATGGTGAAATTAAAAAAATTTAATTGAAAGAAACAGCTAAAAAAGTGCAATTTTAGATGTAACTACATTCAAAACATTGAGAGAAATTTTTAAAGTTGACTAAAGAAAATACAAATAAAAAATATTTTGTGTATGCAAAATAAAACTATGTAGTAATACCAATTACTTACATTTTATTATTAATGTGCAAATGAAAAGTTTAAAAGTATTAAAAGAAAAATTCAAACAACAAAAATACTCAAGTATTTCTGCAAAGAAAAATATTTATGTGCCATAATTACAAAAAAAAAAAAACTAAAACCTACATAATTTAAAATTAAAACTACCTACCTAAATACCTAGAATTAAAAAATCCTAATTATAAAATAATATAAAATTATTTATTACTCATGCATATAATAATTGCATACTATCAATTAGAATTATAAATAAATGAAAGCTTTAAAGTAACTAACAACAACAACAAGAGAAAAAAATGAAAAACTAAACAAAACGCCTTCCTTTTTGTTTCTCACTTTGTTACATTTCTAACGAACGTGTTAAAAAAAACAATAAAAAACAAGGATAACATAAAAATCGACAACTACAAACAAGTGAGAAAAATACCAACAACAGCAACAACAACACACACAAATTTGACAAAGTGTAAACATTGTATTCATAACAGTATTATTAACACGTAACCTACGTCACATCATCATCATCAACAACAAACACACACAACATCAACAACGGCAGGCAGACTCAGTGTTTGTAAACGAGCACAAAAAACAGAGAAGAGAAAAAAACGAGAGTATTTTTTACTACCAACCAACCATCATCATCAGCAACAACAAGAGCTACTATAAAAAAAAAATAAAAGAACAACTACAACAACAACAGCAACGGCAACGGCAATAAACACCAGGAATAACTTTACAACCTCAAATAGCAACACATTACGACGTAACAGCCGAAGACCCCCCACTCTTATTCTTGTGAACTAAATTTATACCTCGATCCCCTACTTGACGTTTTTATTTTTCGTCTTAACGTCTTTATACATGGTTTTTGTTTGTGTTATATATATTTTTTTGCTTTGTTCAATTTTCTGGCTGTGTGTACATTTATATGCAACACATTAAGTTGTTGCCCCCTCATTGTTGTGTATTTGATTTCATGTTGTTGCTGGTCTTACTCCATAATTCTCTTTTGATTCTTGTGAACATACACTATTCTTCTTCTTATTCTTCAATTGCTGCTTGTTCTTCTCGATTACAAGTTGTAAAAACAACAAATGAATGCCACTACTGTGCGAGTGTTGGGATGAACGTTTGAAAACCAGACATCAACACTGCGTGTTTGTGCCCATATTTATGTATGTATGTATGCTTGTGTTCACACGAGGTATCCGACTCAACTGCCTGACAGTTTGGCTGCATTAAAAAAACAACAACGAGAAAAAAGCAGGACAAGTCAGGAATCAACATATAGACAAATAGAAACACACAGACCGATATATATACATACATACATACTTACGAACAACTAAACAAGTTCAAACATTGCTGAAAAGAGGAGGACAGAATACGGAAAAAGAAAAAACAAAAGAAACAAAAACAAGGATAACAATTGCAAAACAAATAATAACAACAGCAAAAAAAGCTAGAACAAAACACAAGGAAAAAATCAAAACAAACTACACGCGGTTTGATTGCTATTGTTTGTTAACCACAACCAACAATCTGCCACCTGTAGCCATCACAAGAAAAAACAAATAAATTAAAAACAATACAATTGCGAAAAGCAAATAGAACATTATTGATCAACATGTCCTGCATATCGTCAAATTTCAGCTCATTCTTCTTAAATTCTCTTAATGACCCGTCGGAATTTTCAAAATATTTAAGCAATGGAGAATTAAGATTCTCCTCAACCTTCGAAGACTTTCAGGTTTATGGACAGAGTAACGTACAGCAACAACAACAGCAGCAACAACAGCACTTTAACGGAGGTGTCGGCGTGCTGGTAAATGCAAATGGTGAACTTATTAGCAGTAGCGGTGAAGAAGGAAATTCCAATATTGAAAATACTCAACCTGTTGCAACATCCGTGCAACAACACTATGGCAGCTACCAGGCACAACATCATCAACAACAAATACAACAGCATCATGGACATCATCAACAGCAGCAAACAAGATGGGCATTGCCACATCAACAATCCAACAATCAACAGAATCTTCCCCAAAATTCAGGTGCATCAGCATCGTTGGCCAGTGCTGCCGGTGGCTCGGCACCCGGAACTCAGCACTTTGATGGTTCCTTTGAGTTTATGAAATATTTACGCCATTCAAATGACTACGGTGACAATTCGCACGATGCACCCGGCCAACAGAATCAAACACAATCTTCCCATGCCATAGCTGTAGGTACAAAACCAGAAGCTTCCTTAAATAATGGTCTTATGGACTTAGATAGCGCACATAAACGTGCGACAGCACGTAAAACTCCGGTCTTGTCTTCCGCCAACAGCAACCATCACAATCCAACGGCGAGCAATAGTTCTCATCCCACACCCATGGATATATACGATCATGATTCGAAGCACAATATTTACGATTTACATCATATGAATTCGGTGCATAGCTCCAATTCAAATGAATCCTCCATGGAACTGTCGTCTATGACCTATCCCAACTCTCACCTAAATGCCTCTAACTCAAATACGTCTTCGGAGGGTGGCAATACTCAAAATCATAGTGATTTCTCTATGCTAAGTGGTGTAGCAAACTCACAAAACTCAACCACAGCCAATGCTGCCTCAACGACCTCACAAACAGCGACTGCGGCGGCAGCTTCACCAGCAGCTCCCAAGCCCTTGGCTACCTTTACCATCAAGGATAATTTTGAGGCTCATCCATCGCACAAGGTTGAAGAAGGCATTTTCCAGCATATGAACAAACTGCCGCCCAAAAAGAAAGATAATCTCAAACAATTGGGTGTACGTTTTACCGGTCAAATGACACTCAACGATAAATCGATAATTGTGGAAAACTTTATTAAGTTCTGTCAAGTAAGTACACACACACACATCCTTACATAAATGCGTATGTATGCATATTTATGTACATATGTATTTAAATTTGTCTCCATATTACGGTCATATTACAAAAATAATTTATAGTAATTTTTTTATACACACATAATAAAAAAGTAGCATTGGAAGAGCCTAAAGGCCGTGTCAGATAAAACTTTGTAGCGTTGCGTGACGTTTTTAACTTTGACAGAAAAGCGTAACGCAAAAGGGGTATGACACAATAAAAACTTTGACAAAACGCGCGCTTTGTGTGTTTACCAAAAAGGTGGTTATGAATTTTGCTAATTATTTTTTATTATAAAAATTAAAGTCAAAATATTATTTGCTTTTGTGTGTTTATTTTGTTATCACCTATTGTAGTTTATTGAAAATACACCACTATACAGTATAAATGTTTTTGTTTTTTGGATTTTCAAATACATATTCATATAAAAAGGTAAATTCTTATTAATAATAGGCTGCCACTGCTTTTTTACAATAAAATAATCTTATGCTATATACTTACATATAGCATGCAAATAGGTACTATTTTATAAATTAGTTTAAAAAAAACAAGCTCATATTCTTCAACAGGAAATAAATTTTAAAAATAAAAAATAAGTATTTTTCATATCACATCACGTTTTCATATCATATTCCAACATACATACATACATAAATAACTTTGATTGTCAAAGCACGCAAAAAGTTGAGAGTTGCCGAACTTTTTGCGTCACGCTGCGTTAAAAGTGTTTTATGTGGCATGTTTCGTATAAGTATGTACATTTCAACTTAAATGTCAAAGCGAAGCTGTAACGCAACGCGAAGCAAAAGTTTTATGTGACATGGCCTTAAAGCTACGACTACCCCTTTGATACTCGTATCTATGTTTATGCATGTATGTACTTGTATATGTGATAAATTCTCATATTCATTTTGCATTTTTCCATGCATATACATATATTTAGAAGTAATTGCGATAATAGCATCTGGAATTGATTCTGTTGCCAGGAAAATAATAAAAATTTACGATTTTGTTTCAAAACATTTAACTTTTTTGATGATAACTTACATTTTGAAGTTTTCCTCAAATTCTGAAGTATGTACATTGTACAATTTTGTGATTTATTTCCAGAAAAAATAATAAAAATCATGCAATTTAAAAAGTCAAAAAAGAAAACATACTCCACAAGAATATTCGGAGTAATTTAGGGAAAGAGCTATCTTTATATGTCAAAATAACATATGATTCAAAAAGATACTTGTATTTGGACTAGCCCTTACATATATAGACACATAAAGTTGCATCTAATTGTAATTCTTTTTAGTTCGTAATTTCAATTACAATTACATATAATTGTAATTGGGAATAACTAAATCAAAAATTACTTCCAATTGCAATGTACAAACATGGAAAATTAAAATATCTGTCTTTGTTGATGCTTTTTTCATTTTTCAATATAACATTTTTCAATATGCAATGAAACTCTCCCGGTAAACCATGAAAAAGCTTAAATGTAATTGGCAAATCGTGTTTCTACATCCAACAAATTTTAACAAAAAAAAGCCTACTGCTTGTATCCCCACCGGAAGAAAATATTTTCAAATATGTGTTCGCATTTACAACAAAAACACAACTAAATGAGGTTTTTTAAATTCTTGGAAAAACTATGATAGATTACAGAACGGGCAAAAATTCTAATTTTTTTTATACACGTTTTTGGAAATATTTAATTACGTTACTTCTAAACATATATAGGTATATAGTTTGCCATGTTTATTTTTAATCACTTTATTTCAGCGATATAACGAAATTTTTAATTAATCCCTAATCACTTAATCTATGTAAGATTTATAGAAATTACTCAAAGCATATTTTCAGTTATATGTATTTTGACCATTAGTGTATGACCATTGTCCAGAGACATATATGTATATATATATATATATATATATATATATATATATATATATATATATATATATATATATATATGTATATATATACATATATATATATGTATATATATACATATATATATATATATATATATATATATATATATATATATATATATATATATATATATATATATATATACATATATACATATATATATATATATATATATATATATATATATATATATATATATATATATATATATATATATATATATATATATATATATATATAACAGTCTAAAGGCGTTGAATCACACGATCTAGGCGGCCAATTCACCGGCCCCAAACGTGAAATAAACTGTTCACCTATCTCGCCTCTCAATTGGGCCATTGTTTTGCGTGCTGTGTTGGGGGTGACACCGTCTTGTTGAAATCACAAGTCAGCTAGGTTGAGTTCTTCTATTTTGGGCAAAATAAAAAAATTTTTAATCATCGCACGGTAGCGCTCGCCATTCACAGTAACGTTTTAGCCCTTGTCGTCTTTGAAAAAGTACGGTCCAATGATGCCACCGGCCCATAATCCAAACCAAACATTTTTCGGAATGCGTTGCACGTTCTTGCAATGTTTCTGGCTGCGTTTTACACCAAATAGAAAATTTTTCTTGTTCACGTATCCGTTCTGCCAGAAATGTGCTTCGTCGCTCATGCACAATGCACTTTCTTAACCGAGCATGAGTTTTGATATTAACATTCAATATTCTGCAAGCGTTGTTCGTTTGTAAGTCGATTCATGCAACATGTTTAACAGTAACATGTTACACGGAAACAGCTGAGCTACCAAAAACAGTGTTGTCAAAAAGAAAGTTTCTATAAAATCACCCTTTATACTTTCTAGTAAGAGTTTCCCTTGAAACCTACTGCAGTCGACTCTCGTTAATTTGTAACTCAAGGAAACTGAAAGAAGTTAAAATTAGAGCGACAACATGTATATTTTTTAAGACACCTTAATAAAAGTTTAAAATATTGCGGGATTCGAATCACCAAGTGTAAAATTGTCGGACATAGAAGATACATACATATGTATGTTTTTCTTACATCCACTTTGCTAATTACAGATTTAATTCTGTTTCACATATTAATTGCACATTGTTTACTACTGGCATTACTTTTCTAATACGATATACTGTGGGCGAAAATAAAAGCCTAGTGTTTCAATAATACAAAATTGGAACATAAAATCAGAAATCCAAAGCATAGACCCAATTCAGTGAAAGCTGTCTGTAAAATCTAAACTTAACTAAACAAACTTCTAATTCTTACGTTAGCAGTTTAGATTCAATCAGTATAAAAGGGCAACAGTGACGGTAACAATCAACGTTTAATCTAACATATTTTCATATGTACGTATGTACGTACTTACATACATATGTATATATATGTACATTTCTACGTTGCTCAACTTTGGCAACTTTGCTCAACTTTGGAAGGATATAATTTATTAAGAAAAGAAACCGCCTGCTAAAGGAAATTATTTGCAATAAGGAAAGAGAAATCATTTCAAATTTATGCAGATTCATTAATTAAAATTCGTCTTAAAGTGTAATTTACTATGACAAGGCGACACATCTTTAAATGTTTTAAAGTTAATTATCTCTCCTGTTTTTCACTAGAGTTTGCCAAGAGGCAAGAATAGTTAAATACATATGTACATATGTACTTGTACATACTAAGAGTAAATGCCGTTTTTATTCCTTATTTTTACTAAAATAATATGGTAAAGAAATACATAGTAACTCAAAGGGTTTTCCAGATATTTAAAATCATAAACTTAATTTATTTTTCAAGCTTAAGGTCTGTTTTAATTTATTTTTAATTCAGGAAGATGGTACTCGATAAGTACTGAAATATCGATTAAAAAATTAAAAGAGACCTTAAGCTTGAAAGTTGAGTTTATAAATTAAAATAAAACGTTAAAAAAAATATAACAATCAAAAATATAACAAAATCATAAATAAACTCTTCTGTTTCCTCTCAATTTCGTTCCT